>CM042165.1:42570551-42588051 GCA_023376005.1 Doryteuthis pealeii | reverse complement strand
GAGAGAAAGAGAGAGCGGACACTGATAAACTACTGTGATCCCACACTTGGCACCAGAGGCCCGTCCGTTCCCTACGACGTCGGAAAGCACAAAGAGGCTGGTATTTTTCTTCGTCGTTCCACGTCACCACGTGACTTCCGGTTCCGGTCAACACCCGAAACTTCCGATTGACATTCAATTCTCCATTCGGGGTGGGGGTCACACCCCGGTCAAAATCACGACAACGGTTTTGTGCTCATCACTATTTTTTAAAACCTTTACTATCTCTTATTTCTTCTTCCTCTCTTTTCTAATATAGTAGTTCTCGCTCCTCCATCTCACTACATGTTGTTATTCCAGCGTTGTTGCCATTTTTAAAGGAATCTATTAATCTTAGGTTTCAAGTCAGTTTGTAATAAAGAAAACTAAATACAAAATCTAGCTTTACTTCGTTTAAAAATTGACCTTGTATCACATCCTACACGTGGTGGAGGTGTTGGGTATTTATAGATATTCATACTATTAAAAACACTTTTAAAAAGTTGTTTTGATACATACATACCTACTAACGTGAAGAAACAGAAACTATAAACAAATAAGGAAATTATCCTAGATGCCCGTTCATAGTCCAGCCGTATATAATTTTTCTATTTACAACTCACTTCTGTTTCCTAAAGAAAAAAACAAAACAAAAAATCAACGAATCGAAATTTTGTGTTGGCTATATTGAAATTTTGATTTCACCATTAATCGCAAGCAAAAAAGAAGTTGTCTCCCTTTGATGCCCAACATTAAAGTGATTTTTTTTCTTTCGACAGATTTTAATTTACGCTGACTTCATTGATTTGCGGACTGGCGACAAAGTAATCAAAAGGGGTCCCCGTGCCACGCCTACCCATCTCACTGACAGCCGAGATGAGATGAAAGATAGAAAAAAAACGAATCTACTAGCTGCTTAGCGTCTAAGAGTCAATGCCACCAAGAAAAAAAATATTCGGAATTAGAAAAGAAAAGAGAACGTTGTTGATGGAAGTGTTTCCCACGGTGTCCCTAAAAAATACCCGACACGAATACTTCTTCATCTAATAATTCTCTCTCTCTCTCTCTCTATCTATCTATCCATCTTCTCACACATCCACTCCTTTGATTTTCGAATACTTCTTCATCTAATAATTCTCTCTCGCTGTCTCTCTCGCTGTCTCTCTCTCTCTCTCTCTCTCTCTCTCTCTCTCAAAGGGTCCTTTGCTGTTTAAGTTGACATTGAACATACCCCGAATAATATAGCTTATTTAATATATCTATATATACATATATAAAGGGAAGTTGTGTGTATATATGTATGTCCAGAGGAAATTACGAAAATAAAATAGTTAAAGACAAAGTAAATACATATACACATTCACTGTTACTGAGTCTAGGTTTTTATGCAAAAATTATGAAGATTTGATTTATATTGGCGAAGATATTTAAGAATTAAAATAGAATTAAAGTAGCACTAAAATTCTACTTAAAAATGTCCGTGAATCTCAAAGTTAAACAATCAATATGGAATCGTGAAACTGAAGAATAATAAAAGTTCCAATTACCGTCGAACTGGGAAGACAAGGCAACAAACGATTGTAACTCAAATACAAACCCGAATGCTACAAAGGCCACTGCAAAATGACAAAGTATATATAAGACTCCACAATGTCATTCAAATCAAGCAGTCAAGCAACCAATCAGAACTCAAGGAATGGAATCACCCAAATCACCCAGATTCATTCTTGATTCCTATTTATACCAGCTGTCTTGCACACATTTTCTTCAGGCCGGATTAACATAAGGTTTTTTTTTTTACGTAGGGATTTTTATGAGGCATCCAGCGAGGATTAACCTCACTATTCAACAGTAATGAATCTGCAAGATTAGCTAGCTAACCATTATACCACTTTGTTTTTTGTGCTGTTTTCTTTTTTCTTCTCCTCTACCAAGGTGACCCTGGGTAGTCGCTTCTAGTAGATATATAAAGGACAGTTGGTGTATGTATGTATGAATGTATGTATGTATGTCCGGGGGTGGAAGTACGAAAAATAAAACAGCTAACGACAAAGTAAATATATATGCACATTCACTATCACCAGAGCTTGCTTTTTGTGCAAAAATAATGAAGATTTTATTTATATTCGTGAAAATGTTTAAGAATTAGAATTTGAATAGTAAGAGAAAGGGAAAGTCATTTGTGGTGTCCGTGATTAAAACCTAAATCAATTATGGAATACTAAAACAATCAATGGATCTGTGAGACTAATTTTTTGATAATGACCGAGTCGAGACTTACAAGAAATACCGCATCTTTAGGCACTCCTTTTTTTTAATCTCGATTAAGAAAGGACAGGTTTTTCATTTAGACCGTCAATATCCGGTTGTTTTAACAGACGATTGTTAGATTTTTAAAAATCATAAAACTAACCCCTAACCCCTAACCCTAACCCCTAACAAACAATTGAATATTGACGGTGTAAATGAAAAACATGTCCTTTCTTAATCGAGATCAAAAAGGTGTGCCTAAAAGTAATATGGTCCAGAAATACTAGCGCGAGTCTAAAGTTTTTAATCAAGACTTCGCGAATACTATAGCTTATTTGATATATCTTTGATAAAGGACGAGTCTAAATCAGGTAAGAGATCAGGCCACCTACTGAAACTAACAAGAAATACTAAGGTGAGTCGAACGTTTTGTGTCAACACACCGCGCAACTTGTGTTCCTATAAAGTACGACCGTTATCATCTTGTAACACTCTCTAGTTAAAAATTAGACTGTCCCAATGTGTGTCGTCACCTCAACTAAATAATGAACCATTCCGTTTTTATTATTATGAAAGAAAGGGAATAAAAAGGACATGCTCCAATGAAAAATATAATATGAAAGAAAGACGGAAAGAAAAAAGGCAAAGATAGTTAGGGAAATATAGGGAAAACACTAATCTGTTTCAATCGAACATAATGATAAGATGAAAACAATGAAAAAAAAAAGAGAGAGAGAGAGAGAGTTAAATCAAGATTATTATACTTTTTACATATTGAACTATTCACAATAGCTCTTAGCAAAACATATCAAACGTTGTAATAATTAAATTATCATACTATGGTATATCCACAGGTCCTGCTAGTAGATTATTTAATATATTTTTGTTAAAAGACGAGTCTAAGTCTGGTAAGAGATCAAGTGACTACATGCCGAGACTAACAAGAAATGCTAGGGTCTAAAGTTTTGCAATATTTTGTAAACGTTAGGCACAATTCAGCAGCTCCTGAAGGCGAGGTACCACATTGGACTATGAGATGTAACTTGCTTTATTTAACAATACGTGGAGGCGCGTAGCGTAATGTGGCTATTAAACTTATAAAGTCATGTAATTTAGTAGACGACTCATTATCACATTGGGCTCCCATTGTAATATCTATCAATGAGGTACTGAAGGATTTTAACAAGAATTTTATAGTCATCTCCGTCATATGGATGATTTGGATGCTTAATTAACGAAATTTCGCTCAAACGTAGACCCCAGAAAATTATCATTCAATTGCACGTTGGGGTAGATTTGTTTTCAGCAAAACAATTGGACACAAAGCATAGTAGATAAAGGCGTTGGGTTAAGAGAGTTCTAAGTGACAGTTATCTCTAGGCTGCAGGTTCAACCCTGGTCATGGGCGACAGTAACATAGAATAATAATTAACACAGCTTAACACTTGTACCCTAGCTATGGTTAGTGGAATGAGCACATGGTACCCCCGTGGATTGAATAAAGGGTTGGCTTCAAAGTTCTGTGATGGCTCCCGAAAACAACAAGATTCCCGATTACGACAAGGAAGTTCTAGATTTCGGCAAGAAGCTTCCCGAGTTCGAGATGGTTCCCGAGTCCGATAAGAAATAAAATGAAAAAGGCCGGAGGGCACATCGACCGAAACGTTGTACAGATAACAATAAAGATGAGGACGACAGTCCGAATAATTCAAATAATACTAATTATCAAACCTCATCTCAAAAATTCAGAGAAATGTTTTCAGCAACTTTAAATGCAAAACAAAAATAAATAAAGATTAAGGTTGATTTAGGTATTTACAACTGTTAACAAAATATTTTTTAAAGCCTGCATGAAACAAACTTTGTTTGAGTTTGTGAACTTGGGTTCTAAATATTTTTGCTGAATGTTTAGGCAACCGACCAATTTCTTATGAGTTTGAGTTTTGCAACGTCACCAGCATATTCTTTAAAAATCTCCAACGGATAAGCGGTTAACGTTCAGTTAAAAAAAAATTAAAAAAAAAAAAAAACACTGGAGATTAAATAAAAATGGCTAAATGTGTTTAAAAATCTTCACCCTTAAAACTCTGGTCAATATTTATACGCACTGTATCAACATAAAGGTCTCATCTAGGCGAACAGGAAAAAATCAGTAAAATTTTCTTTAAAAAGATAATCCTTTGTTTATCGTTCTTAATTAAAACATGATCCATTTTGATGGCCAAATATACACAAAGAGACACTATATATATATATATATATATATATATTAATAAAGTCATCCACCCACAGACACGTGTTTCGGCATATCATGCCTCTTCAGTGTGGCTAGACACAACGGTCCTTGGGTAGGGTCGAACTCAGACTGACCGCATGGTAGTCCGATATCTTATCCCCTCGCCCACTGACAGCTGATGCGGGGGACTGGTGTTTTTAAACTATTAAATACATAGGAATGTATTTTTCGGTCACTGAGAGATCAAATTTCCGGAGAAATGATCATTGCTTATTTGCTTACTAGTGAGAGTTAATTTAAATTACCAATTAGAGAGCTCATTACCAAATTTATGTGAGCATATATTAATAAAGTCATCCACAGACATGTGTTTCGGCATATGCCTCTTCAGTGTGGCTAGACACAACTGCCCTTGGGTAGGGTCGAACTCAGACTGACCTCATGGTAGTCCGATATCTTATCCCCTCGCCCACTGAAATTAAGGTAAACAAAACTACTAAATAAATGAACAGGGGTGGCCCTGAATTCTGGAATGGTTTGATTTAACAGTAATTCTTAACAAATTACTGACAAGCGGTCAGATATCTTTGGTTTTTATTATTATTGTTTATTATTATTTTTATTTTTATTCCTATTTTTATTCACATCTTTTATTACTCTACAGCTGAGCAAGACAGGACAATTTAAAAGGAAGGGAGGAAAAAAATCTGTTTGCCTTAAAAGTAATAAAGAATTCATCATTCGCATCTGATGAGTCGGGAGAATTAGACATTTTGTCTAAGCTCCCCGAAATAGTCTATAATGCAAAATCTCTAAATCTTTTGTTATTTCTTTAATTATAAATTTGCTCTGTGACTCTAACAATAAGAGCACACATTAAGCTCTCAAATTGCGACAAGTTGTTTAAAAAAAACAACAAACAACTCCTATGTCGTAAGGAAGATTTCTTCTCTGGATTTTTGGATTATATATATATATATATATATATATATATATATATATATATATATATATATATATTATATATATGTTGTTGTCTGTCAACTCGTGCACGAGTAAGACCATTTCTTATTCTTCTATCATATTTGAGGGCCAGTAGCATTTGGCACTTTATCCTTGTGTTTTCTCAGAGGATTCATTAGGTCAGCCCTGGAGAGACATACTCCACTTTGAATGTTGCTGGACTGGAAATCACCCTTTTTGTTTAGCCCACTTCAATTTTTATTGTTTAATTCGGTTGGATTCAAATTTTCTTTCATGCACAAATACATGCACACCCATTCGCACACACACACACACACACACACACACACATACAAACACACACACATATATAATAATAATAATAATAATAATAATAATAATAATAATAATAATAATAGAGGAAAATTAAGGGTCTAATATGGTTTCAATCAAATTGAAATCTTTTCATCAGGACCCTACCCTACGCTTAACTAAGTCGATGTAATTCCTTAGTTAAATTAAATATATTTTTCAGATAATAACGGTTGAAAACTACGTTTTTTTCTCTCAATTTTTGCGTGCGTCCTCACGCGAAAATTAACAAAAAAAAAAAAAAAAAAAAAGACAATGTATCGTTCCACACGTGTGTTCATTCCCTAATTCTCATTTCTCTATTGTTATCAATTCAATTCTAATTCTAAATAATATCTAGTAAAATCAGTTAAAATTAATTCTAATTATATTACTTATTGTTTTTCATTGTTCTTTTTTGTTAGAACTACAATATTAAATTTAACTAAATAATTAGAATTGCAACCGAAAATTTAAAGCGGTAATATATATATATATATCTTATTATAATGGAGATTGTGTGTTTGTATGTCTGAAGCCGAAACTAAATCACTATTCAAGTCACAATTCCCTTAGTTATTGACGTCACATTCACCATGAATTTATTTTTATTTAAACCTCAGTTATTGATAAAATTGCTATACCTTATTAATACTTTTGACTTTATCTACATTATAATAACATGCAATTGTATTTATATATGCAATAAAATAGCGGGTTACAGTGTGAACAGGAAAGCTAATTTGCATATTGATATTAAAAGTTTAATTTTATTAAATATGCACTTGGTATTATTGATTTCTAATTGTTTGTTTTTTTCTTAATGAATATGAGCAAAAAACTCGGGGATAAATCTTAAAAGAAATCCTTTAATATAAAGAAATAACAGTAATTTTATTCTTTACTTTCTAATTTAACTAAATAGTTAAATTAGGAAAATTCAGCAATAAAAGGAGGGAGTGATGAAACATGATGGAAGACTTAGTTTCAAAGTTGTTCTATTCTTCGATTATACCCCCTCTGTTTCAAATCATTTTATTTGGATTTTTATTTAGTTTCAAAAGTATTTCAAATTTAACATATTTCATTACATTAAAATTCAAATACTTGCACCCGGAGGGTGCATATATTTGCTAGTTTAACTAAATAAATTAGAATTGCAACCGAAAAGTTAAAGCGGTAATTGGATAATATATATATATATATATATATATATATATATATATATATATATATATATAAGTAAAGAAATAACAAAAGACTTAGAGATATTGAATTATAGCATATTTCGGAGAGCTTAGACAAAGTGTATAATTCTCCCAGCTCATCAGATGCGAATGTACCCTAGCTATGGTTAGCGGAATGAGCACATGATTCGCATCTGATGAGCTGGGAGAATTAGACACTTAGTCTAAGCTCCCCAAAATATGCTATAATGCAAAATCTCTACGTCTTTGGTTATTTCTTTACTTATAAATTTGCTCTGTGACTCTAACAAAAGCACACATTGAGTTCTCAAACTGCGACAGGTTGTTTAAAAAAACTCCTATCTCTTAAGGAAGATTTCTTCCCTGGACTTTTGGATTATATATATATATCATTCATTGGTATCCATCCGTTTACTAGAGACGATAGCCTCATGTCTAAAAACAAGTGGAACTACGTAGCCTGAACGTTGGAGTAGATTTGTTTGAATTCTTTTTTTAAATTAGAGCATTTTAACTTTTTTGTGTTAATAGAGACAGTGCTGTGTGGATTACATCCAAACATAAGGAGAATTCTAGTGATAGATGGTGTAATGGTTATCATCGTGGGAAATGAACACGTCTCACCCATGTTCAAACCTTGGATGAGGCTTTTTGCCTTTCACATAGCGGTAATACCGTTAGGAAGAGTATATATCCCTACTATTTACGCAATAATGGGGAGATAATATATTGATACGCATCAATCAAGGAATTAGTATGAAATGAAACACAAAAGGCCTCGTCCAGTATTTGAACATGGTTAGTCACGTTCATTTTGATAACTGGCGATAACCGCTACATACTAGCGCCTCTATTTATATGGGTTAAGTTAAAAGGACTTGTGCCAAAACGAAAAGAGCAAAAAAGGAGGGGAAGTTTGGGGAGAAAAGTATACAATAGTAGAAAGGAAAATAATAATATATATATATATATATATATATATATATATAATATACATACATAATTTTCCCTATTATATTATATATATATATATATATATATATATATATATATATATTCTTAAAAGTAAATATAGAAAGATTTATAATGTGAGGTTTGGGCAGTGTTTGCACTAAAATCAATCTGGGGCCAAATGTGACAGCGGAAATCTGGACCCCTGCCCAATTCCAGCCATCAAGACTCGCCTCCCACGCAATAACCTACAGTCATATAAAAACAATAAAAACGTGCAGCCCCCACCCCTAGACCGATAGTACATTGATTTTAGATACCCCCATAAGGTTTAGCCCTTTACACTCTCTGTCACTTTTCACTTAGGGACACACCAACTCCTTGCCTCAGGATCCAAAACATTTCGGCAATTAAGTGCTGCTGTCAAACTATTTTTGTTGAGTTGGTCTTAATTCTATAGAGGTTGGTAATAAATATTACCTAATAATATCCGTTTTAACAGTATAATGTTGTTGTGGAAATAGTAAAACAAATTTGATCTATATGAAAACTGATAATTGGTAGGATGTATTATTTTATTCGAAATATTATATATCACCATTCTTTGGCTTCGTGAACTAAGTTAAGATAGATAGATAGATAGATTGATATGAAACGAGTTGGCCAAATACTTACTCTGATAAGAGTTTCTCCAGGATAACCGGCAACAGGACCAGAATATAAGTAAAGTGTTTTGATTATTATTACCGATTTCTTCATCACTCCCAAATTTCTCGTGTCCTGGGTATAACGTTAAACAAGATCTCATGGTGTGGTTCAAATTTTGGAGCGCTGAGGCGTGTGGAGTACTCATTCATCGCCATTACTCCCAGGTCCACCCTGACCCGGATTGGAAGTACCTGTTACGGTCCAATCTATGGATTTTATTTTTTTAAATGCATTTAAGAAAATTGAAATTAGATTTTTTAAAAATACTCATCAAGAATGAATAGAACAAAACGTCTTCGACATAAAATATATCATATGGGTGCTAGAAGGCGGTGGCTGCGGGTCTACATGTCCTGGGAATGACATTAAACTCTATCTGATGGTGAGGTTCCAGTTTTGGAGGTTTGGGGAATGTGGAGCACCCCTTCATCACCATTGCTCCCAGGTCCATCTGACCGGAGTGGTAGTACCTGTTAGGGTCCCATCTATGGGTTAAATAGAAAAATGTCTTTATAAAAAAATTGTATTATCCATTAAGAATTGATTTATTTCAAAACTTTATCGGCATTAAATGACCCACTGAGGTTGATATGCCGTAAAACAAAACAAAAACAAAAAAAATGACATAAAATAACCCATGAGCAGTTGACATTCCGTAAATCCTAAACAATCTTTTTCTTGTATATACAGAGTGTCCAGAAAAATTAGACATCATTTAAAGTGTGAATATCTTATTTAATGGATATTATTTAATTGTCTGTCTGTAACCGAAACCACGTCATCACTGACGTCACGATTTCCTTAGTTATTTAAGTTATATTATCAAAGATTATGAACTAGTCATTATTTAATCTTAATTAGCATTTTAATTTATCAACGATGCCTCTATTAAGGTCTTCCAGAGTCAGATTTGCAGCAAAACTGCCCATTAGCTTCGGCTTGTGGGTGGGCCCACGTTAAAACGGAGCCTTGTGCCCAGTCCATACAGGTGGGGTATGAGACAAATAAATGCCAATTTTATTATTGAATTTAAAATCTTGAAATATGTGTTATATATCTATAATAAATAAGATTTCCATAGTTTTGTTGGAATAATTTGCATAATGATTTTAGCAAAACTAGATTTAATAAATATTTATTCACTGTTACTGATTTCTAATACTATCATATTATTCTGGAACGTATTCAAAGCAATGGTACACACACACACACACACACACACACACACACACACACACACACACAGCCTTGAGGTTTGTTTCGATGTCGTTTATCGCAAAAGATTTATACACACACGCGCAACCTCAAACACAATACACCTAAAAATTCAGAATGCCTTTTTTCGATACACACACTCACACACTCTCATACTCACACCGTAAAAGAGAATATTTGACGTCATATGATAAACTAGGACTATCGCTTGCTTTTCTCGTTATTCTGAGATAAATTTTTTATTATCTCCTTCCATATACCAACAAAATGCCCTGAAGATGATCTAATTAATAGATCAAAACACTGCAGCGTCGGCCAATAAAATTACCACTCAACTTATTTAAACCTGTGTTTTTTCAATGTTCTTAATATAATACATACCGTCGGATTCACTTCCATCTCTTCACATATATACTTTTATATAGAAATCAATTAAAATAACATTAAAATAAGTGTAATATTTTTTATATTTGTTCTTATTTAGTTTCTTTAGTCTTTCTAATACTATATATCATCATCATCATTTCGCGCAGTTTGCACGGACATCCAAGACGATCTCTCGCCAACCTTCCCTATCATTCATCGCCTCTGGTAGCTCCTCTGCGCTGCAGCCAGCATCCATACATAGTTGGTCAATGTAGGTCCTGGCTGGGTGGCCCACATTAGCATGCCCATGTGCTGGCTTCCACAGTAGTACGTCGCTTACGATCTCGTCCTTGCTTCTCCAGCAGTGTCCTGCATGTCTAGCCCGTCTTACTCGTATGGTTTGTGAGATGGGGGCAGGTGGCCATACAGTTGCTTTTTTGTGGGGTGCTGCTTCTACGACTTATTCAGGACCGCTCGCAGCATTCTGGTGCAGCTCCCATCTAGCTTATTTTCAAGGCGCTTTGTTAGGGTCCAGGTGGTACAGCCATACAGCAGTACCGACACAACCACAGCCTGGAAGAAACGTCTCTTTAGCTTGTCGGGGAGATCGGATTTCCATATGACTGATAATTTGTTGGTGGCCAACCATTCCTTTCCTATTCGAGTGTTAACATCGCTTTCTGTGGATGAGATATTACTACCTAGGTATTTGAATTTTTCCACTATAGTAATACTATATAATGTTTTTTATTACATTAAAACTCAAATACTTGCGCCTAGAGAGTGCATACATTGCTAGTCTAAGTCCTAGGCAAGCAAAATTAAATAAGCTTCGTGTTGAATAATATAAGATTTATTTATCAAAATTTAACCGACCAAACAAGCAGCCAACCAACCAACCAACCAAGCAACCAACCTGTAATTCTCCTTCTGTCTTTTTCTGTAAGTAATTTGCTGTTTAGGCGAGGCAGATATGAGTAAATCAGGCAGAAAGAAATTGATTTGGGTGTGTGTTTTCATTTATTTTCTTTCTTTCGAAAAAGAAAATAAAAAGACAAAATATTTCTCAGTGGGGCATTTAACGCTTATATTGATCCCAATTGACAAGGCAAAAAGGAGAGAATTTCTTGATCTTTATTTACGAGAAAGTTTTAATTTCGTCTCACATTCGATTCATAAATATTTATTTCATATTTCATGCATGCCTCTCTAAGTATACAAAATCATATATATATATATATATATATATATATATATATATATATATATATATATATGCCATACAGATATGCATTTGATATGAAATTAATGTATGCACCACTCCTTACTCATAAAGATTACCATACATGCATGACATATTTAATACACCCACGTACACACACATACACAGACACACAGACGCACACACACACACAAACACGCACACTGGTGAGTTTAATTCTCAATCAATATATTATATTTGTATATATGTGTGATATAAATACGTCTATAATATATGTTTTGTATATATGTGTTTTCACTCCTTTTCACTAGCGCTAGGAGATTGTTTTTGCGTCTGAGACGGAGCGCCACACCTACCATCAGCTCCTTACTTTATTGCAAAGATCCTTTGTGCTACTCATACGCTGAGTTGGCGAGGGCCGGAATCGAAGTGGGAACCTTGTGGTTTTTAGCCGAACGCTCTACCGACTGAGCTAACCCGGCCCCTATGGGAGTCAAATGAGAAAATCAATTCGACAATATGTGGAGAAATGTAGACAAACACGAAATTTGTGAGTGATGATGTTCTTGGTCACGTGTCGATGGTGGGTACTCTCCACCGATACGAGACCAACACACACAAAGTTTGAGCTCGAAGTGTCCAACACAAAATCTCATCTGGCTTCCCGAAGAAGGTCATAAGACTGAAACGTTATAGCGTCGAAATTACAATGAAGACTAAATATTCATCCTTTGGAACATGTCATGTTTGTCTACATTTCTACACACACACACACGCACACACACACACACACACACACACACACACACATATATATATATATATATATATATATATATATATATTATAAAAGGAGCTGGGTTAGCTCAGTCAGTAGAGCGTTCGGCTAGAAACCACAAGGTTTCTAGTTCGATACCGGTCCTCGCCAACTCAGCGTATGAGTAGCACAGGGATCTGTGCTGTAAAGTAATGAGCTGATGGTAGGTGTGGCGCTCCACCTCTGATGCTAAACAATCTCCTTGGTCTACCGCTATTGAAAAGGGGATAGACTCCCTCGCTGATTGGCTGATACCGACTTTAGGCCGCCCCGTCGACTTTACTTTATATATATATATATATCATTCATTGGAATTCATCCGTATACAAGAGATCAGTATCCAAAAACAAGTGGTGTAGTTGTGGTCCAAAGAAGAGGCAAGAAAAACGCAATGCAGGTTCGCAATGATAGCGCACAGGTGTTGGTGGATAGCGCTGAAGTTCAGCATCACACCACCTTAGGGACTCCAGCTCCGGTTTATTCTCCTAGCGTTTCCTTGGAATGAGGTATAGCCGCTAGGCAGAGGAGGTTTTCTAACATGCTTTCCCTGTTCAAGGCTATGAAGACCCATCTACAGCATTTGGGGATTTATGCGAGTAGTAAGTACCCTAATCCTACTACTATTGATGTGGATGGCCGTTGGCTATCCTGGAGCTCATCCGCCCTTTGACAGCTCTTGTTATTAGCGATTCTACGTGTCCACCCACCTCAACAGGCACATATATGAGTGAGTGTGAGTGTGTTTGAGTGTAAATGTGTATGTGTGAGCGTGTGTGTATTTGCAATTACATATATATATGTGCATATGGAGGCGCGTGGTCTAATGGTTAGAGTCGTTGAAAATGGACTCGACGACCCGAGTTCAATTCCTGGACGAAGCTGTTTGCATTTGACATGGCGCTAATACCCTTGGGAAAGGTATGAATCAATTTCTTCCTCCAGCTATTGGAAAATAGCAGGGCAGACTGAACTCTTTAACCATGGCTAGGTAACCAGTCTAGGAGAATGAAAACTGGGAATTCAAACCAATTAAACTCCGCTTAAGAAATTGACCCTGTGTCACATCCTGCTCGTGCAGAGGGTGGTATATATATATTATATATATATATATAATATTATATATATGTGTGTGTGTGTGTGTGTGTGTGCATAGGTTGCTTGGTTGGATTTTATGGGATGTCAACTCTTGGTTATTTTTTTTGCTGAAGAGTTTTTTGTTTTATTCATTCTTGTTGGGTATTCAAAATTTTAAAACTCATTTTGTAAGCACGTTTTTCAAACTCCCTTTTTTATCGGTTTAATGAACTCGCTATTCAGTAGTAATGGACTTGTGAGACTAGCTTGCTAACCATTACACAATGTAGGGACGACATTTTATTTACCCGAACCATCCACCACAGGTAGGATGTGACACAAGGTCGCGGTTATGAGGCATCCAGCGAGGATTGAACTCGCTATTCAGTAGTAATGGATCTACAAATCAGGTTTGTAAACCATTACACTGTGTAGATACGCCCTTCTGAAAACACTGTACATCCTAAATGATGTAAAAAAAATCCCCAAAAACACATTATATATGGATATACAAAGACTAGTTTAATTATTGCACAAATATCAGAATATACATATTTACCAACCCCACTATACAAGAAGGATGTGACACAAGGTCAATTTCTTAAGAGCAGTTTAACAGATTTGAATTTAGAGTTTTCCTTCTCCAAGACTGATTGCCTAACTAACGTTATAGAGCCAAATCTTCCTACTATTTACCCATAACTGTAGGGAGAGTAGGTGGATACATACCTTTCACAAAGGTATTAGCACTAATTGTAAATAAAAACTCCTTCGTCCAGGATTTGAACTCCGGTGACGAATCCATTTCCTACGATTCTAACCACGCGCCTGCAAATATAAAATATAGGGCACCCAGTTAGAATCGGAATCAGTAATGAAAATCTGCTGAGTTAGCAGGCTAACATTCCGTTATTTACTAAGTTTACTCAGTTGTGGCTCAAGGCCAGGAAAATTGGGAACCAAATGGGAAACATTAGTAATAGTCTGCTAGCCTCTCTCGCGAAATACATTAGGCGCCGATTATTATATAATATCATATACATGATATATAAAATATATAAATATACTCGTACAGTATTTCATATATTGTTTGTTTGTATATATATATATATATATTATATATATATATATATATATATATATATATAATCCATAATCTCGCGAGACTAGCTGATGCCCGACCCACTCACATACACGCATATACAGCTATATAAGTAAAACTTTTTTTTTCAAGCTATAAAAGGAATATGTTAACTGTAAGTAATAGAAATTGAACGTCATAAAAATGCGAAGCTAAAAAGATTAAATAACCGAACGCCTCTAAGAATAAAGTGCACACACATAAAACAGGGGATATTTTTTCAATTACACCGCATGAGAATTAAAAATGAAAAAAAAAAATTAATAAAAGATTAAAGAAACAAAAATATATGTCCAAACAGGGAATGAAACGGACGCTGAAAATCCAACCAATAAATAAACGAAAGAAAAAGATTTTTCAAAAATAAGGGAAAAAGGAATAGTATTAATATAAGAATAAAAACAACAAAAAAGAGGATAAAAGCAGCAATAAAAAAAACAACAAGAAAGACGTTAACATTCTCTAAATTAAACATCAGAGCCAAACAACATGTTTATTTATTAAATCGCGTATTTTCATAATTACAATCTGGCACTCCGCACTAACTTCGCCATTAACTTTTCTTGCATGACTGAGTATAAAATCAATTGCTTCGTTTTACTTTGCCGTTCCCGCGCAAACAAAAAAAAGCCCGCCAAAAATCAAAAAAGAGCAATGAAGCGATATCGGTCGTGTAAGCATAGAAAAGAAGGAAACATGGCGGCCAAGTCACTGTTTTGGCGAGAAATAAATCAAATTTTCTCTTTGGAAGAGTGAGGGCCATTATTTATTTATTAACATTATTTTACTCGTTCAGTTTTCGCACCATTTATAGCTGGTGGCTTTTCAAAGCTTTCAAGTAGCAACAAGTCACTTCAATACACCAGCACCCACCGCAGTATTCTAGCTGATTTTAATTCCGGTATCGTTTGGATTAGATTTTAAAACCGCTACACAAGGACCTATGAAAGAGGCCATTATTTTACTCATTCAGTTTTCACACCATTTATAGCTGGTGGCTTTTCAAAGCTTTCAAGTAGCAACAAGTCCCTTCAATACACCAGCACCCACCACAGTATTCTAGCTGATTTTAATTCCGGTATCGTTTGGATTAGATTTTAAAACCGCTACACAAGGACCTATGAAAGAGGACATTATTTTACTCATTCAGTTTTCGCGCCATTTATAGCTGGTGGCTTTTCAAAGCTTTCAAGTAGCAACAAGTCCCTTCAATAGACCAGCACCCCCCGCAGTATTCTAGCTGATTTAATTCCGGTATCGTTTGGATCAGATTTTAAAACCGCTACACAAGGACCTATGAAAGAGGACATTATTTTACTCATTCAGTTTTCACACCATTTATAGCTGGTGGCTTTTCAAAGCTTTCAAGTAGCAACAAGTCCCTTCAATATACCAGCACCCACCTCAGTATTCTAGCTGATTTTAATACCGCTGTCGTTTAGATTTATTTTACCTTTATTATTCTAAATCTTTAGTATGGACTTTTGTTGGTTGACTGGCTGGTTGGATGGTTGACACACATAGTTGAAAATGGCATAGGCGAGAAACTGACATTTCCCAAGAGCCATTGACTTTATATCTACGCTAGCCTAACTTTAAAAAGCTAGATAGGAATTACTCAATGATCACTCAATAATCACTCACTCACTCTCTCACCCAATCAATTAATCAAGAGAGAGAGAGAGAGAGAGAGAGAGAGAGAGAGAGAGAGAGAGAGAGAGAGGGGGGAGAAATGGGAATCCATGGGGTCAGCGTATGAACCCAATTCTCCCCACAGCTATGCGTAAATAGCAGGGCAGACTGGACTCTTTAACCATGGCTAGATAACCAGTCTAGGAGAAGGAAAACTCTGAATTCAAACCTGTTAAACTCCGATGAAGAAATTGACCTTGTGTCACATCCTGCTCGTGCGGAGGGGTTGGTGTATATATATATATATATATATATATATATATATATATATATATATATATATATATATGTATATATATATGATGGCAGCAAACTCGTATTCGAGTATTGCCATTGCTTGATATAGTAACAATAATAATAATAACACAAAAAAAGCTCAACAGTTCAAACAATATAATGGTGAGCTTAAAAAATGTTCAACAATGAACTGCACGAATGTGGCTCTTTAGTCCTGCCAAAGTCTTGCACACCTTCCCACAATTACAGGTATTTCCAGGGAGCACAGGGTATTTTATTAGTCCATCCCGCCGATGCACAGATTGGTGACTGATCAGGCCAGCTTTGCTCATACATAGCCTTCCACACTGGTCACATAGTAGACCGATTTGAAGCCCTTGATTGTGTAATAATATATATATATATAATATATATATATTATATATATATAACTGGATGATTTAACCACCTTAGGTGTGGACTATTCCACATTGACGAACGGGTCTGGAACGAAGGAATTTGGTGAATGCAAGGATTTTACCGAACACAAAGGGACACCAAGGAACAACCAAAGGATCATACCCAACACTAAGAGGCACCAAGGAACAACCAAAAGATCATACCCAACACTAAGGGACACCAAGGAACAACAAAAGGATCATACCCAACACTAAGGGAAACCAAGGAACAACCAAAAGATCATAACCAACACTAAGAGGCACCAAGGAACAACAAAAGGATCATACCCAACACTAAGGGAAACCAAGGAACAACCAAAAGATCATAACCAACACTAAGGGACACCAAGGAACAACAAAAGGATCATACCCAACACTAAGGGAAACCAAGGAACAACCAAAGGATCATAACCAACACTGAGGAACACCAAGGAGCAACCAAAGGTTTCTTTACTAAGGATCGCGCTCTGTTTAACACAAGGGATCTCCGCCAGAGAGTGCTCTTGTTTGCAGCCTAAGGATGGCCATAAAAATCGTAACAGTAAGAACCCACGTGTTGAGTAATCAAAACGAGTAAATACTCAACCTTGTGCAACGTTGCATCATTTTGAGCA
>CM042165.1:42558051-42563051 GCA_023376005.1 Doryteuthis pealeii | reverse complement strand
TCTATTGCTTCAGAAAATGGATCACATTTGGCTTTTTTGCAAGTAAAAATGTATTTACAAGGGAGAATCAAAAATTATCTGCACCTTTACCATAACATATCCTATCATAATGGAGATTATGTTAATGTCTCACTGTAACCGAAACTACGTCACCATTGACGCCACGTTTTCCTTAATCTTATTAACAATGTCTCTATTAAAGTCTAGTTGTGTTAGATTTACCGCAAAACTGCCAATACTATCAATGCATTTACAATCCTGAAATATCTAAGAAGTAAAAGTTTATATAGTATATGGTGTGAATAATTTGCATAATGATTTTAACTATTTGATGTTTTTTTTTCTAAACTGGAAAAAACCGATATCACAGTTTTCAAAATTATTATATATATATATATATATATATATATATTATATATATATATATATATATATATATATATGTGTGTGTGTGTGTGTGTGTGTGTGTGTGTGTGTGTGTGAGGAAAAAATGAGTAAAGAAAAGAAATGTAGATGGATAAAAATGAATTTTATCGATATCACTTTTAATCGATATCACTTACACATGTGTTTCGGTCTGTTTATCAAAATGTATACGGATTTATGTTATTATTATTATTATTAAAATAATCTGATGGAGTTGAAATAATAATAATAATAATAATAATAATAATAATAATAATAATAATAATAATAATAATAATAGGAAAAATGTATAAAATATTCCGTACACAGAGAGATTTTATACGACCTTCATCAGAGTGATTTTTTTTTTTTGAGTAGATATAAAAATCGTTGGAGACAAGAACAGAAATTTAAATGTTCGAAAAAAAAAAGAATATTTTTTGAATCATTAGGAACGCAGATATATATATGTGTGTGTGTGTGTGTGTGTATGTGTGTGAAGAAAAGAAATACATATAAAACCCGACAAATCTAAATATGTATAAGGTTTTTTAAAAAAAAATGAAAATATGTCAAAGATTGATAATTTAGAAAGATGATTCTAAAGATTGGTTTTAATTAAACCATCAAGAATAAATCATACGAAAACAAAATTGTGGAAACAAGCAAAAGTTTGTGAGCCTTTGTTTATTATCTTTAAAGGCTCCTCTTGACATTCGAAATGTAAGGGAAACGTCAAACGAAACGTCACGCAATCATAGCGTTTCCATTCAAACACCAATCTCAGAAACCATTGGTTTGGGAAAATCCGAAAAATGGTTAAAATGAATATATATATATATATATATATATATATATATATTATATATATATATATATATATATATATATATATATGCACACATATATATATATGTATATATATAATCAATTGTAATATTATGGATTTGGACTCATAACTTAAAGTTTCATGGTTTTGCAATCATCAGATGAGTCAAAAGGTTGAGATCTTAAAAACCAGTAGTCAAATGGTTGAGATTTTAAAGAAACGATCTCAACCATTTGACTACTGGTATTTAAGATCACAACCATTTGACTCATCTGATGATTGCATAACCATGAAACTTTAAGTTATGAGTCCAAATCCATAATATTACAATTGATTATAAATCTGTTCTGCTTTTATTAGCATTGAGCACCTTTTCATGCCAATACTTTTCTCATTTCTCATTCATTCTCTCTCCATTCATTATATATATAATATATATATTATATATATATATATATATATATATATATATATATATATATATATATATTCATTTTAACAATTTTTGAGAAGTAAAAATTTTCAGTTATGCAATTCAAATAACCTGATCTTCCATCTGATGAGACTGGATTTTTGGGAGCTATATTAAATCAACTTAGATTTATATAGGCTCCAATTTTGGTCGAAATAAATTTATTATGGAATAACGGTGTTGAGTTTTTCCTTCTTTTCTAAGATAGATATTACTCTGTACTAGCAAATATATGCACCCTCCGGGTGCAAGTATTTTAGTTAAATTTTATAATAAAATATGATATTAAATTAGAAAGGCTAATGAAACTGAATATGAATGTAGATAAAAAGATTTTGAACGAAGGGGGTATGATTGAAAAATAGAACAACTTTGAAACTAACTCTTCCATCATTTTCCGTTACTCCCGTCTTTCATTGGTAAATTTTCTTAATTAGACTGTTTAGTTAAAATAGGAAGTAAAGAATAATATTACAGTTATTTCTTCTTGTTAAGGGATTTCTTTTAAGATTTATTGAAGAGATTTTTGCTCATATTCAATAAGATAAAACCAAACAATTAGAAATCAATAATACTAAGCATATATTTATTAAAATCAATTTTTTAAGATCAATATGCAAATTAGCCTTCCCATTCATACTGTAAACCTCTATTTTGTTGTATATATAAATACAATTGCATGTTATTAGTATGTAGATATGGTCAACAGTGTAAGTAACGTAAAACAATTTTATTAATAATTGAGGTTTAAATAAAAATAAAATCATGGAGAATATGATGTAAATAACTAAAGGAATTGTGACTTGTATAGTAATATAGTTTCGGTTACAGACAGACAAATCCACAATCTCCATTATAATAAGATATAATCGTAAAAGTTTATTATACATTGAGCTCTCTTTAGTGATTTAAAGATTCACTGTATTTATACATACTGGATCATACAAAAATAATACAGTGTATCTTAGAAATCACATATAGAATCATCCCTTACTACCAAGTTTTGGATACCTCTCATCTATATATATATATCTATATATCTATATCTATATATATATATATATATATATATATATATATATATATTACTTATTATAAAAAATATACATATGCATATCTTATTTTGTTTTTTGATGAAGTCAGCTGAACAGGAAACTGTTTATACTTTGTATCTCTTTATTAGACTTAGAATTTCAAACTTATACTTGCTGTCTGACTGTCTTTAGGTGAATTCTTTCATTTTGTGATATCCGTCTGAGGAGGCCAGCCTCTTATGGATTAAAACACTTTTTTTTACAAATTTTCAAAAGTCTTTTGAGCTTTTGGGCGAAATAAATTTATTATGGAATGACGGTTTGTTAAGTTTTTTCTTTCTTTGAAAGTTATATCGGACAGACACCCAACCGACCGGATTTCAATCCCGGTTGTAGGTAGCTTACAAAATGTCTAGCCGCACTGAAGAGACTTGATAAGTCGAAACACGTGTCTGTGGATGACCCTATATATGCTCCCCATCCCCTAGGGTTGAGCACTCTAGGGGGGGGGGATTTCGCTGACGGCCCCCCAACTCAAGCGATAAACGCGACGCTCTTCTATATATAAAGAATGGAGCACTCTGTGACGGCCTTTACATACAAAGTGATGTGTGTATTAAAACAGTTAAAATCCCTTTCCCATTCTGTAAGTGATGACAGCCTAATGGTTAAGGTGTCGGACTGACACCCAGCCGACCGGATTTCAATTCCGGCTGTAGGTAGCTTACCAAATGTCTAGCCGCACTGAAGAGACTTGATAAGTCGAAACACGTGTCTGTGGATGACTATATATATATATATATATATATATATATATATATATATATATATATATCGATAGTGAAGTGGCCTATTATCGGTATCAGTCGAACAGCGATCGAGTCTATGCCCGTTTCGCTACCACTTGAGCAGGGAATTTTTTGCTGAGGTGGAGCCTACTGTCAGCTCCATACCGCATCTATCAGATTATCCGAGCTGTGCTACTCATCTGTTGAGTTGAATGCATATCTTTCTCAAGCGTATTAGCGCTATGTGAAATCCAAACCGTCTCGTCCAGGATTTGAACTCGAATCGTCGAGTCCATTTTCCCAAGCGCCTTATATAAAGAAGAAGTTGCAAAAAATTCATATTTACTTAATATCAACGCGATAAGAAAAAAAAAATCTGCTCCATTGATTGGCTGATCGGAAAATCCTTGATCTCGATATGAAAAGAAGAAAAAAAAATATCGTAATTCATTTTAAAGTACAGTTCGCTTTGCCCCCTCCCTCCCCTCCCTGTTATCAATAGGATTGTTTATCACATTTATTTTCGACCAAGAATTGCTATTTTGAAACAAGACTGCACTGGTTGACTGAATGGGGGGGGGGTAAACATTGGCGATAAAGGTAGAAGACATTGTACATTGATAAAACAAAGGGAATATATTTGAAAAAAATTGGAAAATACTCATTAGGGTAGACATAGGAATGTCTCAAAAGTTATTTATACTGACAGAACAATGTATATATATAAGATATCGGACTACCATGCGGTCAGTCTGAGTTCGACCCTACCCAAGGATAGTTGTGTCTAGCCACACTGAAGAGGCATGATATGCCGAAACACGTGTCTGTGGATGACTTATTAATATATATATATATATATATATATATATATATATATATATATATATGTGTGTGTGTGTGTGTGTGTGTGTGTGTGTGTGTGAGAATGAAAAAGGAATTGAATCCGACAATATGAGGAAAAAATGAGTAAAGAAAAGAAATGTAGATGGATAAAAATTAATTTTATCGATATCACTTTTAATCGATGTCACTTACACTTACACTTTTCGGTCCGTTTATCAAAATGTATACGGATTTAGGTTGTTATTATTATTAAAATAATTAGATGAAATTGAAATAATGATAATAATAATAGGAAAAATGTAAAAATATTCCGTACACAGAGAGATTTTTTTACGACCTTCATCAGAGTATATATATATATATGAGGTAAGGAAAAAGGAAGAGTGGACAAAAAATAATAACTCAAACAAGTAGATGTAGGAGAGATATATTTCGTTCCGCTTTAAGCGGGAACTTCATCAGTCTGTTTATTCAAGACATGGTTTGAATAAACAGACAGATGAAGTTCCTCCTTAAAGCGGAACGAAATATACCTCTCCTACATCTACTTGTTTGAGTTATTTTTTGTCCACTCTTTCTTTTTCCTTGCCTCATACTGTCGGATTTACTCCAACCCTCCTATCTTCATA
>CM042165.1:42543051-42553051 GCA_023376005.1 Doryteuthis pealeii | reverse complement strand
CCGACTAAATAGGATTATAGTCTCAGGGTAATTAGAAACGATTACTTATATCTAAAACGCAATAATATTCGCTTTTTAGACATCGGATCGACATTGGTTTTATTTTCTTTTAAACAGTGTCTTTTTTATTTTATTCTATTTTATTAATTTTTTTTTTATTTTCCTTCTTTTCTTTTTGCCTTATCTGCTACGTAAGCTTCGATTATTTCTCTTATTCTCATAACCGTTCCCTCCCCACTCTTTTTCTCTCCCAATGTTATTTATCATATTGTGGTATACCGTCAGGTCCTGATAGTTCTTAAACCAACATCTTAAACAAATAAATAAATATACAGACATATCTTAGAAAATACATTTTCTACTTTTTTTATTTCTTGACGTCTAAGAGAATTGAAACAAGAACGCTACGAACGGTAACAGAATTCGATGATTTTTCTCATTTTTCTTTACATATTAAAATCGCATATTATTTAGAAGTTATAACATCACATATTCCCAATGCCCTGATGTTGGTTTAATATAAAAGACCGAAACGTTTAACGTTGGCTAATAATTAAAAAAATCATCCACTGTATATTTAAAAAAAATATTTAATATATTTACATACCGTCGGATTTATTTCCATATTCCTTGGAAGGTAAGGGTATATATGTGGGCATATAAGTGATTCTTTGTATGTATTGGTACACCATATATAAGTATGTACGTATATGCGTAGAGACAGATAGTACACTATTTGGGGATATAGTTGAACAATAAGATATGGTTATGCGGATGAATACGTAAGGTTCGATTATTTCCCTTATTCTCGTAACCGTTCCCTCCCCACCCTTTTCTCTCCTAATGTTATTTATCATATTGTGGTATACCGTCAGGTCCTGCTAGTTATTATTAATACATAAGGGAGCAGTCGGCACAATCTACACCTCAGTCGACTGGGGGGGGGGGAACGTTATGGAATCGCGTTCATAGCATGTTTATATTTGTATTTTAGCATAGTTGCTTATTAAGAAAAAACATTTTCAATAACAGAAATAAATCATTAGGGAAATACAGACATAGATTTGATAAATTTCTAATGTATTATTAAGATCTAGCAGAGGAGAGATCCCTTTTAGGCAAGTGTTTCGGCTCTTAACTCCTGACACTCTAAGGGGTTCGGGCGACATCCGAGTCATGACTCCTGGATGTCCACCTGATGTCCGTTTTAGTACGCACTGCTGAAATGTGTGCTGAGAAGGTTTATGTAACCGTTTCCAGCTGGATACACTGGCGAGCGCTATATAATATAATTTATATATGTACAAGCATTAGGAAGAACAAAAGGTGTTTCTGATATTCGCAGGTCTTTATTTCTGTCTTCAGTACCCCTGAGCCTTATCTTCGATACAGTCGACGTTAATTTACCGTAAACTAAAAATAATATAACAAAAACAAAAGATAGAACAAATGCATAAATAAACGAGTTATAACAAAGGGAAGTTCCAGACACAATACGACTTACCAACTTTTACCTCCTCCTGGGCAGGTAGTGTGGTGATATCTACCCAAGGTGTCTTTTCATGTACTATATGTACTAGTATAGTATATCGCATACACATGACTGTGCCGTAATACTCCGACCGTCACACCGACAGTTACAATATATATATACATATATAAAAAGTACACATATATAAATAGGTCCATTATATATACTAGCAAATATATGCACCCTCCGGGTGCAAGTATTTTAGTTAAATATTATAATAAAATATGATATTGAATTAGAAAGGCTAATGAAACTGAATAAGAATGTAGATAAAAAGATTTTGAACAGAGTGGGTATGATTGAAAAATAGAACAACTTTGAAACTAACTCTTCCATCATTTTCCGTTACTCCCGTCTTTCATTGGTAAATTTTCCTAATTAAACTGTTTAGTTAAAATAGGAAGTAAAGAATAATATTACAGTTATTTCTTCTTGTTAATGGATTTCTTTTAAGATTTATGGAAGAGATTTTTGCTCATATTCAATAAGATAAAACCAAACAATTAGAAATCAATACTACTAAGCATATATTTATTGAAATCAATTTTTTAAGATCAATATGCAAATTAGCCTTCCCATTCACACTGTAAACCTCTATTTTGTTGTATATATAAATACAATTGCATGTTATTATTAGATATGGTCAAAAGTGTAAGTAATGTAAAACAATTTTATTAATAATTGAGGTTTAAATAAAAATAAAATCATGGAGAATATGATGTAAATAATTAAAGGAATTGTGACTTGTATAGTAATATAGTTTCGGTTACAGACAGACAAACCCACAATCTCCAATATAATAATATATATATATATATATATATATATAATATATATATATATATATGAAGATACGAGGGGTTGGAGTAAAATCCGACAGTATGAGGTAAGGTAAAAGGAAAAGTGGATGAAAAATAATGACTAAAACAAGTGGAAGTAGGAGAGAAATATTTTGCTCCGCTTTACGCGAGGAACTTCATCAGTCTAACTTTATTCAAAACAAGGTACGTACATTTGTATTTATAGAAGAGAAAGTGAGTTGGTGATGAGATTAAGGGGAAGGGAAGTTAGTAGGGATTTGGTTGAACAGAGAATAACTATCATGTAAAGTTGAGGGTGGATGATCAGAGGATAGTAGTTTGTAAGGGAAGATAATATGAGGAGGTGCTAGGTACTTGTTAGGAAAGGGGGTGGTAGGGAGAAGTAGGTTAAAATTCGTGGGTAGGAGAGAGTTTTTTATTTATATATATATATATATATATATATATATATATATATATATATTCATGGGCATATCTTTATATATGTGTGTGTGTTTATATACTTATATACTTAAATGTCTATATAGTCATATATGTAAATTGAAAAATGGAAATGAATCCGATAATATGTTAAAAGGATAAATAAATGTTGAATGGATAAAAATGATTTAATGAAATGCCATCACGTGTTTCGGTCGAGAGTTTGTCCATGTACACATTGTAATCGATTTATGATTATTTTAAACATGAAATAAAATAATAATAATAATAATAATAATAATAATAATAATAATAATAATAGAAAAGTATAAATATTTAAGTATTCAAAGAAAACGGCCTTCTTCAGGGCAAAATGTTTGATATTTGAAAATTAAGACGGTCAAAATACAGAGAATACTCATATATCTATACTAGAATACAAATATATATATATATATATATATATATATATATATATATATATATATATATATATATATATATGTGTGTGTGTGTGTGTGTGTTTATATACTTATTTACTTAGATATCCGTATACTTACTTATGTATACTATTATAATATACAGGGTGTCCCAGAATAATGTATACCCTCTTTTTGTATTCTTTCTCTTGTATCAATCTTATTCACAAGTCAAAATACATAAATTGAATAAATTATGACGATTCAAAGTATACATTATTTTGGGACACCCTATATATATATATATATATATATATATATATATATATGTGTGTGTGTGTGTGTGTGGAATTAGACAAAAGTCACGTCTCCTGTTTTTTACAATTTTCTTGACGATCTTTTCGAGCTTTCTGGCCAACTTTTTAACATTTGGATGGGATCCGTAGATTAGTCCACCAAAGTTCATATCTCAAGTACTTTCGGCACTTCGAAGTGCCATCATCAGGTGTGATGTGTTTATGTTACTGTTTTTTTTGTTTTGTTTTTCAAGTTAGTGATAGTGAGAGTAGCTAGGATGGGAACTCATATATATTATTTTGAGTGGTGTGGAAGCTGCAAGGAGGAGAATTGGTAGGAAAAGTGTTATAGGCATTTTAAAATGTGAGTACTGAATTCAAAAATTAATCTTATTTGAGGATGGTTTGTATTGTTTGATGTATAAAGCTTCTAGTATTTGAGTTCCCCTTCTAGTTATTCTCGCTACCACTAACTTGAAAAAACAGCAACATAAACACATCACCCCTGATGATGGCACTTCGAAGTGCCGAAAGTACTTGGGATATGAACTTTGGTGGACTAATATACGGATTCCATCCAAATATAAAAAGTTGGCCATAAAGCTTCAAAAGATCGTCAATAAAATTGTTGAACAGGAGACGTGCCTTTTGTTTAATTCTACATGTATAAATGAAAGAATGCTGCCCAAACACACACACACACACACACACACACACACACACCACACACACATATAATATATATATATATATATATATATATATATATATATAAGTTAAGAGTAAGGAAATGAATCCGACGGTATAAGTATAGATAAAAGGATATGAAAACACACAATGCTGTTAAAATGAAAATAGTTTATATCATATTCATAGCAAATATTGAACAATATTTCGATTTATAAAAATCATCATCAGAGCTTGTTTTTAATCCGGACTCATCGAGAGAGAAGCAGAAAAAACTTAAAATTCAAAACGAAAACATTCATGTTCCAAAAAGCGTGCAAGTCACGCGATCGTTTCGTCATTAGCACATCCGCTACGCGTTTCTCAGCCAACGACATAATTGTATATCTTTAGTGTAACAGTTTTTGAAAGAAAAAGACATACTTCAAATTCAAAAATAGACAAATTTTCTTTTTTCAAACAGGAAGAGTTTTAACCCGTTCACGATTTTCTGCTTCCCTCTCGATGAGTCCGGATTAAATACAAGCTCTGATAATGATTTTTATAAATCGAAATAATGTTTCAATATTAGCTATGAATATGATATAAAACATTTTCATTTTAACAGCATTGTGTGTTTTTCATATCCTTTTATCCGTACTTATATATATATATATATATATATATATATATATATATATATATACCATTTTTCTGTACTCAGACCACCTCAAATTAATCTTTATCCCCAAAGCTTAGGATTAAAATCTTATGCCACATAATTCAAGCTCCATTTTATCTAACATATTTTGCTCTTCTTGTCAGTGTCTCTTCTTCTTTCATAGTGTGCGCATGCGTAGTTGCCACCTACGTCTTCAGCAAAAGACGCTACACATGCAGATAAATATGTTCCGGTAAAACCGGTTTGTTCATTGAAGGGAGTAATAAATACACTGACAGCTATAGTCGTCTAGTTTCTTAAGTAGATATTAATGGCGTTTAGCTTATTGAAGGATTTTAAAAGTATACAATTGAATGGTCAGTACAAAAAAAAAATAAGTAGATAAAACACTAAAAAAATGTAGAGATTTGCACAAAGAATCCTAATACAACACGGACAATTTCTTTCGTTTTTTTCTTCTTTCTTTCTTTTTTCTTTTTTCTTCCTTTCTTTATTTCTTTCATTTTTTCTTTCTTTATTTATTTCTTTTTCTTTATTTCTTTAATTTTTTTTTTCTTTCTTTTTTCTTTCTTTCTTTCATTTTTTTTTCTTTCTTTCTTTCTTTTTTTCTTTCTTTTTTCTTCATTTTTTTTCTTCTTTCTTTCTTTCTTTCTTTTTTCTTTCTTTCTTTTTCTTTCTTTTTCTTCCTTTCTTTCTTTTTTCTTTCTTTATTTCTTTCATTTTTTCTTTCTTCTCTTTTTCTTTCTTTATTTCTTTCATTTTTCTTTCTTTCTTTCTTTCTTCTTTATTTCTTTCATTTTTTTCTTTCTTTCTTTCATTTTTTCTTCCTTTCTTTCTTTTTCTTACTTTATTTCTTTCATTTTTTCTTTCTTTATTTCTTTCATTTTTTCTTTCTTTCTTTCTTTCTTACGTTTATCGGTTATTTCCTATAAGTCTAACATGATCAAAGGGGAACCACTCTTGACTGATAAATTATTTCTTTATTTATTGATCTACTAGAAAAAAGAAGACGGGGTTAGGGTTAGGGTTAGGGTTTATGGTTAGGGTTAGGGTTAGGGTTAGTGTTTAGGGTTAGTTTAATGGGAAAACAAATAAATAATATATCAGTCAAGAGTGGTTCCCCTTTGATCATATAAGACATATAGGAAATAATCCTTCTTTCTTTCTTTCTTTCTTTCTTTCTTTGTTATCCCATTTTGTTTATATGTGCACATTTTTATGCTTTTATTCTTTCTTTCTTTCTCTCTCTCTTTCTTCTTCTTCTTCTTCTTCTTCTTCTTCTGTAGGTGAAACCTAGGCAGGTAGTTTCTGATTCTTTACATACTTATAATTTTGCTCTACTTAATGTATCGAGCATTTTTACATATTTAACGTTTACAACAATTCCGTCATTTTTTTTTCTCTTTTGGTACGACATCGACGATTATTTTCAGACAGTACGGATGTTTTGGTCTTTTCTTTTTTTTTTTAAATATTATTCCCAGATATAAGCTACATTTCCTTATTTACAAAGTGCACCTTCTGTTTTTTCATGCCGTCAGAGTTTACCCACAGCAGAGGGAAACAGGAGAATAAAAAACAAGTGTTTTCAAATGCCTTAAAAGTAATAAAAAATTCATCATTCGCATTTGATGATTTGGGAGTGTTAGACACTTTGTCTAAACTTTCTGAAATAGGCTATAAAGCAAAAAATCTGAGTTTTCTATTATATTTTACTTATAAATTTGTTCTGTGGCTCTAACAATAAGAGCACACATTGAGCTCTGCAAACTGCGACACGTTTAAAAAAAAGCTCCTGTTTCGCAAGGAAGATTTCTTCTCCAGATTTTTGGATTATATATATATATATATATATATATATATATATATATACACACAGAGAGAGAGAGAGAGAGAGAGAGAGAGAGAGAGAGAGAGAGAGAGAGAGAGAGAGAGAGAGAGAGATTTCTTAAGTTGGAGTAAGGAAAATAAAGTAAATGTAAAGATAATATATATATACACACACACACACACACACACATATATATATATATATATATGTATATATATATATATATATATATATATATATATATATATATATACATTGAAACACGGTGTCTGTGGATGACAATATATATATATATACACACACACACACACATATATATATATATATATATATATATATATATATATATATATATATATTATATATATATATATTAAGTTATCCACAGACACGTGTTTCGGCGTTTCACGCCTCTTCACTGTGCCTAGACACAACTATCTTTGGCTAGGGTCGAACTCTAATCCCCTCGTCCACTGACAGCTGTAGCGGGGACTGGTGTTTTTAAACAATTAAGTACATAGGTTTGTTTATGTATTTTACGGTCACAGAGAGATCACATTTCCGGGGAAACGATCATTGCTTATATGCTTAGTAGTGAGAATTAATTTAGATTACCAATTAGAGAGCTCATACCAAATTTATGGGAGCATATTAATGTCATTTACAGACACCGTGTTTCTTTGTATCTCATCTCTTCAGTGTGGCTAGACTTTGCACGCTACCTCCGGCCGGGATAGAAACCCGACTGATTTTCCGTCTGTCCATCAACCACCCACAGGGAAGGGGTATATTTTAACAGGTAAATACATACATAGGTATCTATGTTACAGCTGTTAGAGAGCTCATATCCGGTTTATAGGAGAGCCTTGGCATTTAAACTTAATTTACAACCGACAATCAAATATCATCAAGTAACCATTAAGTTTGAGTCACACTCTGTTTATGCAATTTATATTATAGTTAATCGCATGTAAATAATTGAATAAATGCTCTATAATTGGCATGTCATAGTTATCTCCCTTGAGAACTCCTGATAACTGAATTGAGCGCCAGTTTACCTTTGGTATCAGCTTTCTCCTCCATCGTTCAACGACTCTTATTGACTCCTGCAAATTAACTGGGAAATGAAAATATAAAGCCATTTCCCAGAATGCACTAGAAACAAATACTGACGATAATTAACGACACGATGACGTCATTGGCAAGAATATCTTCTGCCGGAATAGCGATGAGTCATAAAATAATTTGCAATAGGAACTCCACTTGTATGAGATTTATTGATTTTAACGGTCCATCTAGGATCATTTTATGCCTAGATGTTAAGGAATCGCGTTCTTTGTACGTTTGGTTTGTTTTCTTTGTTAATGGCACGTCAACCTCCCAACTTTACCGTACGGGTCCAAGCTGTGCTACTCATGGAGGTGCGTGGTGTAATGGATAGAGTCGTAGATAATGGACTCGTGGACCCGAGTTCAATTCCGAGACGTGGCTGACTACATTTCACACAGCGCTAATAATCTTGGGAATTACATGCATCCACCTGCCTTACCTCCAGCTATGGGTAAATAGCAGGGCATCTGGGTTCTTTAACCATGTTTAGGCAACCAATCTAGGAGAAGGAAAACACTGAATTCAAACCTATTAAACTCCGCCTAAAAATTGACATTGTGGCACATCCTGCTCGTGGTTGGTAAATATGTACTCATGCACTGGGTTGGCGAGGGCCGGTATCGAGCCCGGAGGCATGTGGTTCCTAGTTGGATACTCCATCGAATGATCTAAAACGACACTGAATAAGTTACTAAAATACTGCAAAACGTTAGTCGTACCCTAATAAAGCTACCATGAATATATATATTTACCAACCCCTCCACACGAGCAGGATGTGACACAAGTTCAATTTCTTAAGCAGAGTTCAACAGGTTTGAATTCAGAGTTTTCCTTCTCCTAGACCGGTTACCTAACCAAGGATAAAGAGCCCGGTCCGCCCTTCTATTTACCCATAGTTGGAGGGAGAATTGGATTCATACCTTTCCCAAGGGTATTAGCGCTAAGTGAAAATGCAGTTACCGCGTCCAGGATTTGAACTCGGAGCGACGAGTCCATTTCCCACCACTTTAACAATTACACCACGCGCTTCCGTAAAGCTACCATGAATATAAGGTGTTGTGTGCTTTGGTTTCTTGGTTTAATGGCACATCAACCTTCGTCGGTTATCTAATGCCAAAACAGTATGGAATGGGAGTGATGATGTATCATGTTTGTTACTTTACGGCTCTAATTTCGAGTGGAGTAATGAGGTCTATATAGTAGAAATATTTAGTATACTTATCTCAGTACCGGTTCTACGTCGAAGATGGTGGAATCCTGGTTGCTGGGCTGCTGTTCAGTTGACTGGCAATTCTATGATGTTTGGAGTCTGAAAACCAGCTTGGGGTGGTGCTGAGGGATGGATTGCCTTATGCAATTTAGAGTTTTTAGTAATAACACAAGACCACTTCTTTTTTCTCAAGGGAATTTTATTTCCCCTCAAATCACCACTGCCGAGAGCAGAAATTAATGTATTTCTCTCTCAACACTTTGTCCTAGACTTAATTCACACTCTGATCTTTCACTCCCCTCTCTTCCATTTTGGTACGTCTCATTCTCACGTCCAATGAAATAATGCTTTGTGTCAATGCTGAATCATAATTTAAACTTTTCCATTCTCATCTAACTCAACATTTTTGCGAAAAACTCTCTGTGCTAATTACTCTCATAGCTCCACGTCATCCCCATTATTTAACACTTGTAGAAGAACAGTAATGATACTATTTAATCTATAACTGGACATTGTATATACTTACCAACCACTTCGGACAAGCAGGATGCGACACAAGTTCAATTTCTTAAGCCGAGTTTAACAGGTTTGAATTCGAAGTTTTCCTAAACTCTTTGCCTATCCAAGGTTAAAGAGTCCAGTCTGCCCTACTATTTACCCATAACTGGAGGGAAAATATATAGATCCATACATTTTCCAAGCGTATTAGCAATATGTCTCATCTAGGTTTTGAACTCGCGTCAACGAATCCATTTCCTACGACCCTAACCGTTACATCAAGCTCCTCCATAACTGGGCATTGTACGTTCATATTTAAATTGTTACGTTTTTGTTTCTTAAAACTGTTTTTGCACATGGTCATATCGAATAAGATTATGGTTTTGTTTTTTTGTTTTGTTTTGTTTTGCGGCATATCAACCTCAGTGGGTCATTTAATGCCGATAAAGTTTTGAAATAAATCAATTCTTAATGGATAATACAATTTTTTTATAAATACATTTTTCTATTTAACCC
>CM042165.1:42523051-42538051 GCA_023376005.1 Doryteuthis pealeii | reverse complement strand
AAATGAACAGTCACTAGCATTAACTTCAGTTCTAGTAATCTTCTGTAGATGGGATGTTTTATCCCGAAATATCATGAATTGAGAATAAATCACAGGTTAACAAACAACACCACAGTTACCTTCTTTTTTCTTTACACTTGCATTGTGATAGCCTTCAAAACCAACCAGCAAACCAATATATATATATATATATATATATATATGTGTGTGTGTGTGTGTGTGTGTGTGTGTGTGTGTGTGTGTGTAAAAATGGAAATTGGAAATGAATCCGACAATATGAGGAAGAATGAATAAAGAAAAGAAGGAATAGAATGGATAATAAAAGATGAATTTAATCAATATCACTTACACATGTGTTTCGGTCAGTTCATCTGGTTGTGTATATGACTTAACATAATCTGTAAATACAAACATATACACAACCAAACATGACCATCTTACGAAAACATCAAAATAAAATATAACATAAAAAAATTATCTATTATCAAAGTTAGGTTCTTTTTATAAACGAATACTTTTTAATGATTTCACCGTTTTTTTTTGGGTTTTTTTTCAAAACAATAACATAAACTAGGCTCCGAGAAATTTTCAACATGTTAGGGATAAATAATAACACTTTATTTTTGCAATACAAAATTATTTCTACCATAAACCCTAGAAAAATCAAATATCCAAATTCTAACGGTCTATTTAAGCGTTCCAAATGTGATTTTTAAAAAATTTATTTTTCGAACATTTCCAAAAATTCTCCGTTTTTCCCCAACGAATTTTTTCATTCAAAATAAAATTTCACTCTGATGAAGGTCGAATCTTCTCTGTGTGCGGAATATTTTCACACAGATGAACTGACGAAACACATGTGTAAGTGATATTGATTAAATTCATCTTTTATTATCCATTCTATTCTTTCTTTTCTTTATTCATTCTTCCTCATATATATATATATATATATATATATATATATATATATATATATATACACTCACACACACACACACACACACACATATATATATATATATATATATATATATATATATATATATTTGTGTGTGTATGTAAACTGTATATACGTAATTTGTCTAATTTCACTATAAGAATTAAAGCACTAGGAATTGCATTTTTTTTTTTTTAGATAACTCAATAAATTAATTTTCCTATTCGTTCAGGTGTGGCGAGTCAGCCAAGATAAGATTGAAAAACAAAAACAAAAAAAAAAACATGAAAAAAAATGACAACAATTAATTTGAAATCTATGCATTGTACATAATTGATAAATCTGTCACAAAATTGTTAACAACAGAAGCTTCCAAATCTTGACGCAGCTTTGAAGCGATATACATAAGGCACATAATTGCAAACGTTGTGTTTCATAGACTGGGGCCATCTTTTTCGTCTAAGGGTTCTTATATGGAGCTATTTGACTATATATCAAGAAATAGTAAACCATTATTTGTTTTTTTATATATTTGTTTGTTCTATATATATATATATATATATATATATATATATATATATATATATATATATATATGGTGATTGCCGCTTCTTGACAGAATAAAGCCATTTCTACAAGTAGTTCAGTTGAGAGCAGTTGTGAGTGCGCAGATGGCCCACGGGTCCAGCTTTTTTTAATTTTTTTTTTTTAAATTATGTACCCTGTCACACATGTGAGACCCTCGACATACAGGCCCTGCCACACAGGTCAGAGTTCAATGTAGAAAAATGTTTGCATGGTGTCCGTCATGTGTTGCTTCAGAATGGAGGGCTCTAGTCAACTTACCTCATACTTCTTACAGCTATCATCAGCCTGTCTTTCCATGTGGATGTGTATCCAGCCACCCCCTTCTGTCAATTGGTCCTTATAGCTGAAACTGATTTCTGCAAGGGCATCGATGTCGGCCCCATATCGAAATGCTCCCATGTCACAATACTAGTATGTAGTTTCCCAATCTCTCAAGATCGGGAGGTGTCCAGACATTCCAGGAGGCTATTGTTAGCGTTGTTTTGTGTTGTAGTGTTTGTTTTCAGCCCAGCTAATGTGGACATCCGTCGAAGCGATGGTTTCTGTCCAGCTTGATAGCTGATTCGGCATTTGTTTAGGTTATCTTTTCTAGACACTCCTCAAATGGCTGGGTGAACAGTGTTAACCAAGGGCTGTTATTCACCCGCAACCTCACCGAGGCACGTTGCTAACCCGTCAGGCCTACACAACTCACCGTTCCTCCATAGCTCTGAGACTTGTAGAAATATCTGCACGTGTTTTGTTTTACATGTTGTGCGCTTGTGCGACACGCACCGCATGCTCTCCTTCCCCAAAGTCAAGTATCAGTGACAAGCCGAGGCATAATGACGAGAGACTTTGGGGAACGCAGGTGGATAATCTGACGAGATCTACGGGTCCACCACACCGGGGAAAAAAAAAAGAAAAAAAGTCGGATATGAGCAGCCGAGTGTCGATTCAAGTTTCTTTTTCCTGTCACACATGAACCTCTTTCTAGTTTTCCAATCGCATGCGACCGTATGTGATCGAGAATCCCAGCCCTCGACAGGCAGGCCCTGCCACACAGGTCAAACATGTGGTCAGTCCCAGATGTAAGAGACGTTTCCATGCTGTGTCATATGCCGCATACGCAGAGGCCACTTTAGGATGGGGTGCTCGAGCTGCCTTACCTCAGTTCCATACAGCTTACCATGAGGCTGCTTATACAAAAGAATGTGTACCCGGACCCACCTCTGTCAATTGGTCCTCCTCGCTGAAGCGAACTTCCGCAGGCTCAAGATGACTGCCCCATATCAAGGGTTCTTTGCCACAGCTCAGTTCATTGTCCAGGGCCCCGGGAGATTGTAGCCCAGGTTTGTTGTAATGTTTTCTTGCTTTCATTCTATTAATGTGAACAGCCACCAGCCGCAGGCTACCGACCAGCTTGATATTTGCTCCTTCCCAGATATCTGGGTGGGCAGTCCTACCCAGGGGCTACTCAGTCAATCACGGATGTAGAAATATCTGCACATGGTGACATGTTGTGCGCTTGTGCAACACGCTCAACATGCTCTCCTTCCCCGAATACTGGAATCAGTGACAAGCGAGGGCAGATGCTGAAGTTATACCTTTGGGGAGCGCAGGTGGATGATCTTCTCGAGATCTACGGGTCCACCACACCGTGAAAAAAAAAAAAAAAAGTTTCCTAAGTTTTAACTTAGTTAAAGTCCACAGGTTACAATTTTCTAATAGAAAATGAGAGCTTATGAAATGGATGCAAATATTTTACAAACAAAAATACCGGCATTTGAGAAAATAAAATTTTTACACTTAGCTTTCGTCAAAGAGCTGGCATTGGCATGACTTTGTGTCACTATAACTTTTGGCTGACTAACTTTCAACAACCAATGCTTAATACTGAGGAGTGGGGGGTACTGATTTAGATTTTGGCCATTTATCTTATTTGAGAGTGAGAAGAGGGGTGAAATTGATTTTTTTTTTTTTTAAATATATCCCTGTAAAAACGGAATAAGTTAATAAGTTAGGTACAAAAATAATTAAATATCATTAATTTTACAACAAACAAGAATACACCATTAAGAAAAATAAATTTTACACTAGCTTTCGTCAAAGAGCTGGCTATGGCATGACTGCGTCACTATAACTTTGGCTGACTAACTTTCAACAACCAATGCTTAAATACTGAGGGAGTGGGGATACTGATATTAGATTTGGCCATTTTAACTTATTTGAGAGTAGAGAGGGGTGAATTGATTTTTTTTTAAATAAAATCCTGTAAAACGGAATAAGTTAGTACAAAATAATTAAATATCATTTAATTTTACAACAAAACAAGAATACACCATTTAAGAAAATAAATTTTTTACACTTAGCTTTCGTCAAAGAGCTGGCTTGGCATGACTTTGTGTCACTATAACTTTTGGCTGACTAACTTTCAACAACCAATGCTTAAATACTGAGGGAGTGGGGGTACTGATTTAGATTTTGGCCATTTTAACTTATTTGAGAGTGAGAGAGGGGTGAAATTGATTTTTTTTTTTTTTAAATATATCCCTGTAAAAACGGAATAAGTTAGGTACAAAATAATTAAATATCATTAATTTACAACAAACAAGAATACACCATTTAAGAAAATAAATTTTTACACTTAGCTTTCGTCAAAGAGCTGGCTATGGCATGACTTTGTGTCACTATAACTTTTGGCTGACTAACTTTCAACAACCAATGCTTAAATACTGAGGGAGTGGGGATACTGATTTAGATTTTGGCCATATTATATTACACTTAGAAAAATCTCTGTATTTTGACCACTTTAATCTCAAATACCAAATGTTTTACTCTGATGAAGGCGTTATTCTTTGTATGCTTAAAGATTTGGTAGCTTTCTATTTATTATCATTTTATTTTATTATTTATTATTATTATTATTTTATTTTATTTTATTTTATATTATAATAATATAATAAATATAATACATGTGTACATGAACAAACTCCTGGCCGAAACACGTGTTAGAAATCTATTTTACCCATTCAACATTTTCTTTACTTGTTTTATTTCTTTTCAAAACACACACACACACACACACACACACACACACAATTATATATAATATATATATATTATATATAAACTGTTGAAACCAACCGCAGATTATGTCTGAAATAAATTACCCTCACACCTTTGTGTGTCATGTCTGTCTGTGTGTTTGTGTGTTCGTGCGCGATCATACTGAGAGATAAATCTGTTGTTTCTCTCAGTTAAACAAATTTGAATACTGTAAAAAAAAAAAGACTTAACTTTATTTTCTCATTGTAGACGTTGACCTTATTATATTCAAAACAACAAGATAGAGAATGCTCGTTTGACATGATTCAGAAAACAACGAGGACCATTCATCACTGAACACCGTACAACAATTGACTATTATTTGTTGAAAAGGTCACTGATTTGAAAGTCAGCAAAGGTCAAGTTCACTGTCAACGTCTTGCGTGACCGATTGGTTTCGCTTGTACGGCCACAAATACGTCCTAATTATTTCTAGAATTTTCCTGCAAGGATCGAACAGATTCTCAATGGCTTGCGAGATAATCACACCTTTTCTGTCGGTGGCACACCTGATCCAAAAATAAAATAGCATATATACAACTATAAATGCACTATGTTTTACAAAATATTCTGAGCACTTTTAATTCATTTACTGTGCTCTGAGAGGACAGAGAACAAAGCGGATAAAACACAAAACAATTTCAATCAATTAATATTGCTACTACAGTGAAAATGTGGGAGTAGCATTTGAAGAAATATAATATATATATATATATATATATTAATATATATATATATATATATATATATATATATATTATAATATATGGGAGTATAAAAATAGAAATTAAATCCGACAATATAAAGAAATTTTGAAAACAAGTGTTCCGAAAATGGGATGAATTTAATAATCGATGTTTAAAAACATTTCGGTTACATTTACACCTTCATCAGGATGTCTCTTGGGGTGAAGAAAATGATGAGATGTTTTTATATGTGACAGGAGATGAAAATCTTTTTAGTTATGTAACTGTATTAGATCAGCGTTTTTAATTTTTAAAGGCAAGCGCGATCTACTCCAGATATTTAAAATAATCAGTCCATTAATATTTTTCTCGTCTTTTGCATTTCTTCTCTGAGTGGGCGTCACGCGTCATGACACTTCGCTCACGTGAGTAGATCGCGACTTGCCTTTAAAATATTAAACGCTGATCTAATACAGTTACATACTAAAAAGTTTTCATCTTCCTGTCACATATAAAAAACATCCATCATTTTTCTTCACCCCAAGAGACATCCGATGAAGGTTAAATGTAACCGAAATGTTTAAACATCGATTATTAAATTCATCCCATTTTCGGAACACTTGTTTTTTTCAATTTTCTTTAATATTATTATTATATTATATATATATATTATATATATATATATATATATTGTATATATATATATATATATATATATATATATATATATTATATACATATATTAACATATATTATATATAACCAAAGATTCCAAGATTTAAAAGTTTTTCTCTCTGGAAATAATACAATCAAAACAGATATTATTACACATTATTTGTTACCAAGCACTAAGGCATTGAAACACTAACTAAAAATATGAATCTATAGCAGTCCTAAAATAGATATACTTCATATATAATATGCAATTGTATTTCTGGTTTCTTAATTCAATGATACAGTGTTTGGTAACAAAATGAATATCGAATGATATCACTTTGATTTCTAATATTCCAGTAGAAATAGTAAAATTCTGGTATCTTCGTTTTAGAAGAAAATATATTTTTTAATTAGTCGCATTCTGGTCATGGGAAGTGGTTTGGATAAATGCATATATGATATCCAGGTATGAATCCAAATATTCTCCCCCGATTGTTGGAATATTTTGAATATACAAGGTGTGCTGTGGTTCATTACTTAAACTTATAGACTCGGCCTGGTCACATGAATTAAACCCAGCCAGGCAACAGCTCGAATACGATGTTAGTTAACTATTTATCGCCGATATTGAAAGCCGTTCATTTGCACGTTATTCAGTATTGGACCAAGACTTTGCCTCAATGCAGGGCATACCCAACACGAAGGACACCAAGGAACAACCGAATGATCATACCAATACTAAAGGACACTAAAGGAACAACCGAATGATCATACCCAACACAGGGACACCAAGAAAACAATTGATATACCCAACACGAAGGGACACCAAGAAACAACCAAATGATCATTACAAACACTAAGGGACACAAGGAACACCAAATGATTCCTACCCAACACGAAGGGACACCAAGGAACAACCAAATGATCATACCAAACACTAAGGGACACCAAGGAACAACAAATGATCCCTAACCCAACACGAAGGGACACCAAAGGAACAACAAATGATATCATACCAAACACTAAGGGACACCAAGGAACAACAAAGGATCAGACCAAACACTAAAGGACACAAGGAACAACCAAATGGTCATACACAACACGAAGGCATACAAGGAACAACCAAAGGATCATATCCAACACTAAGGGACACGAAGGAACAACAAATGATCATACCCAACACGAAGGACACCAAGGAACAACCAAGGATCATATTTCCAACACGAATAGGACACCAAGAAACAACCAATGATCATACCAAACACTAAGGGACACGAAGGAACAACCAAAGATCCTACCCAACACAAACGAACACGAAGGAACAACCAAATGGATCATACCCAACACGAAGGGACACCAAGAAACAACCAAAGGATCATACAAACACTAAGGGACACCAAGGAACAACCAAAGGTCAGACCAAACACTAAAGAACACTAAGGAACAACCAAATGTCATACACAAACACGAAGGTACACCAAGGAACAACCAAATTATCATACCCAACATTAAGGGACACGAAGGAACAGCCAAATGATCCTACCCAACACAAACGGACACCAAGGAACAACCGAATGATCATACCCAACACGAAGGGACACCAAGGAACAACCAAAAGGCTTTCAACAACCACCAAGGCACACCAAGGACAACCAATGGTTTCTTCACAGATCGCGCTCTACTTAACACTCCACTGTAAAGTGATTTCACTAAAATGACCAGAAAATAGCAAGACTAACCGGGTTCTTTAACTTTGGTACGGAAAACAATCTAGGAGAAGGAAAACTCCACCTTGTGAAATAAACCTTGTGTCGCATCCAGCTCGTGCGGAGAGGTTTGGTAAATATATATCTATGAAATCCATTTCTTTTTTTTCCTGATTCCCGCTTGGACCCTTCCACAGATTACCGTCGACCATTTTTTTTCAATGATGGGTCGATATAATCTTCACTCTTGTTCAAGTCACTTACCAACTGTCAACGTCTTTTCATTGGTACATTAATTCTCCGTTTCTTGAGAGTTCCTCATTTCCTTGACTTCTTCTGGCAATCATTTTTCAATTTAGGGATACGCATTTCTAGCGCGAATTACGACTTTTTTTGTCCTCTTTTTTCCCTAATCCAATCGGTTATTTGGCTTAGAAATTGGAGGACCTTCGTCCGGATTTTTTTTCGTATAGAAGACAGGAAAAACAGGATGCACCTAATATCCTGCGATGTTGAAAGGAAAATGTCAGGGTCACGTACAAAAAACTCATTTCTCTCTCTCTCTCACTCTCACTCTCTCTCTCTCTCCCCTCTGTCATCATTCTTCTCTCTCTCTCAATTAATATATTATATATATATATATATATTAATATATATATTATTATGTATGTATATATATATATATATATGATAAACGGTTTGTTGACCGTATTGGTATGATTATCTACAGTTGAATGTGTATGCAATGTTATTATTTATAATATGTCAGAACGTTAATATATTATTATATATATATATATATATATATATATATATATTGTGTGTGTGTGTGTGTGTGTATGCGCGTGTGTGTATATAAATATATATATTATGTGTGTGTGTGTGTGTGTGTGTGTGTAGAGGTATGTGTGTGTGCATCTGTTGAGTACCCTTAACTGAACACATATATATGTCTGAAGGTGTGAGGATGTGCGTGTATACGTACACAGTGATATCTTATCTATTTATCTATCTATCTATATCTGTATGTATATATATATATATGGTGCTGCAAAAACAGCCAAAGTCTTCGAATACATATATATATATATATATATATATATATATAACAGAGAGAGAGAGAGAGAGAGAGAGAGAGAGAGTTTTTATATAACATAGAAGTACACACACACACACACACACACACACACACACATATATATATATATATGTGTGTGTGTGTGTGTGTGTGTTTTTAGTGTAGATATGTGTATTTGTTAGTGTGTATAAGTATGTAAATACCCAAGTTATACACACGCACACACACATATATATAAATAATTAATATATATATGTATATATATGCTGGCTTTGTAGGCACAGGGACGTTGTTATTATTTCTGCCAGTAGCATGTGTATATGATATTATTATATATATATATATATATATATATATATATATATATATATATATATATATATATATATACAGGGTGGACCATAATCATGGGATACATTTTAAATGCTATTTTCTCAGATTACAGAGTACTAAGTATATTTATTACATAACTGGTACACACGAGTTTTACATGTAATTTAAGATTTGAATATTATGTCCTTGAGATGGTCAACATCATGACGAAAACATTCGAGAGCTCGATTTCCCATATCACGTAAAGTGTGGTTTAGCATATCAACTGGTATAGCCTGTCACTCGGAAATGTGTTACAGCACGAAGGTTCACCTTTCGGGATCGGGCCTCTCGCTTTCCAAAATGCTGTCGGAATTTTCTTTGGGTTGCAATTGATGGATCTTTGCTGGCAAAGAATTCTTCGACTACATATGCATTTCTTTTGGACTCCACGACATTATGAGGATCACCAGAATCTATACCTGAAAGTAACAAAAACTTAATGTAATATTCAAATCGTAGATAACATGTAAAACTTCTGTGTATCAGTATGTAATAAATATATTTAGTACTCTGTGTCGTTTTTATGCTCTGAGAAAATGGCATTTAAAATGTGTGTCCTATCATTATGGACCACCCTATATATATATATATATATATATATATATATATATATATATATTATATATATAATATATATATAATATAAGATATATAATGTGTATATATATATATATATATATACTAGCTAAAGTCCCGGTCCATGACCGGACTAAAATGAAATTTGGATCACCAGGGAGTGAAAGAGAAAGTGGAAGACAGTAGTTAGAGAGGGGGTAAGAGGAAAATAATTCTTGAAACTAAAATCATGGAGAATTTGTATATTTCAAGATTTGTATTTTCTGTTTTATAGTTTAAAATTATTTCATATTATTATACAACAAATTGAAAGTATTCGTTTGTATATTTGTTTGTTATTGTTTTAATTTTTTTGTACATGACAACAATTCACATTTAGTTCTTAATTGCATGTTGAGTTTAAAAAGAAGCTGAGAAACGAAAATTTAAATTCTTCGTATTGCAATATCATTTTTGCTAAAACCTAAGATAGTATTATAGGGACCACCAATTGATCAGTTTAGGCCATCTTGAATAAAACGGAAATATTTGTTATTATTTATAATTAATTGATTTTTCATAGAATTTAAAAATCTCTTATCGTAACTTGTTTTTAGCTACGTTAATTTTCAGTTGATTTAACAGTGCAAAAATGAAAACATTGTTTTTCAATCATAATTTTCATTATTTCCGTAAGCTGAAAAAAGTTAAAAAATCATCAGGAGTTTATTTAATGTTTTTTCTTTCAAATGGAAAAAATTTTTTCAAGAAAATATTAATTTTTCTGCAAGTTTCATAGTGTTAAATATAGGGGGGGGGTAAATTTCACAGGGTAAAATTGGTGGTGCCTAGTATTTTAAACATTGTTTAAAAACGTTTTGGTGGATCTGATTATCTGGACTCCCCCCCCCCATCTATTTTTTTCCTTCAGTTGATTATTATCGATTACACACCAATCTATCAGATTGAAAAAAAAATTCTTAAAAGTTCTTTATTATTTGAGTATTCACGGGTGCTCATTTCCTCGTATAAGTTTATAGTAAAATTGATCCCCCATATCGGAACTGCTTGAACGGAACCCAAATTATTTATTATTTTCCATTAAACTAAACCCCCTAACCCTAACCCCTACCCCCCTAGTTAAAATTAAGTTTTTATTACAAAATTTATATTAATTACAAAACATCAATTTTCATAAAAGTTCAAATGTCACCTATGAAATCTCTATTTAAACATGCCAATTTTTCAGAACTGAAAAGTTGCACTATAAACTCAGCGATGTTTATTGACTTCACAATAAAGAGTAAAATCATAAAACTTAAATTTTAATTTGTAAGGCAAATTCTGAGAATATTTTAAATTGTATTTTGAATAATAATTTAAATGTTGGTTGTTAGTTGTTTGTTTTATCATCTTTTCGGGTAATTTACTAACGAATCATGTCATTTGATAAACAAAGCGCTTACAATTTTTCGTACTTACATATAATTTTTTTTAAATGTTCCAATAACTGGATATTGTCAGATAAACTTGAAATAAATTTCGTCTTACAAATAATTGACTACTTATCTCCAGTCGGCCTTCGACTAAAGATAAAAACACCGGATTTTGTCCGTATTAGTAACCTTGTTTTTGTTTTTTTTATCGTGGTTTTGAGAAATAATTAGTTAACGAACCAAAAGAAAAACAGTTTCTAAGGAAATTCGTCAATCTTATTGTTATTTTTAACCCTTTAAAACTCTAACAATAAAAATTAATAAATAAATTAAAGAATTAAAAGTCATTTTATTCGAATGAAAATCTTAGTTTAATTTATACAAATATGTAACCGTACTTACGACGTAAACTGATTTTCATGATACTGTTATTTACGATTAAATACGTAGTATTTTTTTTTTTTAACTCGCTGTAAAAAAAAAAATCCATAAAAACACATAAAAAATTACATATTCAGAAAGACTATTTCATCTATTACTAAAGATATAAAATATTTTAAAGATTTGATCCTAAATAGATAAGAGATTCCGATCTGAGTGATATAGACTGCACTGCTTGTATCGCAATAATCATAGCAGCGTGGCTATCCGAAGCCATTTTTAATTTTTTAACTCGCTGTAAAAATGATTCAATTGATAAAAACTTCACACAAATTACATATTTTGAAAGAGTATTTTCTTATCTTTCTAACGATATAAAAATTATAAAGATTGGACCATAAATAGGCCATAAATTCGGAGCTGAACGGCTTAGACTGCAAATTAATTTCATTAAAATCAAAACTTCGCTGCTGTTATCGCTTTAACAATAAGCAGGCAGAGACAATATTATTATCAGAGGGCTGATATACGGACAGTTCCGCAAATTGGGTGATTTTGGATTAATTAATCGATTAAATCCCTTAATCAGTAAAAATCAATAACCAAATTTGGAGTTTTTTTAGTTAGAACGATATCAATGTGTATGTAAGATTTTGAATCTGAGTGACCTCCCGTTTTTTTGTTATACGTCGACCACGTACATACCAAAATCTCTGTTTATATATATTAGATATATATGTGTGTGTGTGTGTGTTGTGTGTGTTGTTGTGTGTGTTGTGTGTGAATATATATATATATATATATATATATATATAATATATTATATATATAGGGCCAGATTTAGCTCAGTCGGTAGAGCGTTCGGCTAGAAAAACACAAGGCCCTAGTTTCGAGCTGTGCGGCAAAAAGTAAGGAGCTGATGGCAGGTGTGGCGCTCACCTCAGACTCAAAAACAATCTCCTTCGTCTAGTGCTAGAGAAAAGGGGATAAACACCCTCGCTGATTGGCTGATACCGATGTTAGCCCACCCCGACGACTTTACTTTTACTTTATTATATATATATATATATATATATATATATATATATATAAAGGAGTTATCACCCCAGGAAACAGATCTTTGACGCGTTTTGTGAAATTGACTCTCCTTGTTTACGTTATTGATTCGTTCTTTTGTTCTTCATTCTTTTGAAATAAATTCTTTTGAATTTTGACATTTTCATTGTTTGTACTATGGTCTTTTTTGTTTCATTTTACGTTGAATTTAGTTGCTGTTCTTTTTCAGCCAATGATCAATATGTCAACCAAAAATGAAGTCCTAATATTGCAATATATATATATATATATATATATATATATATATATATATATATATATGTGTGTGTGTGTGTGTGTGTATATATATATATATATATATATATATATATATATATGTGTGTGTGTTGTGGAGAAAAGTAGGCAAACATGGGATGTTATGGAAACTTGATGTTTATTGTCGACGATGCAACGTTTCGGTCTCTTGTTAGACCATCAACCACACACATATATAACTTAACACAAATCCAATTCCCCATACATATAAACAAAAAAACAAATTAAACAGACCACACACACATACACATATTTAGTTAACCAATCCCCACAATCTGACACCTGTGGTACCACCATCCGCCATTCTGGCACTCCCCATTCTAGAGAGAAGAAAAATCCATTAAACACCCCCAACCACACCTCACCCTACTGACGACCTTCCTTTTTCAGCATTTTGAGAATGTCCATCATTGGAGTAAGAACTATATCCAAGTCCTGTAGATGGTCTAATAAGAGACCGAAACGTTGCACCGTCGACAATAAACATCAAGTTTCCATAACATCCCGTGTTTGTCTACTTTTCTACATATACTGTCGGATTAACCTCCTCACATTTCTACCATATATATATATATATATATATATATATATATATATATATACTCAATAAATGAAGGAAGAAACTTTAAGCTTGCTTCAGTACAATAACTTATTTCAGCCGTATTACTACGGCAATTCAGGTAATACAAGAACATCACTCTTACTGAGAATTTCCCAAAGTAACATTGTTTTAAATCTATCAATTTGGGGGAGGGCGGGGGTTGGTGTCTTAGTTTGAGATGGGCAGGATAGTTTATTTGAATGAGGCGGGGGGGGGGGCTATGCTATGGATGGGGTGTGGCTTAGATGGTGAAATGATTTCTTGGGAAATAGTTGTAAAAGTGTACATAGAAAATGACCAAAAGTAAAAGACTAGAAATAAGGAATAAAAGAACACAAATAATAATAAGTATAAAATGATAAAACATGGAATAACAAAAACTCCAATAAGAATAAAGAAATAAAAGTAAATATAAAAATATATATATATATATGTATATTTTATACATATATATATATACACGCACACAGACACATATATATATATATATATATATATATATATATATATATTTGGGAGAATATGTGCTTTTTAATTTTAGTCAGACCTAATTTTTGAAAGTTAATTAATTTATGTTTAATAAGGCGGGATTTTAACTACTTAAATGTGAGGCTAAACAAATCGAGAAAAATCAATCTCTGAATATATATTTCGACCTATTAGTTCTCGTCAGCAGAGCTATAGATACGAGGACCACCTAGCGTGTGACTAGAACCCTTTGTGCCGAAACGGCACGCCGGCATCTTACCATCACGCCAAACAGAAATCGCAAATTTGTCTCGCTTTGTTTAGGTATTAGTAGCATACTATATTCCACTTTGGAGACTTTATCGCACGACGCAATGTAAACAACTTTTAGCTATTTTTAGCCGACAGTATATTTGGGAGAATATGTGCTTTTTAATTTTAGTCAGACCTAATTTTTGAAAGTTAATTCATTTATGTTTTAATTAGGCGGGATTTTAACTACTTAAATGTGAGGCTAAACAAATCGAATATACTGTCGGCAGAAAATAGCTAAAAGTTGTTTACATATATATATATATATATATATATATATATATATATATCACTGTGTACCTGCACACAAACACACTCACACACACACACTCATATATATATATATATATATATATATATATATATATATATATATATGAGATTTATCCAAAACTTGGTAGTAAGGGATGATTCTATATGTGATTTCTAAGATACACTGTATTAATATTGTATGATCCAGTATGTATAAATACTGTGAATCTTTAAATCACTAAAGAGAGCTCAATGTATAATAAACTTTTTAGATTATATACAGAGCAATATTTATCATCCAAAACTTGGTAGTAAGGGATGATTCTATATATGATTTCTAAGATACACTGTATTATTATTGTATGATTCAGTATGTATAAATACAGTGAATCTTAAAATCACTAAAAGAGCTCAATGTATAATAAACTTTTTAGATTATATACAGAGCAATATTTATCTTTCAAAGGAAGAATAACTCAACACCGTTATTCCATAATACATTTATTTCGA
>CM042165.1:42510551-42513051 GCA_023376005.1 Doryteuthis pealeii | reverse complement strand
TATTACTAACTTGAAAAAAAAAAATGGAACACAAACACATCACCCCTGATGATGGCATTTCGAAGTGCTGAAAGTACTTGGGATAAAACTTTGGTGGAATAATCCACGGATTCTATCCAAATGTAAAAAAAGTTGGCCAGAATGCTTGAAAAGATCTTTAATAAAATTGCTAAACAGGAGACGTGTCTTTTGTTTAATTCTAAATATATATATATATATATATATTAAATTTTTACTTGAAGGCACTTACAACGCATGTATCGCATAAAATTCGATACTTTTCTTATAGAAAATGAACTTGACAAGTGTAATCCCAGCAAAGGATTGCTCGGTGTGTAGAATATCGTACAGACTGTTTCGACTTTATTAAGTCTCATCAGCGATATATACTAACGATTTCCCTCCGACAGAAATCGAAACCGGAACTTCAGCAGGCATAGTGAAACACTATATCGCCTCGGCCACAGTACACAAGCTTAATTTCGCTGGGATTGTCATATATATGAAAGAAAGAAAATGATCTGAAAAATGGTAGAAATTTTGCTTTTGTTGATTAACGTTTCACAGTTTTGAAATTTAACGCTAACTAACGACTAAAGAGTGCTAAATACTATATCTGTTTTTCTTTCCAAATTCATATTGAATGTTGTTTGGAGGTTGCAACATCCCATACTTCTATATGTATACATGCATAAAGAAAACACATAAACACAAACACCAATTGAATATTATACAAATTCAGAAATATATACATATACATTAAAAATATAAGGAGTTGTGAAGAAACTCCTACTTCCTTCTCATTCCACTTTACCACACAAGAAAGCCCTCCCCTTTTCTCATCTCCTACCCATTTACCTTTTCATTATAAAAGCAGAATGTACAAGTACTTTTGCCAATAAATTTTGAGAGAGCTTCAGTCAATCATCATCATCATCATGTTGCGCTGTCAGCGCGGATATCCATGACAATCTCTCTCCACCCGTCCCTATCGTTCATCATTCTCTGGAGGTCCTCTATGCAGCATCCTGTATCCGTACAGAGCTGATCAATGTACATTTTTGCTGGTCGGCCCACACTGGCGTGCCCATGTGCTATCTTCCACCGGAGAACGTCACTTATGAGTTCGTCCTTGTTTCTCCAGCAGTGTCCCGCGTGTCTTGTCCGTCTTACTCGGATGGTTTGTGTGATATGTGGTAGGTGGCCGTACAGCTGTTTTCTCGTGAGGTGTTGTTTCTACGTCTTGTTCAGGATCACCCGCAGCATTCTTGTGCAGCTCCCATCTAGTTTATTCTCTAGTCGCTTTATTAGGGTCCAGGTGGTTCAGCCATACAGCAGTACTGACACGACGACGGCCTGGAAGAACTGTCTCTTTAACTTGTCAGTGAGATTGGATCTCCATATGATCGTTAATTTATTTATTGCGGCCCATGCTTTTCCTATACGTGCATTAACATCTTTTTCTGTGGAGGAGATGTTGCTGCCTAAGTATCTAAATTGTTCTACAGAGTTAAGAAGTTTGCCATTCAATAATGAGGCGAAATATCAATTGAATTTCGTTGTCACACATTAAAAATACTAAAACTGGTGCTTTCTATCCGTGTCAGAGAGGAGTTGGGAGCAATGGCAACGATGGGTACTCCAGACCAACCAGAGTTCTCGAAATGGAGTCTAGGCATTATATGCAGGTTAGTATTATACACGGGGTATTCCTTTTTTGTAGCGTATTGTAAGCCCCGTCAACATAGCGGTTTCAATTCAGAGTGTTTTCATTTTATTGGTGGACTTATTGCGATTTCAGAAGTATTTGCGAATGCTGATTTAAAAACCTTCAAACCGTAAGCGTCTATCAAATTAAAAACACTTATTTCGAACACATCCTCTTTCTCTCTGTTTCTTACTTTCACTTTGTCTCTCTGTCTCTCTCTGTCTCTCTGTCTCTCTATCTATATCTATCTATATATCTATATATATATATAAATACATATAAATACATATGTACATATATATATATATGAGCAAATTTCTGCCACCCCACCTCTCTCTCTCTCTCTCTCTCTCTCTCTCTCTATATATATATATATATATATATATATATATGCACATATATATATACATGAGCAAATTTTTGCACCCCCCTCTCTCTCTCTCTCTCTCTCTGTACACACACTCACTGACACACACACATATAAATATATTTCTACACATGTACATATATATATATACACACACAGACATATACACACTCATACACACACCCACAATGACACACACACACATACACACACACACACACATATATATATACATATATATATATATATATATATATATATATATATATATATATACAAATATCACGCTATATATATATACATATAAACGCAAACCTTTAGCTCCCCCTATCTCTCTCTCTATATATATATAAATATATATATAAATACATTTACACACATATATATATATATATATATACAAATATATACCCACACACTCACAC
>CM042165.1:42458051-42505551 GCA_023376005.1 Doryteuthis pealeii | reverse complement strand
CATGACAATCTCTCGTCAACCGTACCTTTTATTCATTGCCCCTGGCAGCATCCAGTATCCGCGTAGAGTTGGTCTATGTACCTCTTTACAGGACGGCCTACTCTGGCGTACCCATATAATGGCTTCTACAGAAGAACGTCACTTATGAGTTCATCCTTACTTTTCCAACAGTGCCAAGCGTGTGTCTTGTTCGCCTCACATGGATGGTTTGTTTGATATGGGGCAGGTGGCCGTACAGCTGTGAGGGGTTGTTTCCACGTCTTGTTTAAGATTGTGCGCAGCATTCTTGTGCTGCTACTATGTAGCTTATTGTCCATGCGCTTCATTAGGGTCCAAATACTATAGCTGTATCGGTAGCACTGATACAATTACGGCTTGAAAGAATTTTTGCTTGAACTTCTCAGAAAAGCCGGGGATCTGAGAAGTTAGATAATAGTGGAAATATTTTTCATGACGAAGCACTTGGCTATCAGTTGATTTCTGATTGGTCAGTACAAGGCAGTGAAGAGAATGAGAGAAAGGGAGAGGAATGAAAGATCGGTTGGAATTTAGCTGTATAAGGGGCAGACGCAAGGTGCGTGTCTGTTCGCTAAGGCATTGTTGTACGTCATTTAATGCTGACAAAGTTTTGAAATAAATTCATTCTTAATGGATACTCAATTTTTATAAACACATTTTTCTATTTAACCCATAGATGGGATCCTAACTGGTACTACCATTCCGGGTCAGAGAGGAACTGGAAGCAATGGTGATGAAGGGCTGCTCCACATTCCCCAGACCTCCAGGCGCAAGATTCGTGTCTGTTCTCTAAACCATTTTGACTCTGGGATATAATTAATGAACTAATGAAAAAAAGAAGAAAAGAAACAAGATTATCATGTGTTGTGATTTGAAAACTATGAAAAGCACAAGTCAAGATATCCTCAAGAGAATCTCAAGTTGTTCCAGACTCAAACAATGAGAAATATCCTCCAGCCCAACATAAGATCCAACAACTAGATTTCAGCCACGAGAAGTAAAACAGGTTGGTTTGGTTTGGTTTGTTTTACGGCATATCAACCTCAATGCGTCATTTAATACTGAAAAAGTTTTGAAATAAATTCATTCTTAATGGATACTCAATTTTTATAAACACATTTTTCTATTTAACCCATAGATGGGATCCTAACAGGTACTACCACTCCGCGCCAGAGAGAACCAGGGAGCGATGGTGATGAAAGGCTGCTCCACATTCCCCAGACATCCAGAACTGGAAGCTTACCATCAGATAGTTTAACGTCATACCCAGGATATTAAGACCCTCAGCCACCGCCATCTAGCACCCATATGATAAAAGGGTTGGGGATTTCCATAAGGGCAATATGGTTAGGGCAATCATATAAGTGCTAGAGCTTGACGTGACCAGCCGATTGATAGGAGGGAGCCTCTCCAACCGCCCGTCTAGCCCAAGTAAGGGCTAAAGTGGTGTGTTACATGTCATGGACTGTTCAGCCACCTTAAGTATCATGGGTCGCCATCCATGGCCAACAGGTGGCCCCATTGTGAGGGGAGGGTATAACCCCTCTGCAGAGTTGCAGTCGGTGTATTCTAAAACCCCAGCCGACGGGGTAGAGTAAAACAGGAATAGAAGATAAGTATATTACGGTTACTGTTGACACGTCATCACTCCTTTCAATGGAGCCCAGCTACGTTACATTCGTTCCTAATAATTTTAGTTGTAATTGAACAAACCCGGACACTTCGAATTTTAAACATGTCTGTAGTAAGACATATAGTCATCGGCATGTGACGTAAGGGGTCTTATTATGTGTGGGCTCGTTTCTTCTTGCGTGAAAAAAATCCCTTCAGCTAAGTCCGAGGCAACCCGTCTCGATTTTAAAAAAATCAGCAACTTGTTCTCAATAAATGTTTATTTCAGCAGTGACAAATCTAATAGTAGTCCTTGATGCAGATAGAGGTAGAAAGAATGTTAAAATAACAGAATCGCTTAGATTAGATAAACTAAGCTTGTGATATTCACCTGTCAGATGTCAGATTTAGAGAGGAAGAAAAAATAAATGTTTTTTTTTCAATAGGCTAATTTAGCCGCGTCGCATGTCTCTTCAATAGACCGTTCAAGGTCCGGAGATAGCTTGCTCTCCTCTTTTTCTCTCTTTCGACTATTCAACCCTTCTTTTATAATTTACCGATATTCAGCTGATTATTTTCTCATGTCAAATTTTAGCCAAAACTATCAGACATTCCTCTAGCCAGGGTTTATAATTCTCTTGACAATATTAAACCCCAGCAATTCTCTGATAGAATTTCAACAAATATTTTAAACAAACGCATTCCAAATCAATTCTTTCTTTCAAAATATTTTTCAAAATATTCATTTTCTTTTTCTTCAATCGCAACTTATTTTACTAAAACTGATACTTTTTCGAACCTTAATAATGGAACAGGCATAGCAGTCTCGTAAGCCCATAGACTTCTCGTATTCTTGAGTTATTTATTATTATTATTTGAAACACACTTTCGACCACATATCTCGCATGTGAAGGCCAGTTCCGAAGATGTTGATTGTGTGCCGGTGCTCTGTTGACGTTGCTTCTTCTTGGATATCTTTAATTCATGGTGTTGCGGAGAGCCTGTCGCACCGAAGGTGTTCCTGAGCCAAATTTTCCGAGATGACACAGCTGATGTAAAAGGAAATAAGACATATAAACTAAAAGTAGGCGGAGTGGCCTATTGTCGGTATCAGCCGGACAGCGAGGGATTCTATCCCTTTTCGCTAGCGCTAGCAGAGATTATTTAACGTCTGAAGTGGAGTGCCACACCTATCATCAGCTCCCCACTTTACCGCATAGAAGCTATGCTACTCATACACTGAGTGGCGTACGGCCGGTATCGAACTAGAAAACTAGTGGTTCTGGGCGGACGCTCTACCGACTGAGTTAAACCGGCCCTTACTCGTGTGGATATTTATATAAAAATCATTCGCGACGAATTAACAAAAACAATATTTATTCACTGGTCATACTTAAAAGAAGGTACAACGTGTGTGTGTGTGTGTGTGGTGTGTGTGTTGTGTGTGTGTGTGTGAGAGAGAGAGAGAGAGAGGGGGAGATCGGTATTTACATATGTATATTTATTAGTTAAAATGCTCGTCCCAGTCTTTGAAAGTTGCTGGACAAGCGTGACATACAAAGAGGGGACAGGACGCCCATCAACGTACACCACTGATGAGGAAATTCGGCATGCTTGAGAGATGGTATTAGCGAACCGGGGATTTATCATCGATGAGGCAGCTTGTTCTCTGCATATTAGTTATGGTTCTGCCTATCAAATCTACCATCCACGATTATTAGTTTAAATAAAAAAAATCTTTCATTTCTTTTTCTTTGCCATCTGTAAATTTATTTCTCAAACCTCTACCCTGTGGGAATTAAAATAAAACTAAAATTATATTAAATTAAAAAGTAGCAAACGTCCATGAGCCTTCACGCCGGAGGGGCCCTCGAGTATGTGCAAGGAAGAGGGATCCACTTCCGACCCCCAAGATAATATCTCAGCCATTTTGACTTAGGCCTTATTTGTGTCTAGACACTACTACTGGTCAGGGAGATATTTCCTTGCACGTGGTGGCTAAGATCTGTGAATAAAGCCTAAATCATAAAAGCATCTTTTGTCTTTGTATCTTCCTTTTTTCCTTGAATTCCTTTTCCAATCGCGTCCACTAAATAAGATGGAGTTAAAAGCAAACCCTTTGAACACACACCAAGAAAAACTACAGCTACCTTTTTTAAACCATAAAACGTTAAGCCTCTTACCATTCCACAACCCCACCTGTCTCTCTTTATTTCTGTCAAAAATCATTAATCTTTTCATTTCTTTTGCATTTCCTCTTCTGTCATGGACATTTCCACACTTCATTACAAAAAGCAATCTTTCTCAATTATAATCATATTTTTCACAATTTCATATTAAAAAATTTTATTGATAAACTAACATTAAATACAAATATACACGAAGACATAAAAGTAACACCATAAAAGCAAGCAATAGATCATTAAGTTTTTATAATTAGATAATGAATTAAGAAATTATAGAACCGACGCGTGTGATTTATTGCGCATAATTTCTAAATCTATTAATAATAGAGATTCGGTCTCTTTTTGTCTGTAACCAAAACTATATCACTGCTTATGTTAAGTGAAATTCAACGTCCAGGATTTGAACTTGTCATCCCGAGTTCAAATCCTGGACGTTGCATTTCACTTAACGCTAATACCCTTGAATTCCACTCTCCCTCCGGCTATGGGTAAATAGTAGGGCAGACTGGGCTCTTTAACCTTGGTTAGGCAACCGCTCTAAGAGAAGGAAAACTCTGAATTCAAACTTGTTGAACCCCGGTTAAGAAATTGACCTTGTGTCACATCCTGCTCATGCGGAGGAGTTGGTAAATATATATATCACTGCTTACGTCACAATAGTTTTTTAAAAGATTCTTTGAAAAATCAATTAAGAGTCAAATTTTCACAAAAGTTTTGATACTTATTCACCTTTATTTATGTTTAAAATAGTCTTTTCCTAAAATATATTAGGGGAAATATTTTTTTACTAAGTCGACTTCCCACTTATTTCATTATATGAAATCCGAACAAAATATATTTTACGCGTATGAATTTTAAATTTTCCTATAAACATAAAATTCTAAATAATTAATCCTGTCCCGTATTTCAGGATAGAAGAAAGAAGGCATTTTCATTGGTCAATTAGATTGCAGTTGTTCCTCGGTCTGTTCGTTTCTCTTCTAGGAAACCCGGTCTTTCAGACCAGTATCTGAGTTGAATTACCCGACATCGACCTGAAAATAATTAAATGACAAATGAATTAAAAAAAACAGTTGACCATCCTATGGGCCGGATGCAAACGGCCCTATCTTTTTTTCCACGAGGGAGAGAGAGAGAGAGAGAGAGAGAGAGAGAGAGAGAGAGAGAGAGAGAGAGAGAGAAGGGGGAGGGAAGAGTTAAGGAGAAAGTAAGATAGAGAAAGATAGAAGGTGGAAAATGAATATAGTAGAAGTGAATGCAAACAAAGGGAGTGATAGAATGAACTGGAGAAAAAGTAGGAGAGAGAGAGAGAGAGAGAGAGAGAGAGAGAGAGAGAGAGAGAGAGAGAGAGAGATGATGATGATGATGGGGAGAGGAAGCAGGAGGGAGGAAGAAGAATAAAGAAAGATAAAAACGTTGAAATGAATACAGTTGGAGGAAATACATAGAAATGGAGTAATAGAAAGTACAGAAAGAGAGAGAGAGAGGGCGTGCGCGCGAGAGAGAGAGAGAGAGAAAGAGAAAAAGAAAAAAGAAAGAGAAAGAGAAAGAGAAAGAGAGAAAGAAAGAGAGAGAGAGAGAGACGGCTGATCAATAGAATTCTTCAATTTAATTATCACCATAATTTTGCGAATGTTGATTTCATTTTCATCAATTTGCTCAATATTATCATTATCATTATTTTTAATCATCGTAATCGATATGCTGATTAGCATGATTTTAATTAAGTGCATTGCCATTGATTTTTCCTTTTTGCTTTCCTCAATCATTTATTTTACCGACTCTTCGTTTAACGCTTTGTCTACTTTAAGCCACTCACGGCGACACTTCCACCACAACGATCCTACTGTAAACCGCTGATGGTCAGTTCATTATAACTGAGCAGACGGACTCAGATTACAATTTTATTATAATGCAGATCGTGTATCTGTCTTTCGGTAATCAAAAGTACTTCACCACTGTCGTCACAATTCCCTTAGTTATTTACGTTATATTCTCAATGGATATTGAATTATAATAATTTAATCTTAATTAGCATTTTATTCATTAACAATGTCTCCATTAAAGTCTAGCTGAGATAGATTGGCCTCAAAACAGCCCATATTATTAATGCGTTTCAAATCCTGCAATTTGTGTTATATATTATTAAGAAATGAATGTTTACATAGTATATGGTGTACATTATTTGTACGAGCAAATATATGCACCCTCCGGGTGCAAGTATTCAAGTTTTAATGTAATAAAATATTAGATTAAATTAGAAATACTAATGAAACTAAATAAGAATGCAGATTTAAAAAGTTGAAACAGAGCCCCCCTCTGAAAAATAGAACAGCTGAAACTTACTCTTCCATCACTCCCGTCTTTCATTACTAAATTTTCCTAATTTAACTATTTAGCTAAAATAGAATGTAAAGAACAAAATTACAATTACAGTTATTTCTTCTTGTTAATACATTTCGTTTAAGATTTATACCCGAGATTTTTTGTCATATTCATTAAGATAAAACCAAACAATTAGAAATCAATAATACTAAGCACATATTTAATAAAATAAAATTTTTGATGTCAATATGCAAATTAGCCTTCCCGTTAACACTGTAAACTGCTATTTTGTTGTATATATAAATACAATTGCATGGTATTACTACGTAGATAAGACCAACAGTATTAACGTAGAACAATTTTATTAGTAATTGAGCTTTAGATAAAAATAAAGTCACGGGGAATGTAACGTAAATAACTAAGGGAATTTGGACTTGAGTAGTAATATAGTTTCGGTTACAGACAGAAAAACACACAATCTCCATTATAATAAGATATTGGTTTTAATAAAACCTTGTTTAATAAATAATTATTTGGTGTTATTTATGTCTAATGTTATTGTTTTATTCTGAAACTTATCAAAATCAATTCTATTTTATATTGAAATCAATTAGAATAACATTAAAATAAGTGAAATCTTTTTTGTATTCGTATTTAATTTCATTAGTCTTTCTAATTCATTATAATATTCAATTATATTAAAACATAATATGCCGTATTAAAACTTAAATACTAGTACCCGGACGGCGCATATTTTGCTAGTAATAATAATAACAGGACTTTATTTGAACTAGCAAAATAACCCCCCCCCCCCCGGGCGATGTAAAAATAGATTTTTGAAATATATTGCCTGAGGAGTGGAAGTAAAAAATTCAATGTCAGCGAGTTTGTACCCTAAGTAAGTAAAATCATCAAATTCATTAAAGGATAAAAAAATAAAACAATTTGAAATGTAAACTTTAAATATGTATTAAAATAAAACAAACTATATATAGATATATAAGATTAGTCATGTATTTATTAAAACTTGTTTTAAAAAACAATGAGGACTGTCTAATGTTGCATGTTCAAATGTTCAGTGTATTTATTCTATGTTATGAGGATTTCGGGTAATGTGACGTAAGCAGTGACGAAATTTTTGTTACAGACAAAAACCGGAAACGAATCTCCATTATTAATAGATAAAATGAGTTATGAGGTGAATATATAGTAAACTTTGAATTATCCCATTAAAAGATGCCAAGAACATTTGGTACAGCCGTGAGGAAAATTTGGTTGGCAAATAGTTAAGCCGCTTACAGCACCTCTCCCTGCACTGAGATCTACTGTAAGCAAAGTGCTAAAAACTGATGGTTAGTTCACCATAAATGAACAGAAAGACGCAATTTACAATAGTAATAGGACTTTATTTGAATAGAATGAGTTCTAAGGGGAATAGATCGTGAACTTTGAACTATCCGATCACGTTACATAATTCATAAGTAGCTTATGGATTATATACGTACCTGTAGATAGAATATTTTCAATGGGATCCATTAGATTCAGAATGACGGGATCCAGTGGAAAGTTACTCGACAGCTATTAACGGTTAATAACCTTCTTACTTTGACCTCTTGAAAAATGCGCGATTAGGCGTGAGATAGTTACTCAGATGCGAGTTGGCGGCCGACGAGAGACAATGTCTCTCAGGGGTCACAGAGTCGCACTCACCAAGTGGTCGAATCATGGGCTGGGTTGTTAAATAAAAGCTTTATTAGAAAACAACCAAGTCTTTCTAACTGATTAATTCAAACAAGAAATGACCTGCCAAACCGGAAAAAACGAACCAACCCTTGACAGAAAGAAGAAGATGGCTGCCGAGTTAGAACCAGTAAGCAGATATTATCAAGTAGGAGCCATCACCTCATCCCCTATCTTCTCCTCTATAATCTATTTGTCATTCTCTCTCTCTCCCCCCCTCTCTCTCTCTCTCTCTCTCTGTTTATATACCCGATGTCATATAAGGAGTATACAACAATCATACAGGTAAAAATACCAAAAGAATTTGGTAGGAAACAGTTTCCTTATTTTTTGACAAAAATTATTTGAAAATAATAATAATCTTATTATAATGGAGATAGTGTGTTTTTCTGTCTGTAACCGAAACTATATTACTACTCAAGTCACAATTCCCTTAATTATTTACGTCAAATTCTCCATGATTTCATTCTTTTAAACCTTCAGTTATTAATAAAAGTTGTTTTACATTATTAATACTGTTGACCATATCTACGTACCAATAACATGCAATTGTATTTATATATACAACAAAATAGCGGTTTACAGTTTGAACGAGAAGGCTAATTTGCATATTGATATTTCAAATTTTATTTTAATAAATATGTGCTTGGTATTATTGATTTCTAATTGTTTGGTTTTATCTTAAGAAATATTAACAAAAATCTCGTGGATAAATCTTAAAAGAAATTTATTTACAAGAAGAAATAACTGTAATATTGTCCTTTACTTCCTATTTTAACTAAATAGTTAAATTAGGAAAATTTACCAATGAAAGAGGGGAGTAATGGAAAATGATGGAATAGTTAGTTTCAAAGTTGTTCTATTTTTCGATTATACCCCCTCTGTTGCAAATCTTTTTATCTGCATTCTTAGTCAGTTTCATTAACCTTTCTAATTTAATATGATATTTTATTATATCAAAACTTAAATACTTGCACCCGGAGGGTGCATATATTTGCTAGTAATAATAATAATAATAATAATAATAATAATAATAATAATAATACTGAATCACTAATAATTGCTGCACAAAATAATGTCATAAGGACAAACTATATCAAAGCGAAAATTGATAAGACCCAACAAAATAAATGTAGATGTGGTAATAGAGATGAGACTGTAAACCATATACTCTGCGAATGTAGCAAACTAGCACAACGAGAATACAAAACTAGACACGACTGGGTTGGGATGGTGATCCACTGGGAATTATGCAAAAAATTAAATTTTCACCATACAACAAAATGGTATATGCATAAACCAGAATCTGTTCTTGAGAACGAAAGGCATAAAATTCTCTGGGACTTTGAAATAAAAACAGATCACCTTATGCCAGCAAGAAGACCAGACCTAGTGTTGATAAATAAAAAAGAAAAAACTTGTCAACTGGTGGTTTTTGCAGTTCCAGCAGATCACAGGGTGAAGCTGAAGGAAAATGAAAAAATGGACAAATATCTGGACCTTGCCAGAGAACTGAAAAGGTTATGGAATATGAAAGTCAAAGTGATACCAATTGTAGTTGGTGCACTTGGAACAGTCCCAAAAGGATTAGAAAAGGGTTTGGAAAGTTTGGAAATCAGAGGAATGATTGAAACCATTCAGAACACTGCACTGCTGCAATCTGCCAGAATACTCAGAAGAGTCCTGAAGACCTGAGAAGACTTGCTGTCACTCAGACTCCAGTGAAAGACCATCAGCTGATGCTGATGTGAAAACTCAAAAGGAGCAAATAATAATAATAATAATAATAATAATAATAATAATAATAATAATAATAATAAATCTCTGGGACTTTAAGATACAGACGGATCACTATATCCCAGACAGACCTAGTATTGATTAACAAAAAAATGATAACTTGTCAACTGGTAGATGTTGCAGTCGCAGCAGATCACAGATGAAAGAAAACGAAAAGACACACAAATACATGGGCCTTGCCAGAATATTGAAAAATAAATAAATAAAAGATCCATTACAACTGAATAGCGAGTTCGATCTTCGGTTGATGCCCTACACTTTCGATATTATGTTAAATTCTACCAGAGAGGAATGGGTTGGGTAAATACCCACGAGAAAAAACGTCCATGAAGTGGAAACACATTAACTCTCCAGTAAAGAAAATGTTCTTGGTGCAGCAGTCAGTAAAGAAAGACAAACTGACAGTCTTCTGGAATATGAAGGGACGCATTACTATTGATTTCCTTGAAACAAAAAAACTGTGCTTTCTATTGTCATCGCCTTAAAGGAAAATTCACCTTAAATTTAAATGAGTTTAAAAAAAATCTTTAAATAATTAAGTTTTAAAATAATTGAGTACCCATCCAGAATGAATAAAACAAAGCGTCTTTGGCATGAAATAAAACCCAACTAGAAATGCTTATCCTTGACCTTAATGATCGAGTTCACTGATTGGTTAATAAATATCTATCCGATATTTCGATTGGTCAATGTAGCCCACACCCATTAAAGATTCAGGTTTATGCTACTAGTGAAAATGCCGGCTAAATGAAACTTACCACATTTTGTTCGTCTAAAAGAATTGAATTCAAAAATGATTTTATTTCATTGGTATATTGCATTAAACATAGGCATTTCACCTTGATACTTGTTAAATAATGTATTGTTTTTTTTTTTTTTTTTCATTTTTTTACGAACTATTAAAGTGAAAGTGTTTTTAATTTTAATTGACATGTCTTAAAATTCAACTAACCACTGACTTCGAGTCAGAGTTGAACTAGGGATGATGGCACTACGGCTGGCACTTTGATCATCTAGATCAGGGATTCCCAACCAGGGGGTTCGCACCCCCTTGGGTGCGAACATCATTCCAGGGCGTGTGAGAAGCATCCGTTCAAAGATTTGCGTGTTGCTATCAGCAACATAATTCCACGTTTTGAAGAACTCATTAGCCAGAAACAGCAACGAAAGAGTCATAGAATTAAAATACATTAAAAAGCTTTTTGAAGTCAGCCTTCTTTTTTATTATTTTGTACATATTTTAAGGAAGTTACTTTTTTTTGTAAAGTTTATTCAAATAGTAATTGTGTCAGGAATTTGAGTTCCATATTAAATTTGAGTCAGGATTTAGTAAGTAATTCAAATATTAATGTCTGATTTTTGTTTACATATTAGATTTAGAGATTGAAATATATATGGTCTTTTGATAAAACTGTAGTATGGATTGACATTCTATATTTTTGAACAAAAGTATAAATGGTAGGGGTGCGTGGTCAGAGCAAAACTCTTTTAAAGGTACGGGAATAGAAAAAGGTTGGGGACCATTGAATTAGATGTACCTAGATAATTCTAGAAGTATCTGGTTATTTTCTCGCACCTATTTGTCCCCTTCCCTAATATCAAGGGGCATGTTTCCTCAGTCTGTTCTTCTATGCAGTTCCTCATTAGAAGCCTTGTTAGAGGCCTGTTGTGTTGATGTTTCTGAGATAGAAAAAAAAAGACGAAATACTGAAACTGATACAACACTATCTGATTGGATGTATAATTTTGACGTCATTAGCATCTCTTATTACACGCTGATATAAACGGATTCAGCTGGGGAATTCACTAAGGAAAGAGCATAGGATGAGATCCAAAGCACAATGTGACTTTATTTATGTAGATATTTCCGTCACGCAACCCGGTCTCAATACAAAGTAATTAGATATTCTATCATCATGGTCGCCAGTGTCATTATCATACATAGGTTGTTCTTTTTCCTAGATGCATGTGCATTTGCTTGAACACACACACACACACATGCACACACACACACATGCACACACACATGCACACACACATGTTTGGTTTGGTTTGTTGTACGGCATATCAACCTCGGTGTGTCATTTAATGTCAACAAAGTTTTGACATAAATTCATTCTTAATGGATACTCAACTATCTTTTTTATAAACTCATGTTTTACTATTTAACCTATAGATGGGACTCGTAACAGGTACTACCACTCCGGGTCAGGGTGCAACTGGGAGCAATGGTGATGAAGAGGTGTTCCACATTCCCCAGAACTCCAGAACTCCAGAACTGGAACCTCACCATCAGATAGAAACACACACACGCGCGCGCACACACACACACACACACCACACACGCGTGCACACACACACACACACATATACATATGCGCGTGAGGTTTACGGGGTTCATTCAATAAAGAAGGTGAATTCTTCATTCAGGTGATGGCAATAGGAAGCACTGCTTACAATTTATACGGCATATCAAAGCTTGGGTTATTTTATGCCTGTTGAAGTTTTTTGTAATATAAGGCGTGCTGAGGACCACCACTTAAACTTATAGACGCTGTGTGGGCGCGTGTATTAAAGCCAGCCAATCAACAGCCCGAATACATCGTTAGTTTACTATTTAATCACCGATCTTGAGAGCCGTTTATTTGCACGTATTCGATATTGACGAACAGATCAGCAACCAAGGACTTTTCTCAACCAAAGGATTCTACACAACACTAAGGGACACCAAGGAAGAACCAAAGGATTTTATCCAACACTAAGGGACACCGAGGAAGAACCAAAAGATTATACCCAACATTAAGGGATACCGAGGAACAACCAAAGGATTCTTCACTAAACATCAATATCTGCTTAACACAAGGGATCTCCACTGTAAAGTGCTCTCACTTGAGGCTAAAAATGGCCACAAAAATCGTAGCAATGCCGAGGACGTTTTTGTTTTATATATTCTTGATGGTCAATCCTGTTTTTTTAGGAAATATGTTAAACTACATCTAGTGGCAAGGTCACTATTTTTGAGCACTTAGGAGTGTGGGGTACCTCTTCATTGTCATTATCTCCAGGTCCATTCTAACCCGGAATGGTAATACCTGTTAAATATTCAAAAAATGATTTTTTAAAAATTTGAATACCCAACAAGAATGAATAAATCAAACGTCTCGGGCATAAAATAACCCAACAAAGGTTGACATGTCGTAAAATCCAATCAATCCACGAAACAACCCACAAACAAACCAACATATTTATCAAAATAAAAACAAATAAAAGGTTTTTGATTGATGGTTCTTAACACCTTTGTGACCTCTCATTCCTGTTCGTGAGTTTGAAACGTGGGAAAGAGTTTTTAGATAATCAGTTTCTAGTTAGCAGTCGAGGAATGAAGACGCAATACCACCTCTCGTTCGGAGCTAGATTCTCACACACGCGATTGTGGTCCGGATCCAACAAAAAGAAATAATACTTTAATAAAAATATGAATCCACCTGAGAAATGTCTTGTGTTGTTAATAAAAAAAACAAGCAAACACAACATGACGTCTCAACCAGAATCATAAGAAGATATACAGCCCAGAAGCTAGGAGAGCTACTAAGACTAAAGGACTACTCAGCTCAAGATATACGAACTAAGAAGAAATATAATACATAACAGAATCGAAAGTAAGAAGAAATACAGAAGAAGATTACGAATGGTATAAAACCACGGGTATACATATGTTAAGATGAGTATACAGCAATATGATTTAACAAAAATAAAACTTCTGCTTGCTTCATATTTATTGTCTTATTTATTTACAAAGTAGCTTTTTGAATAATTGGAGGCCGGGTTAGCTCAGTCGGTAGAGTGTTCGGCTAGAAACCACAAGGTTCCTAGTTCGATACCGGTCCTCGCCAACTCAGCGTATGAGTAGCACAGGGATCTGTGCGGTAAAGTAAGGAGCTGATGGTAGGTGTGGCGCTCCACCCTAGATGCTAAAAACAATCTCCTTGGTCTAGCGCTATTGAAAAGGGGATAGACTCCCTTGCTGATTGGCTGATACCGACTTTAGGCCACCCCGTCGACTTACTTCAAATAGAGACATTAATTAGATTAAATACAATTTCTTTATTTATTTTTTGCATCCGCAGTTTTTGTTTTTGAATTCTAGCCTTTTGTATCTCTATTAAAACCAGTTTCTACTGAATTTGAAAAAAAAATATATATATTAAATTTTTTACTTGAAGGCACTTACAACGCATGTATCGCATAAAATTCGATACTATTCTTATAGAAAATGAACTTGACAAGTGTAATCCCAGTAAAGGATGGCTCGATGTGTAGAATACCATACAGACTGTTTCGACTTTATTAAGTCTCATCAGCGGTATATACTAACGATTTCCCTCCGACAGAAATCGAAACCGGGACTTCAGCAGACGCAGTGAAACACTAGTGAAACACTTTTATCGCCTCGGCCACGGTACACAGCTGACCATCCTAGCGAAATTAAGCTTGTCAAGCGATACTATGCGCCTCTACCATAATAGGTAAGGGGGCGCTATTGAGAGAATAATGACAACAAACAGACCGAATGCCCTTCGGCGAAGTGAATAAGATTTTTGGATGTTTGTTTATTTAGAAACGTTGCTGATAAAGTATATATTAAAATTTTTACTTGAAGGCACTTACAACGCATGTATCGCATAAAATTCGATACATATATATATTTTAAACTCGATATATTTTAAATTCGATATATATATATATTTTAAACTCTTTAGCTTAAGGTTAAAAGTTACTTTTGCGATTTGTTTATGAAAATTATTTATGCTAACCCTTTTAGCATAAATAATTTAAGGAAGAAGAAAAATCCCTTTCTGTATGATTAAAATATATGATACAAATTATAATTATATAATTCGAATAAAGAGTTCGGTTTGAAGTTCCATGAAGGCTCCCGAGTTCAACAAGAAATTCCTGAAGAAGACCGGAGAGCACATCTGCTGTAACAAAATGGAGGCTTTGCTTTACATGCACGTATATTATTGATAACTAGCAAGCATATGCACCAACTGGGCGTTAGTATTTAAGTTTTCGTGTTACGAAATATATCAAATTAGAAAGACTAACAAAATTATATAAGAACGCATATGAAAAAGATTACTTATTTTTAAAATGCTTCATAAGATCAATTTGAATATGTTGAAGAATAAAACAATAATATTAGAGATCAATAACACCAAGTAATTATTCATTAGATCCGGTTTTGTTAAAGCTAACATACGAATTAACCACAACATCTAATATGTAAACTTTTAATTCTTAGTGATATGCTAGACACATTGCAGGATTTAAAAAACCCTAATAACTTCGGCTATTTTCAGGCAAATCTAACTCAGTTTTTCATAGAGACATCGTTAATAATTAAGATTTATTCTAAGTATAATGGTTTTGACAATAAAATAGATAGTCCTTGATAAACTTACGCAATTCCTGAGGGTACTGCGACCTAAGCAGTGACGTAGTTTCGGTTACAGACAGAACGAAACACAATCTCCATTATTATAAGATATAAGACAGTTTTATTAATAATTTAGATTTAAATAAGAATAATGCCATGTAGAAGGTGACGTAAATAACTAAGGGAATGGTGATGTCAGTAGTGAGGTTATAGACGTTGTAGATGTTCTCGCACCTAATTTCCATTATAACAGGATAATGGTAATCTTTCAGCCTATTTGTAATATGGGTAAGTATTGCTAGTAACCATAATTGATGTCGTGTTGGATGCGCCGACATGAACAGCATGTTCTCCATTCTCTATGAGAGGCGCCTTCGATGGCTTGGACACGTCAGGAGAATGAAAAATGGACGCATCCCAAAAAATCTTTTGTACGGCGAATTAGTAAAAGGCTCCCGATCGGTTGGTAGACCACGCTTATTATTTAAAGATGTCTGCAGGAAAGTTATGAGGATATGACATATTGACACAAACACGTGGGAGGTAAATGCAAAAAATAGAGCGGCCTGGCGCCTCAACGTTAAGCAAGGCACGGGGAGAGGTGAGGCAGAGAGGAGAGTAGCCCCGACAGAAAAGAGCGCCAGAAAGTGAGAGAGAAAAGCCAGCAGCCCCAGAAAGCATCACAGTTTGTGTGCATTCAGTGCACCAAAGACTTTCACTCAAGAATTGGGAGGTAGATGCAAAAATAGAGCGGCCTGGCGCCTCAACGTTAAGCAAGGCATGGAGAAAGGGGGGCAGAGAGGAGAGTAGCCTCAACAGAAAAGAGCGCCAGAAAGCGAGAGAGAAATGCCAGCAGCCCCAGAAAGCATTACAGTTTGTGTGCATTCAGTGCACCAAAGACTGTCACTCAAGAATTGGCCCGCAGAGTCACTTGCGCAGATGCAGATAAACGGAGAGGGGTGAGGCAGAGAGGAGAGTAGCCTCAACAGAAAAGAGCGCCAGAAAGCGAGACGGAAAAGCCAGCAGCCTCAGAAAGCGAGACGGAAAAGCCAGCAGCCTCAGAAAGCATCACAGTTTGTGTGCATTCAGTACACCAAAGACTGTCACTCAAGAATTGGAGAGTCACTTGCGCAGATGCAGATAAACGGAGAGGGGTGAGGCAGAGAGGAGAGTAGCCTCAACAGAAAAGAACGCCAGAAAGCGAGACGGAAAAGCCAGCCGCCCCAGAAAGCATCACAGTTTGTGTGCATTCAGTGCACCAAAGACTGTCACTCAAGAATTGGCCTGCAGAGTCACTTGCGCAGATGCAGATACAAATGTATTTTTATTTATTCTATTTTTTTTTTTACACTACACCATCATCCTTAGTCGACGGAAATGATCCAATAATAAGTATTGCTAGTAACAATACTTAATGTGTTGGTTTTCTAAAAAAAAAATTAATTGAAATGTATCCATGAAGATCCATTTCTTGTTTTGTTGTTCTTGTTTAAAAACAAATAATTTCATCTTTGACGAATCGAATGCTGCATGCGTTCTAAGTATGCTAATCAAGCAGGAGGCAGAATGAACTTCTTGAAATTAAGAAAGGAAGAAAGAAAGAAAGAAAGAATGAATGAAAGAAAGAAAGAAAAGAATGAGAATGTATTGGATAAACTATAAAGTGAATTCAATTAGGGATGAAAGCCATGAAAAGTAAGTTAATGATTGCAATTATATTCATATGGAGTAATTGATAAAGATTATGGATTTTTCTAATTAAAAAAACATAAAACAAAAAAAAAATGTTTCAAGAGTACGGTGTCATTTGTGTGTGTCTAGATTTGTATATATACCAAGCGAGTGTGCGTCAATTAGTAATACGTATGCAAATCTGTGCGTAATTTTCCGTAATTACATCTAGAGGTTGGACTAAGAGATGAAATAAACATTGAAATTTGAAGATGTTGGATTATTAATTAATTCATTATTGAACGAGCGTCGACAAGTTTATTGGCCATTTGTTAACGTTAAGGTCTACTTCAGACAATTTCTATCCATCTATCTCAACGTTTACTCATCTCTCTCTCTCTCTCTCTCTCTCTCTCTCTCTCTCTCTCTCTCTCTACATATATATATATATATATTATATATATATATATATACTCACAGACAGTACCACCATATTAGAACAACAAAACAGTAAACAAAGGCTGAAGATTGTTGAAGTCCTACACATCAGACATAAAAATCTTAACCGTAATAAAATTAACTTCTAGCACTAACGTACTTAAATGCCTTTAACCAATGCCACTAACTACATAACCACATCAATAATAATCACAATAATAATAATTATTATTATTACTATTATTATTTTTATTATTAGAATAATAATAATAATAATAATAATAACAATAATAATAATAATATAATAATAATAATAATGATAATAATAATAATAATAATATAATAATAATACAATAAAAAACAAATAAATAAACAATAATAAAAAAACACAACACTAGTATAAATAAAACACCAGTATAAATGAAACAATCCAAAGTATAAATAAAACACCAGTATGAATGAAACAATCCAATCTTGTTTTTTTTCTTTAATTCATTTTGTTTATATATTATTTATGTATACTACTGGGGTTGAAGTCTTCTGATAAATCTATTAACTTATAGTTGTAGCTTTTACATTTCCCCCTGAAGATGGCCCGTGCCTGGACAGAAAGTACTCGGGAGCAGATAAGTTACAACAAATACATCAGCCAATTCCATCCTGATATTATATATATATATATATATGAAAGTACGCAAACAGTTAGTTTGATATGGCTATGCCGACAATCTTTGGGAGAATACGTGCTTAATTGAAGTCATACCTAATTTGAAAATTGATTAGTTGATAATTAATGAAGTAGGCGAATTTAAACATATATATTCGCCTAATTCATTAATTATCATCTAATTAATTTTCAAATTAGGTATGACTTCAATTAAGCCCATATTCCCTTCCCACCAAAAAAAATATATATATACTTCATTCATTTTTTCTCTCATATACAGTATTTCATTTTTCTCCAGATAGTCTCTATTCCCTATACATTGAAAAAGGGTGAAGGTTCTCCCGAAATATCGGAATTGATCGAACCAGGGACAGAACAACAGTGGAATATTAAAATTCTATTTTTTGTTCTGTTTTTGTTTTTGTCTTTGTTCTTTTTTTTCCAATGCTTCAAAATACAAAAAAAACAACGTTCACAAGAACAAAATTTATACATAATACACACATACACACACATACACATACACACAGACAGACACACACACACACACACACACACACACACACACACACACACAAATATATATATATATATATATATATATATATATATATGCTAAAACACAACAATACTTTAGTTAGATAATAAACTTGAAGACCGGGACCTCACTATGGGATGCAGTTTAAGGTCCCACACTGGACACTAAGACACGCGGCCATCATTCTCTAGCACAGTGGTTCTCAAACTTTATAGAGTCTGGGCGCACTTACAGTACTACAGATACTTGATAGCGCACTGTATAAAGGAACAAGTCATTATGTCCCGATTATGCATTGGTCATACAAAACTAACGCACTCTTATATACTCAAACAAGAACATCAACCACAATGTGAAACATGTCAAACACCTCTGACAGTTAAGCACTTATTGATGGAATGCAGATTTTTTGCTCCCATCAGAAACAATTATTTTAAAGCAAACAATATGAAGGATCTATTTGAAAATGTTAACATTGGGGATATTTTCTCCTTTTTGAGGGAAATAAAATTATACCATAGAATATAGACATGAAACAAATCAATGCCATACAATATAATCCCCAATAATGCTAACACATTATTAAAACCAATTAATAAAAAGTATAAATATAAATACACGATATGTATAACACCCCAACCGATAGGCATGATACCCTGGACGGGTTGATATGCCGTTAAAATTAATAAACCAACCAAACCAACCAACAAAATAGGACTAATATGTTATTAAGTTAAATATATAAAAAATAACACATTTAACAAAAGCAAACTTATACCTCTATGAAATTTATTCATTCCTGTGTTAATGAGAAACACGAGCTTGATGAGACCTGCGATTTCTTCAATGTTTGGTCTTATGTTTGAGAGATAAACTCATTTCCACATCAATGCATTGAAAAGTTCCTCTCTTTTTACACTTAATTGTTGCGAGGGTTGAAAATCCCAGTTCACATAAATATGAGGTGGAAAATTGCAATAAAATGGCCAGCGCTTTTTTAGATATCAACACATGTTTTTTTTATAGAAATCCAAAAAAGCTTCAAGAGACAATTCTTTGTATTCAATCTTAATCCACGATCAATTGACACAGCTGCCAGTTCTTCTTTTTCTGTTAGCGTTAAACTAGAATCTATTGCAGTTTCTACAAAAGGGTTTCTAATCCAGTCATATTGTGCAGTGTTAATTGATGTAAAATAATATTCAAATTAACTTAGTAACATTTGTTTTCATATCTGGATAGATTTTTCAGGAATACTACAGAGCGCACCTGAAAAAGCTCTGGGGCGCACTGTTTGAGAACCACTGCTCTAGCATATATATGATATAAAGTGTTGGGAGTTGCCAGAACAGCAATAGGGCTGAGACAACCATATAGGTGTTAGGGCATGACGTAACCAATCGATTGATTGGAGGCCGCCCTTCTGACCGCCTGTATAGAGTAAGTAAGGGCTAAAGTTTAGTGTGGCATGTCTTGATAAAGATAGTTTAGATAAATATACACAGCCTTGCTTGATAATAGTTCAGAAAATAATCGGATGTATTTGGTTTAACAATAATAACTGTTTCGGACAACTAATTAACGCCTTTCCAGATGATAAAAAAAGTGTTAGAAAACTTGAAAGAATAAAGAAAAAATATAAGTATTCTATTATTTTTAATCAAATTTGTTTTAATATATTATATATATATATATATATATATATATATATATATATATATATATTCCGTAACCGTGACCAGGTACAGGCATTCAGCTATGCTAAGTATTCTATGCTATTTTCACCTATAGTCAGGATTGAACCTGCAACCTCTAGATGAGTGTCACTAGAAACTATATCAATAAACCCTTATATTCGTTACGCCATAAATCCCACAGTTCCGAAATATCTAAACAATAAAAAATACTCATATTTACTAGTATGATATATATATATATATAATATATATAATATATATTATATATATATATAATATATACCCTCCGCACAAGCAGGATGTGACACAAGGTCAAGTTCTTAAGTGGAGTTCGACCGGTTTGAATTCAGAGTTTTCCTTCTTAGACCGGTTCCCTAACTAAGGTTAAAGATCCCAGTCTGTCCTACTATTTATCCATAGCTGGAGGGTGAGTAAGATTCATGCCTTTCCCAAAGGTATTAGCGCTAAGTGAAATGCAATTACCACATCCAGGATTTGAACTCAGCTCGACGAGTCCATTTCCCATGACTTTAACAATTACACCACACGCTACCCATATGACCTATGGATATAACACAGTATGATGATTTAATTTATTACAACGTTTTATCTCTCTCATTCTTTTTTCATTCTCTCCTTCTTTTCATCTTTGCATTATGTTCGATTGAAACAGATTAAGGTTATCGCTTCCGCGCGTTCTTCGCATCTCTCCATATTTCTCCTACTCTCTTTCTTTCATATTATATTCTTTCTTTGTAGCTTTCTGTACCTTTCTTTCTTTCTAATAAAACGAAAAGATCCATTATTTAGATGAGGTGACAATACTCATAACAAATAAAAATTTGGCGGATAAGCAACACCAGCCAATAAGGATTAACATTATTGCATTTCATCTCAGACGAATTGGACGGATAGTGCAAGATGACAGCGGTCGTACAATTAAGAAACAAGGGCAATGGTATATAGATTTGAGCTGGTATCGTAATTTTTTCGGTATTTTTTCATATTGTCATATACTTATTTGTGCCTTCAGACACCTTTTCTTTAAGACTTTTATATCGGTTGGGTGGTTGGTTGGATTTTACGGGTTGTCAACCCTTGTTGGGTTATTTTATAACGGAAACGTTGTTTTATTCTTTCTAGTTGGGTATTCAATTTGTTTTCAAATCTCATTTTTTAAACACATATTTAATACTCATTTTTATCTATTTTACCCATAAATAAGACCCTAACAAGTACTACCACTCCGGTTCAGGGTGGAACTGGGAGTAATGGGGATAAAGGGGTACTCCACGTTCCTCAGATATCCAAAATTGGAATTTTATTTGATTCGTTTTTGCTAGGTATTCAATATCTTTAACACTTTTTAAAACTCATCCTTTATCTATTTAACCCATAGATAGTACCCTAACAGGTAGTACAACTCTGGATCAGGGTGGACCTGGGAGTTATGGGCATAAAAGTGTACTGCACATTCCTTAGCATTCCAGAATTAGTACTTTGTTATATTCGTTCCTGTTGGGTATTCAATATTTTAAACACTTTTTACCGCCCTGTCGGCTGGGCGTTAGAATGCACCGACTGCACCTCTGACTCCCCCAATGGGGCCACCTGTTGACCGTGGGTGGCGACCCGTGATGCTTAAGGATAGAGCCCAGGTGGATGAGCAGTTCATGACATGCAATATTCCACTTTGGCCCTATCTTGGGCTAGGCGAGCGGTTGGAGAGGTCTCCTCCGATCAATCGGCTGGTCACATCAAGCCCTAGCACCTATATGATTTTCCCAACCCTATTGCCCTTATGGCAAGCCCCAACCCCTTTTTATCATATGGGTGCTAGAAGGCGGTGGCTGCGGGTCTACATGTCCTGGGAATGACGTTAAACTCTATCTGATGGTGAGGTTCCAGTTTTGGAGGTTTGGGGAATGTGGAGCACCCCTTCATCACCATTGCTCCCTGGCCCACTCTGACCCGGAGTGGTAGTACCTGTTAGGGTCCCATCTATGAGTTAAATAGAAAAATGTATTCATAAAAAAATTGTATTATCCATTAAGAATTGATTTATTTCAAAACTTTATCGGCATTAAATGACCCACTGAGGTTATGTTGTAAAACAAAACAAACCAAACCAAACCTAAACACTTTTTAAAACTCATTCTTATCAATTTAACCTAAAGATGGGACCCTAACAGGTACTACCACTCTGGATCACAGTGGATCTGGGAGTAATGGCAATAAAGGGATACTCTACATTCCCCACTGTTCCAAAAGGGGGACTTCACTACTAGATGCAGATTAACGTCTTAATATTTTTACCACCTGTTAATATTATAAGCGATCGGCTTTTACAACCCTTATCAACCTTGACAATATTATTAAATATGATTTACGCATGTGTTTATGTTTATACCAAGAGGGACTTAGACAATTATAGATTGTTGAAAAAAGTCTGCTTACTCAGCGTGATTTTCGTGATGAGTTTCAAATACCCAATCCGCTCTGATCAATGTGTTTATCAGTGTATAACCCAAAAGGTCAGTAGGTCATATTTTCATTGACACAAGGGACTTAGAACAGGCACATCATTTTCGACTGGGATTACATCGAGGAATACAAATCGTAAACAAATCAATAGGGCCAAGGCTTGCGCGCGCGCATACACATACATGGTACTAAACTATATATATATATATATATATATATATATATATATATATATATATATATATAGTTTAGTACCATGTATGTGTATGCGCGCGCGCAAGCCTTGGCCCTATTGATTTGTTTACGATTTGTATTCCTCGATGTAATCCCAGTCGAAAATATATATATATATATATATATATCTTTACCCATGCTTCACACTAAATTCAAAATATATGAATTATAGACATATAAATATATAACAAGTATATACAATATAATACATACATTGAAAATTAGACCACTTCACTTATATATATATATATATTATATATATATATATATAGTATATGTGTGTGTGTGTGTGTGTGTGTGTGTGTGTGTATGTATGTATATAAATTACCCTTGTTCTACCGCTAGTGAAAAGTTGATAGCGCTCGCAGTCCGTCTGATATCGATAATAGGCCATTCCGCCAACTATTTTTATATATATATATATATATATATATATATATATTATATATATATATATATATATATATATATATATATATATTATATATATACATATATATATATATATATATATATATATATATATACAACTATATATATATATAATATAATATATATATATATTATATATTGTATATTATATATTACACTAAATAATATACAACTATGTAATATATATATATTACAACTATATATATATTATATATATATATTAATATATATATATATATATACATTATATATATATATATATACATTACAACTATATATATATATATTATAATATATATATATAATATTATATATATATATATAATATATATATATTACAACTATATATATATATATATATATATATATATATATATATATATATATATATATAAAGTTGTAAAAAATGGTTTTCTCTCTACCACAGTTTCGGTGTTCAAGGTACACCTTACTCAGGTGAATTAAAATTGAAATTAGCTACTTTTTTATATACTTGTTTGGTCTATAATTATTTTTTATATCTCTCTATGTCTTTTAATTAGTATAAACTTTAATCTTTAAATCTAATTTTTTTTCTTTTGAAATTAAAGATTAGTTTTCCATAGGCTTATCAGGCAAGAGTAACTTGTAATTCTATCTGTCAGCTGTCTTCAACTCCCATCCTTGTTTTTTTCTTTAATTCATTTTGTTTATATCTTATTCATGTATACTACTGGGGTTGAAGTCTTCTGATAAATCTATTAACTTATAGTTGTAAGTTTTTTGTAATAATGCATATCTTATATCATATCTAATTTAATCTTAACAATACATTAATGAGTTATGTATCTAATTCATGTTTTTTATTCAGTATTTTCTTATCCGGGAATCTAATTATCACTAACTTTTCTTGTAAACCAAAGAAACATGGATCAGTCAGACTTCAGCAGATATTGGATCTCTGTAATATTTCCCATTTAATAATACGTGTTTTATTTTGATTCTTTAATTTCCAAACTTAGCTAGCATTTTTAAATTCTGATTTTGTGCAACCCACGTAAAATTTAATAAGGTCTGGTTTCTGTGTAGACGTTATTGATGCAATGTAAATTACCCTTTTGGCCAAACACTTTCCTTTTACCGGGCACATATCCGGGTTTCGGCAATTGCAGTTTTTATGTCTGTCTTTTTCCTTATTTCTATAATTTGCATAGTTCTTAGTTATTTTGTTATTCATTATAATCCAAACATTTAGATTAACTACTTATGCTACAATGGGAACGTGGTAGTAACTTTTGAATGAATATATATATATATATATATATATATATTATATATATATATATAATATATATAAACACGACGTATTCCAAAAAGATAAATATTTATTCTTGATGGTGAAGTCGATGTTATAACTTTTCGGTTTTAGCAAACCATCATAAGGACTTGAGATGGAAGAATGTTATTTGCCTACTCAAACAACATTCTTCGATATCATGTCCTGATGGTTTGTTAAAACCGACATGTTATAGCATCTTTTTGGAAAATTTCGTATTTTTCTATTTTCTACATACTGTCGGATTTATATCCCTATTTACTATATATATATATATATATATATATATATATATATAATATATATATATATATATAATTATAATGATATATCAAACTTGTTGGTAAATCCTCGTGTTGAGAAAAAAAACAGCAAATAGTTTGATTGTAAAAATATAATACCAAACATCAACCGGGAAGAAAAAAATTAATGCTCTTCAGGGCTAAGATCTGACTCATATCTTAGCCCTGAAGAGCTTTAAGCGAAACTTTTAGTAGGTTCGTCTGACTCATTAGATTTATCTTTATATATATATATATATATATATATATATATATATATACACGTGTGTCTGTGTGTGTAGAATTGGTATTAACGGTTATAAATCTATTTCAACCAAAAGATTCTTTTCTTTGAGAATCTTTGGCATCCTCAGATTGTGGACAATCACAAATGAAATTGAATGAAAGATTTTGACGGACCTAAGAAAGAAAGAAAGAAACAAACATAAAATATGATAAAAAGAAAGATAGGTGAGATGGGGAAAGTTTGAGAGAGAGGGTGGGGGCGCGGAAGCGATAACACCTATCTGATTTAATCTACACTCACAAAAAATAATGTATTACAATAAACGACATATATTTTTCGCAAATAGTTGGCGTGATAATTTTTAGAACTTCTAATAGTATTTGTCGGAGTGACCTATTGTCGGTATCAGTCGGACAACGAGAGAGTCTATTACCTCTTCGCTAGTGCTAGACAAGAGAGATCGTTTTTGGCTATGGTGGAGCGCCACACCTATCGTCAGCTCGGGTAAGCTTAGATGGTAAAACAAGTTTTCTCTGGGCCAAATCAAAAACGTAATGTGATTTTGAGATTTTACTTAACTAATATATATATATATATATATATATATATATATATATATATAAGATTTTTTGGATGTTTTTTTTTTATAAGCATTGTTGAATAAAGTACATAATATTATTTATAATGTGATTTTGAGATTTTACCTTAACTAATATATATATATATATATATATATAGGATTTTTGGATGTTTGTTTTTTATAAGCATTGTTGAAAAAGTATATATTATTATTTATATTTTTGCTTGAAGGCAGTTACAATGCATATATCGCATAAAATTCGATAATTATAGAAAATAATCATGACAAGTGAATCTCGGCAAAGAATTGTTCGGTGTGTAGAACATCGTACAGACTGTTTCAAAGTTATTAAGTCTCATCAGCGATGTATACTAACGATTTCCCTCCGACAGAAATCGAAACCGGGACTTCAGCAGGCATAGTCAGAGACTATACTGCTTCGGCCAGAGAGTCGCTCACCTGATGGCGACACAGATTTCTTTGAACATCTGCCGCTGGAGTCATTCAAGGGGACACACTGGCACCTATTATATTTAATATATGTCTAGACTACGTCTCCGAACATCATTAGACTACCATAAAAAGAAAAAAGGTTTCACACTAAAAAAGGCAGAAGCAGGCGATATCCCGCACAAACAATCACAGATGCGGACTACGCTGATGACCTTGCACTTCTTGCAGATACACCGGCAAAGGCTGAATCACTGCTACAATAGATTGGAGGAGGCAGCAAAAGAATAAGGCCTCTATGTGAACTCCGGTAAAACAGAGTTCATAAATTTCAAAAATAAGGAGACATCTCCACACTCGACGGCAAGCCTCTAAACAGTAGAACAATTCACATACCTAGGTGGTATATTCCTCCACAGAGAGCGTGTTAATACAAACGAATAGCAAAGGCATGGGCGGCCACAAATAGGATTATCAGTCATATGGAGGTCCGATCTCCCTGGCAAGCTGAAGCGACAGTTCTTCCAGGCTGTGGTTGTGTCGGTGCTGCTATATGGCTGCACCACACCTGGACCCTGACAAAGCGTCTTGAGAATAAGCTAGATGGGAGCTGCACAAGAATGCTGCGTGCAGTCTTGAATAAGTCGTGGAAACAGCACCCCAAAGGAAACAGCTGTACGGTCACCTGCCCCCCCATCTCACAAACTATCCGAGTGAGACGGGACAAGGCATGCCAGGACACTGCTGAGAAGCAGGGATGAACTCATAAGCGACGTTCTCATGTGGGCCACACCATGGACATGCAAGTGTGGGGCGCCCAGCAAGGACATACATTGACCAGTTATGTGAAGATGCTGGCTGCTCCGCAGAGGAGCTTCCAGGTGTAATGAATGATAGGGAGGGTTGGCGAAGGTTGTCATGGATGCCGTGGCTGCGTCGCGCGACATGATGATGATGATGATGGTCTACACTGTCGCCGACACGAAATCCAGGCCGAACCATATACGTAAAGCAAACCCGCACTGGTGTAGTGAAATTACGATTGAAAGAAAGCTCCAATTTACGGCTAATAGTTCGGAGGCCTTGGCCTACACTGACGCCGACACGAAATCTACGCCGAACCATATATCGTAAAGCAAACCCGAGCGGAGTCGTAAAATTACGATTGAAAGAAAGCCAATTTACGGCTATGGTCGGGAGGCTTTGGCCTACACTGCGCCAACACAGAAATCCACGCCGAACCATATATCGTAAAGCAAACCCGNACGATACGCACCGGACAATCCCTGCGAAATTAACCTGTCAACGATATTGATACGCCTCTAGCCATAAGAGGTACGTGGACGTTGAGTGAACAATAAAAAACCAGGCCTATGCAAACCCGCAGCGGAGTCGTAAAATTACGATTGCAAGAAAGCGCCAATTTACGGCTATGTTTCGGGAGGCTTTGGCCTACACTGACGCCGACACAAAATCCACGCCGACCATATACCGTAAAGCAAACCTACACCGGAGTCGTAAAATTACGATTGAAAGAAAGCTCCAATTTACGGCTATAGTTCGGGAGGCCTTGGCCTACACTGACGCCGAAATGAAATCCATGCCGAACCATATATGTAAAGCAAACCCGGAGCGGTGTCGTAAATTACGATTGAAAGAAAGCGCCAATTTAGGGCTATGTTTCGGGAGGCCTTGGCCTACACTGACGCCGACACGAAATCCACGCCGAACCATATACCGTAAAGCGAACCCACACCGTAGTCGTATATAAATGGTATATGCACACCTGAACCTGTTCTGGAGAATGAGACGCATAAAATTCTCTCGGACTTTGAGGTAGAGATGGACCCTTAATCTCAGCCATTAGACCGGATCTAGTATTGATTGACCAGAATACGAGAACCTGTAATTCTCGTGGATTTCGCTGCCTCGGTCGATCATTGAGTAAAAGTGAAAGAAAGCGAAAAGATAGACAAATACTTGAACATGTCCAGAGAACCTAGAACATTGTGGAACATAAAAGTAAAGGTTGTGCCAATTGAAATTCCGTGCCCTTGGAACTTTCCACATAGCTCTGGAAATGAATTTAAGTGAATTGGAAAGCAGAGAAAGAATCGAGACAATCCAAACTACAGTATTGTTATGATCGGCAAGAATACTCAGAAAATTATGGGAGACATGAATAGACTTACTGTTACCAGTGAACCACTGACTACGGCAGGCGTAAAAAAATCAATAATCTTATTATAATGGAGATTGTGTGTTTTTATGTCTGTAACCGAAACTATATTACTAATCGAGTCACAATTAACATAGTTATTTTAATCACATTCTTCATGATTTTATTTATATTTAAACCACAATTATTAATAAAATTGCTTCACCTTTTTATTAGTGTTGTCCATATCTACATACTAATACATATGTATTTATATATACAAAAATAGCGGTTTGCATGTGAACGGGAAGGCTAATTTTGCATATTGATATTAAATGTGATTTTATCAAATATGTGCTTAGTATTATTGATTTCTAACTGTTTGGTTTTATTTTTAATGAAATAAGCAAAAATCTCTCAATGAATCTTAAATGAAATCCATTACAAGAAAAAATAAGTGTATTTTATTCTTTATTTCCTAATTTAACTAAATAGTTAAATAATAAAATTCAGCAATGAAAGACGGCAGTGATGGAAGAGTAAGTTTAATTTCTATTTTTTCTATTATACCCCCACTCTGTTTCAAATCTTTTTATTTGCATTCTTATTAGACTTTCTAATTTAATACGATATTTCATTACATTAAAACTTAAATACTTGCACCGGAGGGTGCATATATTTGCTAGTATAATAATAATAATAATAATATAATAATAATAATAATAATAATAATACCTTGCCAGAGAACTGAAAAAACTGTGGAATATGAGGGTGAAGGTCGTACCATTTGTAATTGGGACCTTGGAACAATCCTCAGGGGGTTGGAAAAGAGCCTGGATGAATTGGAAAATCAGAAGAAGGATCGAGACCATCCAGACTACAGCATTATTTGAGATCGGCTGGAATACTTCAGAGGAGTCCAAAAGACCTGAGGAGACTTGCTGTCACTCAGCGCCCAGTGACCACCGGCTACGGCAGCTGTGAAAAACTCGAATGGAGTGAAATAATATAATAATAAAATAGTATTATTATTATTATTATTATTATTATTATTATTAATAATAATAATAATAATAATAATAATAATAATAATATAATAATAATGTGACTGGAGTTATTTATTAACTAACTGGTGGGAAATCATTGAAATTGAACAGCAGGGTTTAATTAAATCTGTGAGAAAACCTAAATTAGAAATTAAAAAGTAAAGGAAGAACAAAAGAAATAAATAAATTATAAAACAGAAAAATAATAGAAAATATGAAAAAGAATGAGAAAGAAAAAAAAAGAAAGAATATGAAATGAAAAAAGGAATAAACCAAGAAAGACTTGTGAAAATGAAAAACAGAAAAAAGAAAGAAAAACAACGTCCTAAAATGATCGAAAAATGTGAAAATATGAAATTGAACAATGAAGAACGAACGAAAGAAAGAAACTAAAAATGAAAAATAAAAAAATAAAGAAAAGAATGAATTTAAAATTTAAAAAAAAGGAAGAAGAGAACAATGGGAAATAAAAAAATAGGAAGAAAAAAGAAAAATGAAAATTGGTTGGTTGGTTGGGTGAGGAGATTTACGGGCATGTCAACCCCTATTGATCTATTTCTTACCGAAGTCGGTTATCATTTCCTACCAGTGGACGATAACGATCGCGGTGGTTGGTGAGAGAGAGAGAGAGAGAGAGAGAGAGAGAGAGAGAGAGGAGAGAGAGAGAGAGAGAGAGAGTGTGTGTGTGTGTGTGTGTGAGAGAGAGAGAGAGAGAGAGAGAGAGAGAGAGAGAGAGAGAGAGAGAACATGGATATCCATGGTGCCAGCCTGAATTATGATGGTGATGATGATGGTGCTGATAATGATGATGAGAATGAAAAGTTGACACAGTTTGTTCGACATCCTTTGGCGTTCTGTAGTTTTCCTTTTTCGTTAATGCAATTTTCTCTTTAGCTTTTAGCGTACAAGAATCTGTGTAAGGTCGCTCAATGTGCTACTGGCACTATGTAACCCAGTATTGCCTGCTTCATAGTCGGATCATCGGCGACTAAACCGGTGACCCCACAGATTCTGTCTGATAAGAACGGTGGCTAGACATGGACGAAAAGACCTGTAAAGGAGCTGAGAAAGCTCTCCGCTCAGCTGCCTTCTAGCATATTATTTCTAAAGTTCAGCGGCTCCTCATCGCGGCAGGGCCGTGTAAACTTGGTGATGTCAGAGCTATGCCATCGGGAACTTAAGTTCATAGTCGATCCCCAAGGTGGACAGGCCTGGCATCCAGTGGTATTAGGGCCACAACCCGACCAAAGGGTCTCGGGCGATCATTATATGATTTCATAAGGTAAGACACTGTAACGTAGGTGCAAAGTTATACATACTTTGGATACAAATAACTCCGACGAAGGTTAATAGACAAACATTTAATAACACAGCACATGGATAACAGTTGGTACAACGTTCATACTAAAGAGTACATATACAAAGAGGTACACAAATCAAGATAAGACACATTCATGAATGATACAGATATACAATAAAAGGCACAGACATGAGACTAGGAATAGTCCATGCTGTGAGGACTTACAGTAATGTAAGGGGGGCGGAGCCCCACGAGAGGGTTTAGATAGAATCTACCCCATGTGGCTCGTAGTTGCTGAAACTATAAAGAGAGCGAAAGGCTTTGAACCCGGCGCTTAAATACTGGTGCCCTAGCGGGCATCATCAAACTAAAAGGGGCAGACAACTCCACCAGGCGAATACAAACAAACGCTACAACACTATTCGAAAATCATCATTTGTTTGCACACACTCATTTGGTATCAATACTGCATAGGTATCAAACGCCTAAACTCCGTAGAACAATTTAGATACTTAGGCAGAAACATCTCCTTCACAGAAAACGACGTTAATGCACGTATAGGAAAAGCAGGGCCGCTATAAATAAATTATCGATCATATGGAGGTCCAATCTCACAGACAAGTTAAAGAGACAGTTCTTCCAGGCCGTTGTCGTGTTAGTACTGCTGTATGGCTGCACCACCTGGACCCTAACTAAGCGACTAGAGAATAAACTAGATGAGAGCTGCACAAGAATGCTGCGGGTGATCATGAACAAGACGTGGAAACAGCACCCTACAAGCTGTACGGCCACCTACCACATATCACCCAAACTATCCGAATAAGACGGACAAGACAAACGGGACACTGCTGGAGAAGCAAAGACGAACTCATAAGCGACGTCCTCCTGTGGAAGCCAGCACATGGACAAGCCAGTGTGGGCCGACCAGCAAAAAATACGTTGATCAGCTCTCTGCGGATGCAGGATGCTGCATAGAGGACCTCCCGAGAAGGATGAGCGATAGGGACGGATGGAGAGAGATTGTCATGGATATCTGCGCTGAAAGCGTGATATGATGATGATGATATTGTATCACTTATTCCTATCTAATACAAACAAGTATTCCTATTTAATACAAACAATTTATATACAGTTATATGGCTTCACTAGACTATTTCTATTTAATAATATTAATTTGTTTCCACCTACTTATATAGTTTCAAGAATTTATTTTAATTAGTGGGACCCATGGATATACCACTGTGTGTATGTGAGAGAGAGGGAGAGAGGGAGAGGGAGAGAGAGAGAGAGAGAGAGAGAGAGAGAGAGAGAGAGAGAGAGAGAGAAAGAGAAAGAGAAAGAGAGTGAAAATGAAAAAAATCAAAGAAAGAACTATATAGCATATAGAATTAGAAAAGGAAAATGAAATAATACATGAAAGTATATGAAATGAAAACTAGAACAAATGAAGGTGTGTGTGTGTGTTGTGTGTGTGTGTGTGTGTGTGTGTGTGTGTCTGTGTGTGAGAGAGAGAGAGAGAGATAAAAAAAGACTGAAATAGATAGATGTATCAATGAATAGATAGGTTGCTAGATAGATAAAGAGATAAAATAAAAGAGAGAGAGAGAGAGAGAGAGAGAGAGAGAGAGAGAGAGAGAGAGAGAGAGAGAGAAAATGAAAAAAATCAAAGAAAGAACTATATAGCATATAGAATTAGAAAAATGAAAATGAAATAATACATGAAAGTATATGAAATGAAAACTAGAACAAATGAAGGTGTGTGTGTGTGTGTGTGTGTGTGTGTGTGTGTGTGTGTGTGTGTATGTGTGTGTGGTGTGTGTGTGACAGAGAGAGAGAGAGAGAGATAGATAAAAAAAAGACTGAAATAGATAGATGTATCAATGAATAGATAGGTTGCTAGATAGATAAAGAGATAAAATAAAAGATAGATAGATAGATAGATAGATAGATAGAGAGAGAGAGAGAGAGAGAGAGAGACAGACAGACAGACAGACAGACAGACAAGAGACAGAGACAGAGAGAAATAGTGGTCGAAAGAAATGAAAGAAAGAAGCTATATAACAATAAAAATAGTAAAAGAAAAAAGAAAAGAATATGAACTAAAAACTAGAACAAATAAAAGTGAGATAGATAGATAAAGAGTAAGAGAGAAGGAGAGAGAGAGAGATTATGGGGGAGGGGGAGAGAAAATGAATGTAAATGAAAGATAAAAGCTATATAACAATGAAAATATAAAAAGAAAATATAAAACGAGCTGAAAACTAGAACGAATGAAAATAAGAAATAGATAGCTCGATAGATAGATAGATATGTGCGAAGAGGCTAAAGTAGATAGATAGATAGATAGATAGATAGATAGATAGAAATAAATAGACTGGGATATATATATATAGAGAGAGAGAGACAGAGACAGAGACAGAGAGAGCGAGAAGAGAAAAATACAGAGTGAGATAGATAGATTGATAGATAGATAGATAGATCGAGAGAGAGAGAGAGAGAGAGAGAGAGAGAGAGAGAGAGAGAGAGAGAGAGAGAGAGAGAGAGAGAGAAGGAGAGAAAAAGAAAGTAATAGAAAGAAAAACTATATATAGAAATTGAAAAATTAAAAAGAAAAAGTGCAAAAAAACTGAATATGAAATGGACACAAGATCAAATGAAAGTGAGTGTGTGTGTGTGTGTGTGTGTGTGTGTATGTGTGTGTGTGTGTGTCTGTGTGTGTGTGTGTGTGTGTGTGTGTGTGTTTGCGTTTTTTGTGTGTGAGAGATAGACAGACAGAAGAAAAGTAAATGAAAAGAGAAACAATTTAAAAAAAACAATAAATGAAAAAATATCGTAAAATAGTAAAAACAAAATAAAATGAAAACGAAAGAAAAAAACGATAAAAAGAAAAAGAAAAAATAATAAAAAGAAAGAATATTGAAATGAAATAAATATTGAACCAAAAAAAAGAAGGAAAAACTTTAAGATGACAATGTGAAAGAAAAGAAAAAGTAAGAAATAGTTAGATAGATAGATAGATAAATAAACATATATGTGAGAAGAGGCTAAAGTAGATAGATATATATATAGATAGAGAGAGAGAAATAGGCTGGAATATATATACATATATATATATATATATATATATATATATATATATTGTCTCTACTCAAAAAATAAAAAATTCACTCTGATGAAGGTCGTTAAAAATCTCTCTGTGTACGGAATATTTTTACATTTTTCCTATTATTATTATTATCATCATTTCAACTTCATCTGATTATTTTAATAATAATAATAGCGTAAATACGTATACATTTTGATAAACGGACCGAAACACATGTGTAAGTGATATCGATTAAAAGTGATATCGATAAAATTCATTTTTATCCATCTACATTTCTTTTCTTTACTCATTTTTTCCTCACATATATATATATATATATATATATATATATATATATATATATATATAGAGAGAGAGAGAGAGAGAGAGAGAGACAGAGACAGAGACAGAGACAGAGAGAGCAAGAGAGAGAGAGTGAGAGAACGATATCGAGTGAAAGAGATATATGGAGAGAAAATGAAAAGTAAAGAAAGAAGTAAACTATGTAATACGAATAAGTTAAAAAAATGAAAAAGCAAAAATGAAAAAAAAAAAGAAATAAAGACGACAATGTGAAAGAAAAAGAGAAAGATTGTAAGAAAATAAAAATAAAACATCAAATAAATGAACAAATACAATCATAGGAGTTCAATAAACGTTGAATAAATTACTTTAAAAAAAAAAGAAAAGAAAACAGTAACAGACAATTTTCACTTGGTCCACAAAAATATTGATTTAATAAAAATTGTTGCATCCAGAAAATTGAGAAAATAGTTCAAATACAAATGAAAATAGAACTTCAGAATTAATTTCTCACTTTATTTTTCCCGAGAAAAATGCAATTTATATACGTACTCTCTGTGAATACTTCCATAATTAAGAACATTTTTCTAACTAATTGCAACATATCTTATTTTTTAAAAAGAAAAGAATACTGTTGTTTTTTCAAAAAAATTTTTATCAATATGCTTTTTATAATAAACTAGCAGAGATACCCAGTATTGCACAGAATTTAAAAAGTTAAAAGTAAACCTCATCTATCCGTTTGGTTTGAATAAAAAATTGGACTCGTCATTCTAATTAGGGCCATAAAAGAAAAATCCAACAACTATGAAGGGGGCCGATGGCACCTAAACAAACAAACACTGACCGCCACACATCAAACAAGCCACTTTTGACCCAATTACAAATCTAAAAGTCATGCGCACAGTACCGAGATACATACACACACTCACATTCACACACATATATGTATGCACACACATACATTTATGTGTATACATATATGGGCATATACACAACTCCCACGAACCCTCCCTCACATATATAAGAGCATTCAAAAAATAACCCACCTCAAAGAGGTTTATCACGGAACAGATGGACTTGCAACTACTAACACACTCGTCTACCCGGATTTTAATAGCATGTCAAACCCTTAAAAATACTCCAATTTTTATAGTTCTTCCATTTCAAAAAATTTTCTCCCTTTCAAAAAATCTAAAAACAATTTCTTCAAATAAGAAATTTTCTCCTGACGATAACCTATGGTCGAAACTAGTTGAAAATAAATAACACATATAAAAATATTCCTGTTTGTCTTATTACTTTTTGTTCATACTATATATATATATATATATATATATATATATATATATATATATATATGTATATATATATATATATATATATATATATATATATATATATATGGCTGAACCGATCGGATTTCGATCCTGGCTGTCTAACAACACTGAAGAGACTTGATATACCTAAACACGTGTCTGTGGATGACTATTATATATAATATATATATGTATGAACAAAAAGTAATAAGCATCCCAAGCATACGACTCAGCGATCGCTGAGCACCTTTCTATAAATGCTTGTTTGTCCGATTATACAGATGAGTGCTTCTCTATTCTGCACAGAGCTAGGTCTAATCAACCTCTAGCAGTCCTTGAGGCTGTTAGTATTTCTTTTCTTAGACCTACTCTGTGCAGACAAACACCGAGACACTCCATTTATCTGTTGGGAGGCATAACATAACATAACCCTGGTTTAACCTAGGGCACATATACATACCCCTCTTTCCCCATTTTTTTGTCCCTCCCCCCACACTCTCTGGTTTACCCCATTCGTTCTTAACAAATTCTTTACATTTCTGACTTTTAATTGTCAACCGGTGTAAATACTTGAAAAAGTACCGGTCGAAAAGGCCTTCGTATCCCCTTTTATTTTATTATTTTAATTCATAATAAAATATTACCTCCCCATTTTACATATGATTCCTCTACTTTTAGTAGTTTACAAATTTGCATGTACCAAACATCTATATATATATATATATATATATATATATATATATATATGTGTGTGTGTGTGTGTGTGTGTGTGTACACAGAGACAGACAGACAGACGGACGGATAAGTATTTTTCTAATGGCGACTGCTCTCCTGGTAATTATACAATGTTCTTAGGACATGTGCACAGTTACTGAACAAACAAACATACACACATTCAGACAGATATACAGAATCTTTCTTATACATATACTGATAATAGAATTATTTTGACATAAACTGCCCTACCGGTGATTATACAATATTCTTAGGACGTGTCCTCTGTCATTTTACCAACAAACATTCAGATATATAGATACACATACACTATCTTTCTTTAAAGTTTTTTCTAACATTTACTACCCTAGTGGGGATTATACACATATCTCATGATAGCAGCGCAATCATTGTACCAACAAACATACGGATATACAGACAGACATACAGAATCTTTCTTTTATATATACGGATATAAGTATTTTTCTAACATCTAAAGCGCAACTGGAGATTTTACAATTTTCTTAGAACGTATGCTTCATCACCTTACAAACATACAGACATGCATATAGGCATACATACAAGCATACAGAATATTTCAGTTATATATAGAAAATCCGATCTCACTGACAAGCTAAAACGACAATTCTTCCAGGCTGTGGTCATATCAGTGCTGCTGTATGGCTGCACCACTTGAACCCTAACGAAGCGCCTTAAGAAAAAGCTTGATGGAAGCTGCACAAGAATGCTGCGTGCAGTCTTGAACAAGTCATAGAAACAGCACCCCACAAGGAAGCAACTATATGGCCACTAGCCTCCCATCTCACAAACCATCCGGGTGAGAAGGACTAGGCATGCTGGACACTGCTGGAAAAGCAGGGACGAGCTCATAAGCGGAAGTGGAAGCCAATATATGGACATGCTAACGTAGGATGCCCACTAAGGACCTACATTGACCAACTATGCGAGGATGCTGGATACTACGCAGAAGACCTCCCTGGGGCATGATAGGGAAAGTTCGCGAGAGATTGTCATGAATATCCGTGCACACTTGCGCAAGATCATGATGATGATGATAGAGATATAAGTATTTTTTCTAACATCGATTGTCCTACTGTCGATAATAGAATATTCTAAAATTTTCCCGCCTGGAGTTCAAATGAAAAAATTTCCAAAAGCGAAAAACGGAATGTACAATTGACTGTGGATGAGTGGTAGGGGAGGAACAAGATGGCGGCAAATTAATTCCATCTATTCCGAGACATTGAATTTATACCATGTAGTTGCTCGTTTCAATTGAAAGGTGGACGGTAAGAATGAAGTTAATTCGGAAGTCACATTTGTCAAAAGCGATAATATTTTTTTCTAATTACTTTTACCTTTTCTGGTAATTTAATTTTCATTTTTTATTTATTTTTATTTTGTTTAGAAATCTAGACAGCCGTAGAGGGTTAACGTCCTTTGTAAATTTTCTATGTAAATTTCTTTGTAAATTTCTTTTATTTTGTTTGAAATCTAGACAGCCGTACAGGGGTTAACGTCCTTTGTAAATTTTAAAAAACACGTCGAAAAAAAAAAAAAAAAAAAAAAGCAACAAACAAAATTACTCAACGTTTGATTTCAGCACATCTCTCTCTCTCTTCTCTCTCTCTCTATCTATCTATCTATCTATCTATCTATCTCTATATATATAATACACACACACACACACACCACACACACACACATATATATATATATATATATATATGAGAAGTAAACAAACAAACAATGTGTTTGATATGGCTTTTTTTTGGCCGACAATTTTTGGGAGAATATGTGCTTAATTGAAGTCGTACCTAATTTTTGAAAATTAATTAATTAATAATTAATGAATCAGGCGGGCATACCTATTCAAATGTAAGGCTAAACAAATCGAAAAAAATCAATCTCTGAGATTGATGAGTAGACGATGAGTAGCCGCTTCTAATACATAAATTGGCTGAGGGTATTAAAGTCCTGGATATGATGTTAAACTCTATCTGCAGTTACAATTCTGGAAGTCCAGGGATTGTAGATTACCCCTTCATTACCATTATTCCCAGGTCCACTCTGACGCAGAGTGGTAGTACCTGTTAGGGTCCCATCTATGGATTAAATAGAAAAATGAGTTTAAAAATGTGTTAATTTTTTAACACATTTAAAAATTTGAGTAACCATCAAGAATGAATAAAACAAAACATTTTCAGCATAAAATAACTCAATATGGGTTGACATGCCCTAAAATCCAATCAACCAGCCATTTACCGTTGGTAACAGTAGAGACGCCTTATGTAATGGTTATCGACTTAGGAAATAGACACAGCCAAGCGTGTTAAAATCCTGTTTGCATTTCTCAAAGTGCTGATACCCATGGAAAAGGTGTGAATCCAAGTATTTTTCCTCCAGTTATACTAGGGCAGACTAATCTTGTCATAGCATGTCATGGCAACCATAGGAGAAGGAAGATTCTGAATTCAAACCTGTTAGACTCCGAAATTGACCGTGTGTCACATCCTACTCGTGTGTAGGTTTTGGCAAATATGTCATTGTTCCGTGTAACAATACTATTCGTTATCCAGATCTCGACGTCTTATCCAATGTAGACCATGAGTCGCACTTCTAATACGCTGTTCGGGGCGGGGGTCCGGTGGCTTACGCCACTGGACCAGTACTGCAATAAACGGGTTCTCCTCCCCATGCAACACCTACCCCCATGATTTAAAGGGTGCAGGGCTGAGTTTATTGCCCAGTTCCCGAGGCGCCTCCTTGAGGGAGAATGCCGATGGGATCTACCCTTTTTTGTATCTGCCATCCACGAGCTTCGGTTCGTGGGTGGTTCCACATTAAACGACCTTGTGTCATAGCTGCATAAGCGTGATGCGAGGTAAATACCCAATGTATGTATTTACTTACCCTTCCACATAAGCAGGATGTGACACAAGGTCAATTTATTTTGCCAAGTTTAACGGGTTTGAATTCAGAGTTTTCCTTCTTCTAGACTTGTTGCCGCACTAAGTTTAAAGGGTCCAGTCTACCCTACTATTTACCCATAGCTGGAGGAAGAATATTTGGATTCATACCTTTCCAAAGAGTATTAGTTCTATGTAAACTGCTAACAGCCTCGTCCAGGATTTGAACTCGTGTCACCGTGTTCATTTCCTCTGACTCTAACCACTGCACCACGAACAACTCCATGAATACCCAATGGAGAACATTACCTCAGCTAGTAAATATAAGTTGCCGGAATGTCTACTTCTTGAAGGCGTTAAGTAGATCAGTTCTGTAATTCTTTAAAAAAATGGAGGGTTTTAAGATTAGCCGTTGGGGCGTAATGCCTCAATGGAAGACGAACGGAGAATTCATCTTTACTGTATTGTTTGCAATAGTGCAATTTTCCCGCCTATTGAATAGTTTTCTTTGCCGTTCGTATCAGTCCGTAATTCCAACCCTAACTCTAGACCCCTCCTCATCCTCATCTCATTCACTGGGGACTTCTTCATCATTTGATTTATTCAATCAACAGATGCCTAGAGAAGCTGAAAAAGTCATTGATTTATTGACGAATAGATACGCTTGCAGATCGCCAGACTTAGAGCGGACACGTGGCATCATTTTACTCGCTAAAATTTATGGGCTTCAGAGATCTTTGTGTCTTTTTTTTCTTTTTTTTTTGTTCTTTGGTGCTTTATTACTTAATGTTTTTTGGTACATTTTAAACATTGCTATCTTTTAAAACCATTCTTAATTATAAAATATCCTCCCGATTTTTCGGCTTTTCGGCAGGGCTTAGAAAATCCTATTTATGTCCTCTGCCGGAAAACCGAATGTCTTGTGTACGACCCTAAACCAATCTAAGAGAATGAAAACTATGATTTCAAACCAGTTAAAATCCGCTTAAGAAATTGAGCTTGTGTCACATCCTGCTCGAGCAATGGAGTGGTATATATATATATATATATATATATATATATATATATATATATACACACATACACACACACACAACCTTGAGTTTTCACTTCCGCTGTCGTTTATCGCTACAGAAAAAATTATACACACACACACACACACAACCACATACCTAAAAAAATGCACAATGTTTCCTTCAATACACACACTAACAGCGCTACATACTCACACCTTAAAATAGAATATTTGATGTCATATTTCAAAACCGTCTCCTTTTTATAAACTTCAGAATTTTTTAAACAGACTGAATAACAAGGATTACCACTCACTTTTTCTCATCATTCTGTGATATATAATTTCTTATCTTATGCCCTGAAGATGATCTATTTAATAGATCGAAACACTGCAGCGTCGGCCAATAAACTCACCACTTAACCCATTTAAACCTGTGCTTTTTCATTTTTCTTGATATATTACATATATATATACAGGGTGTTCCAGAAGTCGCTTATACTTTGTTTTTTTTCCAGATTTTATTGGATATGGGTGAGAAATTAACAATACAAGAAAGAGTTAAATTGTCTTTTATGTTTGGAAGAGATGGGGCTACATACTGCTCTGTAGCTGAAGAATTCAACCGCACTCATCCCGAGCGAGAAAAACCATTGAACCATACCACTGTCTGCCGTTTGATAACACGTTTCCAAGAAACTGGATGAAGCAACATCAACTGGAGAATGTTGCTAGAAGCCCCGTGAAATCAGTAAGGAAAATAAGCCAGGAGCTTACGATTAGCAAATCATCAGTACATCGTATTCTTAAGACACAGAAATTTCAGACAGTTTTATAAAGATAATTGATGTATGTATCAATGGAGAGGGTGAACAATTTGAGCATCTATTATGATTATGATGAATAAAATTGATATTCATATGTCTTTTCATACTTTTTATATGTATTTTCATACATTGTGCGCGACTTCTGGGACACCCTGTATATATATATATATATAATATATATATATATATATATATATATATAATATAATCAACTGCTTCACACGAGCAGGCTGTGGCACAACGTCAATTTCTTCGCCGGAGTATAACAGGTTTGAATTCAGAGTTTTCCTTCTCTTAGACTGGTTACCTAACCGAAACTTTTTCTTTAGCTGAGAGTCAATGTGCTTCAGCCCCATGCTGTGCATTTTTGACTCTGGTTCATGGTGCCGAGTCCATGTTTAGCACATTTTGTAAATCTTTTTGACAAAAATATACTTCTCCATACACACCACGTCCTTTTCTATGAATTTCACATGGTTTGCACTTCTCAGACACCAAAGATTTGATGACACACCTCTGTTCAATCCTGGATCATTGTATTTGATTTCCAGATATTTTTGAATAGCCTCAACACAAATATTTATATAGATTAGAATAATTTTAGCTATAAAACAATTCTAGATAAGGTAGAGTTTATATTTATAGAAAATGTTTTTTTTTTTATTTCTAAATTTTTTTACTTATTGATAGATCATCTTAATGGCTGAAAATAATCTCAATAAAACCAACCAACCAACCAACCAACAGCAAATATTGTTGAATATACCGATGAGATTTTGACCAGCATATATTTAAGTATTTGTTGGGCACCTCAAGTGGTGTAATGGTTCGCAAGCTAGATTTGCAGATCATTGTTAGTGAGTTTGATTCTAATTAGGGGCCCCATACTTCTGGCCTTGTGCCACATCTAAGCTTAGATTACTACATGAGTCGACATCCCTTGATTTCCATGACACACAATATCAATCTTGTCCCAAGTTAAAAGAGCCCAGTCTGTCCTACTATTTACTCATAGCTGAAGGGGACATAGTTGGATTCATAATATTCCCGACCGTTATGTGAAATCCAACCATCCATGTCCTAATTTTTAATGTATGGGGATTTATCTACATGCCCTTGTGAGGGGTATTTAATTGGATCCCTTTGCAATTGGTATGGCTCTAATTGCTATTTGCTCTGTCCTTGTAACGTTAAATCATCTGATGATGAAGCTCCAGTTATAGAGGCATGTGAAGGCGTTGTGTTAATGGTTAAAGCCATGGAAAATGGACTCGTCGCCCCGAGTTCAAATCCTGGATGGGGTATTGCATTTCACTTAGTGCTAGTACCCTTGGGAAAGGTATGAATCCTACTCTCCCTCCAGCTATGGATAAATAGTAGGGCAGACTGGGCCCTATAACCTTGGTTAGGCATCCGGTCTAGGAGAAGGAAAACTGTGAATTCAAACCTGTTGAACTCCGCTTAATAAATTGACCTTGTGTCACATCCTGCTCGTGCGGAGGCGTTGGTATATATATATATATATATATATATATATATATATATATATATATATATATAGAGAGAGAGAGAGAGAGAGAGAAGAGAGAGAGGCCTGGACATTTAGTTTAAAAAATGAATAGCCAGCACCCTATATTAAATTAAAATGGAATTTCTTTCAAACATAACGTAATACTAAAAGCAAGGTATATTTTAATATGAGTTTTGTGTCATTAAACTAAACAGGAAAAAAGCCTTTAGACAATAAAAGGTGATTATCTCAACTTTAGTATTATATATATATATATAATATATATATATAATATATATATATATATATATATATAGCTCGCCTTTCATCACTCTGCTAAATATTATTTAGTAGATATTTGACAATAGCTAATTTTTTCATATCTTCCTCTCTCTCTTTATCTCTCCACCCGATCCCCACCTCTCCTTTCTCTCTCGCTCTCTCTCTCTCTCTCTCTCTCTCTCTCTATATATATATATATATATATATATATATATATATATTGTGATTCATTTTTTGAATGCCTTTTTCTTCTAACTTTTTCTTTTGGTTACTGGATAATCAAGATTTAATAAAGCTTCATGTTGTGTTCACATCCGTACTATGAGCAATTGTCATCATCAAGGGACCATAAGTCTCTACAAGATCACCATACTGCCATGAAAAATATGACAGACGAATTTATTGGCAGTTTATCTAATCTAAGTTTTTCCATAGAGAAGGGCAGAATTTACCGACACTTTGAATAGACTCAAAACAATTATTTACATTTAGACTAACAATTTTATATTTTAGGGTAAAAAGGAATTAGAAAAAAAAATAACGTAATTTATTTTGCTTTATAAAGAAAAATCCGTTATTTATTGAATGACGATCGTAATTGCTGAAAATAATAACAAAATCCAACCAACCAACCAACCAACAGCAAATATTTTCAGGTTGGTTTTAATCTGCTTGGCCATAGAGCAGGAGGATGAGGAGGGGGAGGAAGAGGAATGTAGGAGGAGGAGGGGGTTATATTCAGTGACCAGATTGACGTCATTGACAAAGGAGTTTGGCCTTGCCACTGTTATTTCACAACTGGCAAACGACTAACCTGGAAATTAGTCGATTTTCGAACGCTGTAATTTCCGCGGGAAAGAATGGGCGCCAAAGTAACGAATAATTGAGCATGAAGAATGGACACAGAGGAAAAATAAAAGAAAAATGATAGGAGAGAAAGCATTTTGGAAAAAGGACTTTTGAGAAACGCAATGGAGTGACGTTGGCGTGGGCGGGGGGTGGGTTTGATCGTGTGGAGTATTGAAATAATAAATGAATACGTGGACAAGAAGGCGGGGGAGAGTTAGGGTGAAGGGAATATAAAATGGAAGCAAAGAAGAGGAAAAAAAAGAAAAAGAAGACAAAGGAGAGAAGAACAAAAACAAAAAAAGGACAAAAAGGGTGAGTAAAAAGGGAATGGTTGAGAGAAAGGAAAACAAGAAAAATGAGGGTGGGTATGAGTGGGTGGGTATAAGAAAGAAAGAAAGAAAGAAAGAAAGAAAGGGGGAAAGAAGAAAGGTATAAAGAAAGATACCCAGAAAGAAAGAGTGAAAAGAAAGAAAGAAAAGAAAGGAAGAAAGGAAGAAAGAAGAAAGGTATAAAGAAAGATACCCAGAAAGGAAGAGTGAAAGAAAGAAAGAAAGAAAGAAGAAAGAAAGCGGGAAAGAAGAAAGGTATAAAGAAAGATACCCAGAAAGAAAGAGTGAAAGAAGAAAGAAAGAAAGAAAGAAAGAAAAGAAAGAAAGGAAGAAAGGAAGAAAGAAGAAAGGTATAAAGAAAGATACCCAGAAAGGAAGAGTGAAAGAAAGAAAGAAAGAAAGAAAGAAAGAAAAGGGGAAAGAAGAAAGGTATAAAGAAAAATACCCAGAAAGGAAGAATGAAGGCAGAAAGAAAGAAAGAAAGAAAAATAAGAAATACAGAAAGAAAGAAGAAAGACAGAAACTAAGAAGGAAGAATAAAAAACAAAAGGAAGAATGAAGGGAGAAAGGCAGAAAGAAAGAAGAAAGAAAGAAAGAAGAAATAGAGAAAGAAAGAAGAAAGAAAGACAGAAACTAAGAAGGAAGAATAAAAAAAATATAAAGGAAGAAAGAAGGGAGAAAAACAGAAAGAAAGAAAGAAAGAAAGAAAGAAAGAAAGAGAGAAGGATAGAAGAAAGAAAAAAGACAGAAAGAATGAAGGAAGAAATAAAAAAGAAAGACAGAAACTAAGGAGGAAGAATGAAAAAAAACATAAAGAAAGAAAGAAGGGAGAAAGACAGAAAGAAAGAAGAAAAAAAGAAAGAAAGAAAGAAAGAAAGAAGGATGGAAAAAAGAAAAAAGACCGAATGAATGAAGGAAGAATTAAAGAAAGGAGAAACAAAGGGAAAAGTGAAGGAAGAAAAAATAAAGAAAGGAAGAAAGAAAGAAAAATGAGAAAATTGAAAGAAGAAAAAAGAAAGAGATAATGAAAAAAATGAGAAAATTGAATTATAAATCAATGGAAGAAAGAAAGAAAAATGAAAGAAGTAAAAAGAAAGAAAGGAAGAAAGAAAAATGAGAAAATTGAAAGAAGAAAAAAGAAAGAGAGAATGAAAAAAAAATGAGAAAATTGAATTATAAATCAATGAAAGAAGGAAAGAAAAATGAAAGAAGAAAAAAGAAAGGAAGAAAGAAAAAAAATGAGAAAATTGAAAGACGAAAAAAGAAAGAGAGAATGAAAAAATGAGAAAATTGAATTATAAATCAATGAAAGAAAGAAAGAAAAATGAAAGAAGAAAGAAAGAAAAATGAGAAAATTGAAAGAAGAAAAAAGAAAGAGAGAATGAAAAAATGAGAAAATTGAATTATAACTCAATGAAAGAAAGAAAGAAAAATGAAAGAAGAAAAACGAAAGAAAGAAAGAAAAAAATGAGAAAATTGAAAGAGAAAAAAGAAGAGAGAATGAAAAAAAAATGAGAAAATTGAATTATAAATCAATGAAAGAAAGAAAGAAAAATGAAAGAGAAAAAGAAAGAAAGGAAGAAAGAAAGAAAAATGAGAAAATTGAAAGAAGAAAAAAGAAAGAGAGAATAAAAAAAATGAGAAATTGAATTATAAATCAATGAAAGAATGAAAGACAAATGAAAGAAGAAAAAAGAAAGAAAGGAAGAAAGAAACGAAAGAAGGAAAGAAGGAAAGAAAGAAAGTAACAAATAAATGCCGAATAAAAAGAGGGAAATAAAAATGATACAATGAAAAAGATAAACTAAAAAAAAAGAAGTATTAATTCTCGCTGCCTTTTGTCTTCGTAAGTGTTGCTAAAAAGCAATAAGCAGATTGTGTAAGGGTCAATAATCAAAGTCAGAAGGGCCAGGTTGCCTAGACTTGAGATTAGATGTGTATTATTCCGCTTGAACACCGACCTCTAACACTGGCGGAAAATACAAAACGACATCGTCATTAACCATTTTCCCCTGCCTATGCATACACCAGTTATCTCCCCTTTCTATCGGTGTTCTTTAATATAAGCAGATCAAATTAGGACGTCAAATTATTATTGTTGGATTTTCGCCAGAAAAAGAAAAAAATCCAAAAACAAACAGAAATCCCCCCCCCCAAAAAAAATCGCTTTTCTTTTGGTAACCAAATAAAGATGTACACAGAAATAACACTATTAAGTTAATTTGACAGACATTTTTCAGACGAGGCTTGATAATTTGTATTATTTAGATTTTTTGGACTGTTATCCTCATTTCTATTGTTGTTGCATACCCTTCTTCTTTACTCACTTCTATATCTTGGACATCTATTCTTCTGGCCGTCTTTGGTATTTCTATAACATCTTGTCTTGGTCTGGAATCTTCTAAGGTCTGGACTTCTCTTGGGGACTTCGGGTCTGGTCTTCTATTGGGGATTTCTCTTTATCAGAAGCCCTGTGTCATTGTTAGTTTTTAGAGGTAATAACACAATACTCCGATTTGCTTGATCTTACTTTATTTTTAAATCCCCAACCAGACAATCTGCGCAGATGAGGGACCGCGCGTATAACGCGATTTACCCCTTCGAGTTCGCTGCTCCCTTCTAACTGAACTTACTTCTAATCTAAACCGGAAGAGATGGTCTTCTCTATCGGTTCTCACGGCTATCCCCAGAAGGTATGGTCAGAACTGAGGTCAAACTTTGTCACTCATTCTTCAAGGCCGCCGGCTGAACTTATAACCGTCATTTTGATTTCTACACTATTGCACGTAAATATTAGGTAACTAATAATTATGTAACATTGTTATATATACAGTGATTTCTTAGGTTGGTTTGCTGGTTGGTTGATTCGTTGGTTGGATTTTACGGCATGTCAACACTTGTTGGATTATTTTATTCATTGCTTTTATTCATTCTTAGGTATTCAATGATACGTAATGATGCTTAAGGATGGAACCCTGGTGGCTGAGTAGATCATGATATGCAACCCTCCACTTTTGTCCTTACTTAGGCTACACGGGCAGTTGGAGAGGTCCCCTCCGATTAATCAGCTGGCCACGTCAAATCCTAGCACCTATATGATTGTCCCAACCCAATTGACCTTATCGGAACCCACAACCATTTTATATATGTGCTAGAAGGCAATGCTTGAGGGTCTATGTCCTGTGTATATGGTGTTAAACTGCATCTAGTTGTGAAGTTCCCATTTTGGAGCGGAGTGTTGAGTAACCCTTCATTGCCATTACTCCCTGGTCCACTGTCACCCGGAGTGTTAATACCTTTTAGGGCCCCATCTTTGAGTTAAATAGATTAAAAAACGCACTGAGTTTAAGAAAAATTGAATATGCATGAGGAATAAATTATTCAAAATCGTCTTCGGTATAAAAATAAGACCTACGGTTAACATAAGGTAAATTTTAACCAAACAACCAGTAAACGTTACACCAGTTTGGTTCGATGTTTAGTTATACCTGGTGTCGATTCAACTCTCTCGATTAGATAGGAAAGAATGAGTTTTTAAAAATATTTAAAAAAATGAGTTTTATGGGCTGTGTCCTTAAAAGGAATTCAACCAGACAAGGTTATAGTCCGGTGGAAGAACCAGTCAACACGTTCGTAGATTTAAGATAGAAGGTTTTATTGCAGAGGGAAATAATAAGACAGACAA
>CM042165.1:42440551-42453051 GCA_023376005.1 Doryteuthis pealeii | reverse complement strand
TCTTATTCTATAAATAATGTGTTACAGCATAGAGATACATAACATTTTAGTGCAGAATCAGAAAGAACACAATTTTATATAAGAATTCCAAATTTTATCAAAATTGTTTCAAAAATAAAGAAATGGTGAAGAAATTACTGAATTTCTTGTTTTGGATATGGTGTGGGGTTTCAAGGGGTCAAAATAAGACAAAACGATGGGTAACACATGTTGGAAAATGTATTAACAAATGAGTAGACAAAGTAAAGAAAAGTTGGAATTGCGTCCGACAAATAGAGTTACGAGCTGACTCGCATTGGCTTCCGTCAAACCATACTTGTTCCTGTTACTTATAGTAACCGTCGGCGCATTCCACTATAGTCTATAGGGTATATCACCTATAACAGAATTGGTCCATGATTTGACACTTTTTTAAAGAAAAATTTTAAAGAATTAAGTTTAAGGCTAAAATGCCAATGAAATATAGTCAGTATAGAATATATCATCAAGAATGATTTACCGTTTCTTTTCATAGTTTTATTTTTTTACCTTTTAATATTTCATGCTAATTATTATTCATTATTGTTATAACTTCCAACAATAACATTCGTTTGTACCAAACTTGTGACGAGACTGAAAGGCAGCCGTATGAACAAGCGGATTCCCAGCCCCCACAAACAAAGCGCGTCAGGATATGTTTGGCCTGTGGCGAGCGGCTACGGATACTCGAACTCGCTACCTCCTCATAGCTGAGGTATTGTTAGTAGAGACCCAAATAAAGTATATCCGAATTTGCATAAGCGCATCCGGACGAGCAGAAATAAAGGCGGACTGTCGCTGACAGGGCGAGTGAGGAAGAAAGTGTTTGGACGGCAAGTGAAATCTGACGACTGCTATTTGAAGTGAGAGTGGCGTGTTCAGTTGGGAAAGGAATTGCATTTCGTTTGCTGGAGAGACTTTCAAAGGATTGATATTACCTTGAGTTTTTGGACCCTTTCAAAGAAAACCCCTCCAGTCAGTATTATCCTGATGAACCATTACCATTGTTGAGAGCGGCTAGGATACTGAGAAGAGTCCTGGAGACCTGGAGAGACTTGTTGTCACGAAGACTCCAGTGAAAGAGTTCTAGACTGATTCTGTGTTCAACGAATTTTTAGGTGTACGTGTCGTCATGTATGAGTGGGTAGGCGATTTGTGCTGGTTTAGAGTGTCGATATAGCAACTAAGAATCGCATAACTGTGAATCCACTGAGGCATAGGAATTGCACTTATATCAAATGCATTATAACCTCCCACTACCCCACCAACCAAAAAAGAGATTTTGTTTTATGAAGTCAGTGGATTACACGTGTTTATGCATGGTGGTACACACACGTAAAAATTCCCCAGATTCAGAATCAACCAAGCACCACAACAACATAGGGGCACCTACGTCCTAGAAAATTACCGACGATTGACGAAAGTAATCGTACTCGGAATACACTGAATATTTTTTTAAACTGACTGCAACCACAGCTGTGGGTCGTCCGCAATAATAATAATAAGTAGGATTCAGTTCGTCCGTGTATCGTAAGCCTACCTACACTGGACAGTATCTCAACTTCAATTCCCACCATCCATATAATGTAAAGAAAGGTATCGTCCGTTGCTTACAACATCGAGCAAAAGCCATTAGCAGTGATGAAGTATACCAGAAGAAAATGGACAGCTTAAGAGAGACTATCTGTCGTAACAATTATCATGAGAGCATAACATCGGCTATGAGAAATCTGGATCGCAGGACAGAGGATGATACCCGAAAACTCATCACAGTCTGTCTGTCCTATGTGAAATGCTTGGCTGAAAAGATTCAAAAGATATGTAATCCCTATGATATCAGGACAACATTCAGGAGTGACTCAACTCTTCGTAAACATCTCGTCCGAGTCAAGCCCCCAACATGACCAAAAATTGTGTGTATTCGATCCCATGCAGCTGTGGCAAAGAATACAAAGGTGAAACATGCCGCCCACTGAAAGTAAGACTAGAAGAAAAACTGAACATTAAATCTAACACATACCCACACACACACACACATATATGGCTATATTCTGGTTGATGGTTTGTTTTGTTTTACGGCATATCAACCTCAGTGGGTCATTTAATGCCGATAAAGTTTTGAAATAAATCAATTCTTAATGTATAATACATTTTTTTTTATAAACAGATTTTTCTATTTAACCCATAAATGGGACCCTAACAGGTACTACCACTCCGGGTCAGAGTGGACCAGGGAGCAATGGTGATGAAGGGGTGCTCCACATTCCCCAAACCTCCAAAACTGGAACCTCACCATCAGATAGAGTTTAACGTCATTCCCAGGACATATAGACCCGCAGCCACCACCTTCTAGCACCCATATGATAAAAAGGGGTTGGGGCTTGCCATAAGGGCAATAGGGTTGGGAAAATCATATAGGTGCTAGGGCTTGACGTGACCAGCCGATTGATCGGAGGGAGCCGCTCAGACCGCTCGTCTAGCCCAAGATAGGGCCAAAGTGGAGTATTGCATGTCATGAACTGCTCATCCACCTGGGCTCTATCCTTAAGCATCACGGGTCGCCACCCACGGCCAACAGGTGGCCCCATTGGGGGAGTGTTACCCCTCTGCAGAGGTGTAGTCGGTGCATTCCCGAGTACCTTCGGCACTTCGAAGTGCCATCATCAGGGGTGATGTATTCCATTTTTTTTTAAATTATAGTATTCGGGACCTGAACTTTGGTGGACTTATCCACCAATTCCACCCAAACATTAAAAAGTTGGCCAGAAAATTAGAAAAGATCAAAAATAAAATTGTTAAACAGGAGATGTGCCTTTTGTTTAATTCTACATGTATAAATGAAAGAATGCTTCCCAAATACACGTATATGTATATGTATATGTATATACATAATTTTGTTAAATTTCAACGAGAATTTTTTAGATAGGATCTGAAAATTTCACCTGGTTAATAATTGGAAACGTATATATATATATATATATATACATATATATATATATATATATATATATATATATATATATATATATTATATATATATATAACATTCTGCACTGAAAATTCTAACTTAACAGGGAACACATTTTTGAAAACGTTTATTTGAAAGTAATACGTTTTTGAAAATTCTGAAAATTTTGAAATATATTATATATATATATATATATATATATATATATATATATATATATATACATACTTGCATGCACACACACGTAAACACGGACGAACACGTAAACACGGACGAAACGTTGCATATGTGTGTGTCAGTGTGTTTGTGTATGTGCATGTGTATGTGGGCGTATATATATAGTGAACATCAATATAGTATCAGTTATATTTTTCTTATTCTAATTCTTATTACTATTAGTAGCAGTATTAGTAGTAATAGTATTAGTAGTCTTAGTAGTAGACTGTCCATTATCCTCATTGTATTCTGTACTTTACTGCTATTAGTATTTCTATTCTCATTGTCAATGTTTTTATCTCTGTTATTGATATTATAACTCATTATTATAAACTCATTCGTTTATTAAAATCATAAATTTCGATACTATTATGACGATTCATCACAAAAAAGCCCCCATTGTATGGGTATTGTTCACCTAAAGCTGAATGGAGAAATGCTTTCAAAAACGAAATCCACGAAAATTATTGTATTAAAAAAAAAGAGGGAAAAATTCGTAAGTACTGAAATAGAAATAAATAAAGTAAAGTATTTAAAAAAAAATGAAATGTGGTGGGGTGTGGCGGAAAAGCATGTTAAAGTGAGGAGACTGGGGGGGGGGTAATGATGGAAGAGAAGTAAGCGTATAAATAATAATAATAATAATAATAATAATAATAATAATAATAATGAAAAACTGAAGCAACGCTTTTATGTTGGTTTCGATTTGTCTGCAAGCAGGCTTTGACGTCACAGTGACGTCATCGTGAAATCTTCCAAAGCTATCAGCAGATCTCAACTGTAAAACTCTTCTATTGTACGAACAGAATAATAATAATAATAATAATAATAATAATAATAATAATAAGACCCAACAAAATAGTAAATGTAGACTTTGTGGTAATAGAGATGAGATTGTAAACCATATACTCTGCGAATGTAACAAACTAATACAACGAGAATACAAAACTAGACACGACTGGTTTGAGAAGGTGATTCACTGGGAATTATGCAAACAATTTAATTTTGACCATACAACAAAATGGTATATGCATAAACCAGAATCTGTTCTTGAGAACGAAACACATACAATTCTCTGGGACTTACATAACTAACATAGCGTGCGTGAGTTCCAGTTTTAGGCAGGACCTAAAATGGCCGACTGCTCTGTCTGACGTTTAACTGCAAACTGGCGACCGAACAGGTCCCACTTGACTTCACGTATTTTGGCGGGCTTCTGTAATTTTCCATGGAAGGACCCGGCCATGGTATGAAAAGGGTCATCCCCTCAGAAGTACAGGGGATTGGCAATAATCTTATGCAACCGCATAGATTATGTAACAAAATCTCTTCCATCTATTTTCTTGATACATATTATTGCCATTTCAGTCTCGGAGGACTATAATATAGTTTTTGTGCCCCTGAAATAGTCTGTCTCTATCATCTCTCGTGTGTAATGCCTTGAGCAAAGTCATTCATTTTCTTGTCTTTTAGTCTATCCGTCGGACTTCTTTTCTCCGTTTTAAGAATGGTCTAGGGTATCTTTTAATGGAGACTGCCCAGGTATTTATTCCCTTGATGAGATTTCTGCTGTGGAGCTTGGTTTCTAGGAATTTTCTTGTTCTTCTCAAGCATTTAAAAATTTTTTTTCATTCATCTCTCTTTTTTATGGTGTCCTCTTCCAAAATTCCCAAGTATTTGTAATTCTCCTTTTGTTCAAGGTTTCTTACATTTTCATGATTTGGTAGTTGTATTCCGTTCATTGATTTTCTTTCCACCTTTTACATTACAAGTCTGGCACATTTTTCAATGCCGAACTCCATTCATATATTCTGGCGAGATGGCTGGATATTTCAAGTTTTGTGCAAGGGTCTCCAGTTATTTTCCATTTGGGCAGAAATCCTGATATCATCCATGTACATTAAGTGGTTTATTTCTTCTTGTGAGTTAGAGAATGTTTAGCCAACCTGTACATTTTCTAAGTATATAGTTGAGTAGCATCATTGCTATAAAAAATAGTTGTGTTGTTAGTGAGTCTCCTTCAAAAATGCCTCTTTTGGTATTTACTTCTGCTAGGGATAGTCCTCCTGATGTTAATTGTACTTTCCAGTTTTTTACAGTTTTTTTAATACATTTTTAAACATTCTATAATCCAAGTTTTCGAGACCATGTCTCTTTTCTCACTTCATTTTGTTCCATCTTACTTTTTTCTTTTTCTTTCTATTCTGTCCTTAGATTATGTTAATTCTTCGCTATTTCTTAAATTCTTTTTTTTCTTTTTTCCAAATACGATTAAAACATTTCTTTTCTCACCATTTCCGTTCCGTCTTTCTTTTTTCTATATTTTTCCTTTCTTTTCTTTCACTAGTTTCTGCTAATCTTTTTTTCTTTTCTTTTTCTTTTCCTTTTTTCTTTCTTTCTTTCATTCAATCTTCTTTCTTTTTTTTCAATATACGATATAAAACCTTTCTTTTCTCACCATTTCTCGTTTCATCTTTCTTTTTTTATTTTTGCTATTTTTCTTTCCTTTCTTTCCTTTTCTGTTTCCTTCTTTTCATTCTAATCTTTTCTTTTACTTTCTATTTCAATATACGATATAAAACATTTCTTTTCTCTACCATTTTTTTTCATCATTCTTTTTTTTATTTTCTATTTTTCCTCTTCTTTCTGGCTTTCTATTTCTATTCTCAATATACGATATAAACATTTCTTTTCTCACCCAGTTTTTTGTTCATCATCTTTTTTTATTTTATCTAATTTTTCCCTTCTTTCCTTCTCTTTCTTTCTTTATTTTCTTTATTCTCAATATACGATAATAAAACATTTCTTTTCTCACGAATTTTTTTTTCATCATTCTTTTTTTTTTTTTATTTTCTATTTTTCCTTCTTTCCTTTCCTCTTTCTTTCTTTATTTTTCTTATTCTCAATATACGATATAAGAACATTTTCTTTTCTCACCCCATTTTTTTTTCATCATTCTTTTTTATTTTCTAATTTTTCCTCTCTTTTCCTTTCTCTTTCTTTCTTTCTTTTCTTATTTTCAATATACGAATATAAAAACATTTCTTTCCTCACCATTTTGTTCGTTTCTCATTCTTTTTCATTGTCTATCATTTTTCCTTCTTTCCTTTCTCTTTCTTTCTTTTCTTTCTATTTTCAAGATACGAATATAAAAACATTTGCTTTCCACCATTTTTTGTTTCAACCTTTTCCTTTTTTTCCAAAATTTTCTTTCCTACTTTTTCTTCAGTATACCTGCCCTTAATATGTTTTCATTTTCTTCCTTTCTTTTCTTTCTTTTCCATTACAATACCGATTCATATAGTTCCTTCCTCACTGTATTTTATCCCATTCTCCTCTTCTTCCTCTTTTTTCTTTTCGTCCCTCTTCCTTACCTCCCATTTTTCTCCCTTTCGAAAATTTCATTCTTTCTGTCTTCCTCCAGGCTTTTAAGCCATTATTAAACTTTATTATTATTATTCTCCATTAGTTTCTTTCGAAAAATATCACTTTCATTTTCCCTTCCTTTGTCGTTCCTCATTTCATACTTCTTGGTTGTTGCTGTTGTTGCCTGTGCTATTGTTGTTCTGTTGTTGTTGTTTGTTGTTTTTGTTGTCTGTTGTTGCCGTTGTTTTTGCGGTGATGTTGTTGTTCTTGTTGATTGATTGTTCCTCTCCTTTCTACTCTTCTCTCATCCTCTCTTCTCTCTATATCTTCTTCCTTCTGTCTTCCTTCGTTTCGTCCCTTTCTATTCCATTAAAGTTTATATCATTTCCCTTCTTCTTCTTCTTCTTCTTGCTTAATCAGATCTCTTCCTCTTCTCTTTCTTCTTCTCTTCCCTTTTCCTCCTTCCTAATTAGTTTTATCATCTCCCTTCTTCTTCTTTCTTCTTCACTTCCTTCTTTTCTTCTTTCCTTCTTCTTCTCTCTCTCTTCTTCTTCCTCCGTCTCTCCATTTGTTCCTTTAGTGTTCATATCACACATTCCCTTCCTTCTTCTTTCTTCTTGACTCTCTTCTCTTCTTCTTCTTCTTTTCTTCTCTTCTTCTTCTTCTCTTCTCTCTTCCTCGTTTCTCTTTTTCCTTTAGTATTTATCATTCCCTTCTTCTTCTTTATCTTCTTTCTTCTTCTGTCTCTCTTCTTTTTTCCTTCATTCTTCTTCTTTTCCCTCGTTCTCTTTCTTTCCTCATTAGTTTTATCATTCCCTTCTATCTTCTTCTTCTTCTTCTCTTCTTTCCTTCTTATTTCTTTTTCTTATCTTCTTTCCTCGTTCTCCTTTTTCCATTAGTTTTATCATCCCTCTTCTTCTTTTCTTTTCTTCTTTTCTTCTTCTTCTTTCTCTTCTTCCTTTCTTCTTCCTCCGTTTTCTCCTGTTTTCCTAATTTTAGTTTATCATTCCCTTCTTCTTCTTCTTCTTCTTCTTCTTCTTTCTTGTTCTCTTATTCTTATTCTTCTTCTTTCCTCGTTTTCTCTTTTTCCTATAGTTTTATCATTCCCTCTTCTTTCTTCCTTCTTTCTTTCTTCTTCTTCTTCTTCTCTGCTTATTCTTATTCTTCTCCTCGTTTCTCCTTTCCATTAGTTTTATCATTTCCCTTCTTCTTCTTCTTCTTCTCTCTTCTTTTCTTCTTCTTCTTCTTCTTCTTCTTCTCGTTTCTCCTTTTTACCTATTAGTTTTTCATTCCCTTCCTTCTTCTTCTTTTCTCTCTTCTTCTTCCTTTTCTTCTTCTTCTTCTTCCTCGTTTCTCCTTTTTCCTATTAGTTTTATCATTTCCTCTCTCTTCTTCTCTCTTCTTCCTTCTTCTTCTTCTTCTTCTTTCTTCTTCTTTCTTTCTTCTTTCTTCGTTTCCTCATCTTTTTCCCTATTAGATTTATCTTCCCTTCTTCTTCTTCTCTTCTTCTATCTCTTTCTTCTTTCTTCTTCTTCTTCTTCTTTCTTCTTCTTCTTCTCCTTCCTCGTCTTCTCCTTTTCCTATTAGGTTTTATCAATTTCCTTCTTTTCTTCTTCTTCCTTTCTCTCTTCACTCTCTTCTTCTTCTTTCTTCTACTTCATTCTAATCACTTACCAATCCAGTAGTATTTATATTCTACATACCTAACCCCCTTATCAGTCCCTACATCTGTATTCCTTTATTTTTCTTCAACTTCTTTATCCACAATCGTATTACTGAGTTATATATTTATTTTTGTTGTTGGTTTTTTTTTTCTCCCTTCACTGTTTACTCATCTGATACTCCCACTGCGAGGTCCCCCGGCTGATCAAATGAGTATCTGACTGAGTATATTAGGCTTTAGGAACCCTCATGGTGTCTGCCCCCTAATCAGGGATCTCATACACATTAGATCGATGAAAGTCAACCTTCTTAAACAATGAAATGCCATTCCTCATGTCTCTTATCAATAATTAATACGACCCTTAGCACCTAATCTTCGGATTTTGGCGCCAAACACTCTCAACGAAAACGAAAACTGACACTGAACGAAGAATAAATAACAAACAAACAATTATTCAATACCCACTGATATGAAGAAATTTCCTATTTGATTTGAAAGTAAAGATCTTCATATAAAATGTATTAATTTAATAAGTATTACAATTCTGGTAACCATTTTGTAAAGTTTCTATGTATTCAGTTGCAAACAGTAGTTATAATATGCAAGAGACTGCGGCCTCTCTTCAAACCCTGTGTTAGGATAATATGTCGAGAGCATGGAACAGACTCACCTGGGAATTACAAGCCATTCGAAAGCCTGTATGTTCGCCTTGTGTTTGCGTCTCGTCCTTTTGTTAAGTTTGATATCGCTTAAGAAATACCTCTGTATCATAAGCCTACTCATGCACGAGGTTTGGTAAAAATCTATAATAGTATATCTATATATTATATATATATCTATATATATATATATATATATATATATCATATATATATATAATATATTAAGATTTGGATGCTTTGTTGTTTATAGAAGCATTGTTGAATAAATTATTCATTTATATTTTTGCTTGAAGGCAATTTATAAGCAATGTATCGTCATAAAATTCGATAATTATAGAAAATAATCTTGACAAGAGAATCCCCACGCAAAAGATGGCTCGCCTATGCAGAACACCCCGTACAGACTGTTTCGACTTTACTTAAGTCTCCTTCAGCGATGTATACCAAGGAATACTACATACAGGGAGTAACTGATACTACAAATCTTCTCTTACAAAGGAATACTACAGAAAAGCGAGTAATGATACTATAATACGTAGAATATACATCTGATACAAAACCGTAAAGATACACTGATAACTACAACCGTAGTATATACATCAGCTGAAAGAGACCTTAATAAAGTCGAAAACAGCCCTGGACCGGGTGTTCTGCATAGCCGAGCCATCCTTTGCGGGATTCTCTTTGTCAAGATATTTTCTAAAATTATCGAATTTTATACGATACATGCATTATAATTGCCTTCAAGCAAAAAATATAAATAATATAATAATAATAATAATAATAATATAAATATATATATATATATATATATATATATATATATATAATATATATTAAGGAGAAAGAATGTAATGTCCGTAGATACTCCTCGTCAAGTCAATCTGTAGTATTCCTTGATTGTAGTATCTACTCCTTTTATGTAGTTTTTCTTTGTAGAAACATTCTAGTATCAGTTACTCTTTGTATCTAGTATTCCTTGGTAGAAAGATTTCTAGTATCAGTTACTCCTTGTATGTTAGTATTCCTTGGTAGAAAGGACCCAGTTACTCCTTTCAGTAGTATTCATTGGTAGAAAGACTGGAGTACCAGTTACTCCTTTTCTGTAATATTCCTTGGTAGAAAGACTGGAGTACCAGTTACTCCTTTTCTGTAATATTCCTTGGTAGAAAGACTGGAGTACCAGTTACTCCTTTTCTGTAGTATTCCTTGATAGAAAGATTGTAATATCCGTTACTCCTCTGTACGTACTATTCCTTGTAGAAAGGTTGCAATATCAGTTACTCTTGTCTGTCAATCTCTAGTATTCTTGGTAGAAAGATTGTAAGTATCAGTTACTCCTTGTATGTAGTATTTCTTGGTAGAAAGATTGTTAGTATCAGTTACTCCTTTAATGTAGTATTCCTTGGTAGAAAGACGGAGTACCAGTTACTCCCTTTTCTGTAGTATTCCTTGGTAGAAAGATTGTAATCATCCGTTACTCCTTGTACGTACTATTCCTTGTAGAAAGGTTGCAAATATCAGTTACTCCTTGTCTGTCAAGTTAGTATTCCTGGTAGAAAGTTACTCCTTGTCTGTTATATATGTAGTATTCCTTGGTAGAAGATTGTAGTATCAGTTACTCCTTGTCTGTCAATCTGTAGACTTATTCAGTTATCCTTAATCGTAGTTATTCCTTGGTAGAAAGATTGTAGTATAAGTTACTAATTTTCTGTAGTATTCCTCCAGTTACTCATTTTCTGTCAATCTTGTAGTATTCCTTGGTAGAAAGAGTTGTAGTATCTTTACTCCTTTTCTTGTAGTTCTTGGTAGAAAAGATTGTAGTATCAGTTACTCCTCGTACGTACTATTCCTTGGTAGAAAGGTTGCAGTATCAGTTGCTCCTTGTCTGTCAATCTGTAGTATTCCTTGGTAGAAAAATTGTGGTATCAGTTACTCCTTGTATGTCAACCTATAGCATTCCTTGGTAGAAATATTGTAGTATAAATTACTCCTTTTCTGTAGTATTCCTTGGTAGAAAGATTGTAGTATAAATTACTCCTTTTCTGTAGTATTCCTTGGTAGAAAGATTGTAGTATCAGTTACTCCTTTTCTGTCAATCTGTAGGATTCCTTGGTAAAAAGATGGTAGTATCTCTTACTTCTCGTCTGTCAATCCTTAGTATTCCTTGGTAGAAATATTAACGAACAAACAATTATTCAATACAAACTGACATGGAGAAATATCCTATTTGCTTTCAAGGTAAATATTTCCATATACATTCAATAAACAGAATTGAATCTGAAAAAGGTTAACATAGATATGTATTACCTTTTGGGATATACATAATAGAGTCAAATGTTGTTCATTCTGAAAGATATACATGAACTGATTGTTTCTACACGTCTTCCAGATCGAAACTAATCAGCTAATTTTAAATCAGAGTTGCCAACCTGAAGATTAAAATCAAACAAACAAACTAACAAAGCATTATATTATGTGTGAATATTTGTTAACTAGAAGGACCTGACCTTTTGTACAACTGACATAATTCTGAAATTTATTTTAATTCCTTTATTAAACCTTTTATTCTAAATTGTTTTGTCCTCCATTCAATATTGAAATCTGCTCAGAATTCAGATCTGAAATTTGTATCATTGCCTCAAGAAAGAGAGTATCTTATGAATGCGAGACAATATCGGTTTAAAGAATTGTATAGGCATTCTGTATTCGATCAGCACCCCCCTCCTCTGATCAGCATCTCCTGCATTGAATGATAGTCCAGAAGACTTCGATCGGAAGATTCTAATCACAATGATCCCCTCACAGATTTCGATTACTTACAAAGCTGCTCCTGGCCCTGTGACACCTAAAACAATATTGTTCTACCCCAACCCCCAAGTCCTTGATATTAACCAATAATTGTCCTCCTTCTATCAAAAGAGGAAGCTCAAAGATATCCAGGATTATTGTTGGTTGGTTGGTTGGTTTTAGCTCAGTCGGTAGAGCGTTCGGCTAGAAACAACAAGGTTCCTAGTTCGATACCGGCCCTCGCCAACTCAGCGTATGAGTAGCACAGTGACCTGTGCGGTAAAGTAAGGAGCTGATGGTAGGTTTGGTGCTACACCTCAGACGCATAAACAATCTCCTTAGTCTAGCGCTTGTGAAAAGGGGATATACTCCCTCGCTGATTGGCTGATACCGACTTTAGGCCATCCCGACGACTTTACTTACTTTATATATATATATATATATATATATATATATATATACAAAGTGTGTCATAAAAGTATCGAGTTTGAAGCTGTATTTACCAAGATAGAATTGAACAATAAATGAACGTAACGGTAATTTTTTTTCAGAATACAAGGTCTGTCAAAAAGTACAAAAATTCTCGATGTTTTTTGGCAAAAACAATTTCCTTAATCTAGCGCTTGTGAAAATGGGATATACTCCCTCGCTGTTTGGCTGATACCGACTTTAGGCCGCCCCGACGATTTTCCTTACTTATAAGAGCAATTAATTTGATATGAGGAAATTTCCTAAGAATCTAATGAAAAGAGAAATTTATTTAGGTTATTTCATGCCAAAGACATTTTTGTTTTAGTCAATTTATGTTGGTTATTAT
>CM042165.1:42405551-42438051 GCA_023376005.1 Doryteuthis pealeii | reverse complement strand
AGTTAGGTTTATGGTTATTTGGTAGGATTTTACGACATATCAAACGTTGTTGGGTTATTCTATGCCGAAGACGTTTTCAATCTAGATGGGTATTCTAGATATTTTAAAACTCTTTTTTTATTTAACCCGTAGGAGGGACCCTGAAAGGACCTCGGATTTACGGTCAAGTCACGTTGAAAGCACCTGTTCTCGCTAGATAACCGAAGTTAAGCAGTGATAAACCTTGTCAATTCTTAGATGGGTGACCATTTAAGTAAAAGCAGGTACTGTAAGCAACTTGATATCAAAATGACTTGATTCGGCATTAAATGACCCGAAAAGGTTTGAAAAGCAACCAAGCAACCAACTCTCTCTCTCTCTCTCTCTCTCTCTCTCTCTCTCTATCTCTCTCTCTCTCTCTCTCTCTCGCTTACGGTCAAGTCACGTTGAAAGTATCGGTTCTGTAAGCAACCTGATATCAAAATAATTTGATTCGGCATTAAATCATCCGAAAGAGGTTTATGTGCCATAAAACAAAACCAAACAAATATTACTCGGGGTCAGAATGAACCCGGAAGTAATGGCAATGAAGGAGTACTCCATAATCCCCAGAGGTAGGGCCGGGTTAGCTCAGTCGGTAGAGCGTTCGGCTAGAAATCACAAGGTTCCTAGTTCGATACCGGCCCTCGCCAACTCAGCGTATGAGTCGCACAGTGACCTTTGCGGTAAAGTAAGAAGCTGATGGTAGGTGTGGTGCTCCACCTCAGACGCAAAAACAATCTCCTTGGTCTAGCGCTAGTGAAAAGGGGATAGACTCCCTCGCTTATGTTACATAATTATTAGATTCCTAATAATTATTTACAGTAGTGTAGAAATCGAAATGGCTGCTATAAGTTGCTGCCCACGGCCTTGAAGGATGAGTGACAAGGCTTGACCTCATCCTCATCCTTTCCGGTGGATACCATGAGAATCGGTGGAGGAGACCCTCTTCCGGTTTAGATTAGAAATAGATTTTAGTCAGTCGGCGAGAAACCACGACGGTGGTGAGTCGTGTTATATACGCTCCGACTCGATCTGCGCAGGTAGTCCGGTGGGGATTTCGAAATAAAATGTGATCTAAGTAAATCGAAGTCTTGTATTATTATTTAAAAACTACCAATGACAAAGGGCTTCTGATGAAGAGAAATCCCCAATGGAAGACCAGACACGAAGTCCCCAAGAGAAGTCCAGACGCTAGAAGAGATGTTAGAAGAAGACGTAAGATAGAAAAGACGTCAGAAGAAGAATAGAAGAATAGAAGTAAGTAAAGATGTATACAACACTTATTGGCTGATACCGACTTTAGGCCACCCCAACGACTTTACTTACCCAACAATATGCAGTTTAACGTCATACACAGGACACGATTGAATACTTAGTTTTCAATTGCATAAGAAGACAAACAGACAGACGGATGCACCGTAAATATTGTATAAGATTTTAAATGGGATAAATATTATATAATATCAATCTCTTTTTTTTTCTTTCTTTCAGGCTTAGAATTCTTTGCTTTCCGTGTTTTGTTGGTTTAAAATTCGTGTACAAGCATTATAATGGCGTATGCGGCGAAGAGCATTACAATTCGTTCGTTTGTAACTGCATACACATACGCATATATGGAGATCGGTAATTGAATACGCGTGTTTATCGAAGAATATGTCAGCCAATATCAAGTGCTGAGTCGGTGCGCACATGCACGTTCTTTTGATGAGTGTATCCACGTCACGTGGTGTGTGACGTTAACCGTATTCGTGTGAGAATGATTCCCACAAGAAAGTTTTTAATCGACAAAACATGAAATACAAATCAGACAAGTGAATATTTTGATAACGAAAAAAGATTTTTTAAAAAAGAAATGAAAAAAAAAAAAAAATAATGATCAATAATTAAAATAAGATATTCTCTCCAGATGGAAAAAAATCAGATTAATATCGACAAATGATTTGAGAACAAAAAAAAAAAAAAGAATGGCGAGGAATTTTTCCATGCATGAAATCAACATCGATAACAAAAGTTTAATCAGAACTAATGTGTTGAACAATACCGAAAAAAAGGGTTTTCTGGGTATGAAGAAAAAGAGGAATAAAGAAAGGGGGCGGCAGGAAGCAATAGTGCTATACATCAGGCGCTTATCGTCGGCTTATGTGGTATTGAAGGAAAGAAAGAACGAAGGCAGGATTATGGAAACGGAATATATATATATATATATATATATATATATATATATATATATATATAGGGACCGGTTTAGCTCAGTTGGTAGAGTGTTCAGATAGGAATAAAAGGCTCTTGGTTCGATACCGGCCCTCGCCAACTAAGCGTATGAGTAGCACAGGGATCTGTGTGATAAAGTAAGGAGCTGATGGTAGGTGTGGCGCGCCACCTCAGACGCAGAAACAATCTCCTTGGTCTATCCTCGCTGATAGGCTGATACCGACTTTAGGCTACCCCGACGACTTTACTATATATATATATATATATATATGTGTGTGTGTGTGTGTGTGTGTGTGTGTGTGTGTTTGTTGTGACTGAAATAATCAATTAACAAAATTGAAAATCCTGAAAAGATTTCTTTCTTTTTGTACAGGAATATAGATAATAGAGTCAACACGCAGTTCTCAAACAGTATGACTAGCTATTCGATTAGTTCAACTACAAATACTAATACGTAATGACCACGAATATCCTCGCGTATTCGTATCTTTATGTTTTCCTAGGAAACACAAGGTTCTGGGTTCGATACCGGCCCTCGCCAATTCAGCGTATGAGTGGCACGGGGATCTGTGTGGTAAAGTGCGGTGCTGATAGCAGTGCGGCACTCCACCGCAGACGCTAAAAGGATCTCCTTGGTCTAGCGATAGTGAAAAGGGGATATACTCCCTTGCTGTCTTGCTGATACCGTCTATAGGTCACCCCCCTGACTTTACTTTTTTTTACATTATCAGTTAATTGAAACTATATAGATGATTAAAATACTTGAAACCATCGGAGTTTATGAGGTGAGTTTGGCATCTCCAAGTCCAGAGGGATTTGTCACCTTCTCAGCCTTGAAAACGCATCCGGACCTGCCGAATTGTGCCTCATGTTAACAACATATTGTAAAACTTTTGGCTTCATGAAATAATTAAACTAAACAGATTAAATTATTTTAATCAATTGGATAATTTTTCAATGCTATGAAATGGGAAATATTAAAAAGAATAACCCGGTTAAATCGAACTTAACGGACCTAAATTCCACCATCGTATGTCACCCCGCCAAAAGAAAAAAAAAAAACACCAAACATCAGGGAATTAACCGAACTTAATTAAATTTTCAGTGTTGATACATTAATGAATAAAATATATAATGCACCAGTTATTTTATTTAAAAACCTTTACAATTTCTCAGGTCAGTTAACTTTGAACTACGTATCTTTGAGGTGTAACACAGATTCTCAAAGATATCTGGTCCAAAGTTAACTAACCTGAAAAAAATGTAAAACGTTTTAAATAAAATAACTGGTGCATTGTATCTTTTATTTATAAATATATCAACACTGAAAATTTCATTAAATTCGGTTAATTCCCTGATTTTGGAATTTTTTATTTATTTCGGTGGGGTGACACACGATGGTGGAATTTAGGTCCGTTAGGTTCGATTTAACCAATAATCCAATGCTGAGGAAAAAATAACACAAAAGAGTCACCCTTTCAATTAGAGGACGATTTCCAACTCCAATGTGTATGGGAGGAGCAGATAAGCATTAATCCCAAACTATCTGATGATAGAATTAATACACTTAATGGATCTTCATCTAATTCTTTTTATTTAGCAGTATATAAACCAATAACAGCTAAGACGCAGAACATTATTTCTTTAATACATGGACATTCTGGTTTCATAAAAAATAATTTAATAAACTAGATTAGATAATTCAAATCAATGCTCTGATCTTTTTTCCCAAATCCTGAAATGAAAGATATTATGGAATAATCCAATGTTGAGGAAAAACATTTGAATTGGTTTTTCCATTCCTAAAGCAAAAAAAAAAAAAAAAAAAAAAAAAAAAAATTAGTTACTTCAAAGCATATGATTGCTTGAAAAAGTTGAAACCATATAACTGTTTGCAAATATTTAACGAAAACTGTCTGTCACCATTTTATATTGAAAATTTAGAGGATTCAAAAAATAAACGCAGACCCCACGGAATTATCATTCAACCACAAATTGGATTGGAATATAATTTCTTCCTCTAAGAATGCATTTGAAGTCTATTGCTCTAAGAAAAATATATCACTATGATGTTATGTTTTACCGGCTGACGATTACATATCAGAATCATAAGAAGTTTCCTTATATATTTATATATATATATATATATATATATATATATATATATATATATATTTGTATATGTATAAGTATTAACTTACCGGTGGGTATAAGAACGATCGTTGGAAGCGCACAATATCCTCTACTAAATTTAAGTCCCATTCCAACGGGCATGTTTATAGCACCAAAGATTAATCGTAAACTCGATTAATTTAAAAGTAACCCTGAAGAATCTATCGATGAAACTCGAGTAGGTTACTCATTTCCATTCTTAAATATATATATATATAATATATATATATATATATATATATATATATATATATGAGGAAAAAATGAGTAAAGAAAAGAAATGTAGATGGATAAAAATGAATTTTATCGATATCACATTTAATCGATATCACTTACACATGTGTTTCGGTCTGTTTATCAAAATGTATACGGATTTACGTTATTATTATTATTAAAATAATCAGATGGAGTTGAAATGATGATGATAATAATAATAGGAAAAATGTATAAAATGTTCCGTACACAGAGAGATTTTGACGATCTTCATCAGAGTGGTATTTTTATTTTTTTGAAAAATTTCCAAAATGAAAAAATAAAAATACCACTCTGATGAAGGTCGTCAAAATCTCTCTGTGTACGGAACGTTTTAACATAGTTAAAGAGCCCAGTCTGTCCTGCTATGTTGCCCATAGCTGGAGGGAGAATTGGATTCATACCTTTCCCAAAAGTATTAGCGCTATGTGAAATGCAAACAGCTTCATCCAAGAATTGAACTCGGGTCGACAAGTCCATTTCCTACGACTCTAACCATTAGACCACGCGCCTGCACGTGCCGAGTATTAATATGTAGATGAACATACAATTAATGCAATGCCATAACCTCTATGCATAAAATGATGTTATATGGGATGACATGCCGTTAAAATTCATCAATCAATCAACCAAATGATATTGAACAGAGATAGTAAATAATGTTAAGTTTGGGACCTCCCAGACATCAGCACTGCTCAGATCAGTTAGATTTGGTTTGGTTTGTTTTGTTTTACGGCATATCAACCTCAGTGGGTCATTTAATGCCGATAAAGTTTTGAAATAAATCAATTCTTAATGGATAATACAATTTTTTTATAAATACATTTTTCTATTTAACCCATAGATGGGACCCTAACAGGTACTACCACTTCGGGTCAGAGTGGACCAGGGAGCAATGGCGATGAAGGGGTGCTCCACATTCCCCAAAACTCCAAAACTGGAACCTCACCATCAGATAGAGTTTAACGTCATTCCCAGGACATGTAGACCCTCAGTAACCGCTTTCTAGCACCCATATGATAAAAAGGGGTTGGAGCTTGCCATAAGGGCAATAGGGTTGGGAAAATCATATAGGTGACCAGCCGATTGATCGGAGGGGGCCTCTCCGACCGCCCGTCTAGCCCAAGATAGAGCCAAAGTGGAGTATTGCAGGTCATGAACTTCTCATCCACCTGAGTCACCTTTTCATTTAGAGGACGATTTCCTACTCCTATGTTTATAGCATCACGGGTCGCCACCCACGGCCAACAGGTGGCCCCATTGGGGGAGTATTACACCTCTGCAGAGGTGCAGTCGGTACATTCTAACGCCGCAGACGACAGGGCGGAGATCAGTTAGAATACTTAGAGAAAAAATTACGGAGACTTGCAGACAATCGGACTTTTGTAAAAGCCACCAGTTATGACTTGTGTGTAAAAAAAAAAAAAATCGCATTGAGTGAAGAAAACGAAAAGTGTGGAGCAATAAAACTCGAATAGTCATTTCAGGCGCGAAAACTGATCAGTTCAAAATGCGCTGAATAAAAATGAACTCCGCACCAGAAAAAAAAAAGAATTAAAAAAAAAATTAAACATAAAAAATAATCGATGGAAAATATTCAGGAGAAAAAAAATTAATTAAATGATATTTCAAGGAAAAGAAAAAGAAAACGAAAGAAATGAACTTGGTTGAGAATTTCTATGTACAAGTCTCTTCGGAGTTATTCTTTTTTAAAAAAATGGAATTCATGTGCGATTTTTATGATAAAAATTTTAATTTCTCTAAAATGTAACACTTTGACCTAATCAATACTGACACTTTTGCAGTTCCACCTCTGACTCATAAAAGTTAGCAGAGTAGTTGCCGCCATACTAACTAGAAGAGCTACCCGTCTTTGCCCGGGATATAACAAGTTAAAAGATAAATCTCACAATTTTATTTAAGCATCAATTAAAGATTAATAAAAAGAATTATCTTTCTATATATTGGTCTTATTAGATTTTGTTCATATATTCTTGTTTTTATGTTGTTTATTTTTATAATCCTTCTTGTTTGTATATATTTTCTTTTATTTGGAACTATTCATTTTAAACTGAGGGAATTAAGAATTTAGCAATTAAGCGACACAGGTTAATCAGGATTTTTATTTTTGAGTTTCATCTTGGACGATTTGGATGGTCTCATTTTTAACCAGAGTGGGTTGCAAGATAATAACGGTCATTATTTGTGTGTACTAGTTTTCGGCACGTATATCGCATGAACGAATCAGTTCTGTGATAAATAACTATAGTGGTTGGTAGTATTTTGGTAGTTGGTGCGTTGAAACGTTGTGCATTGCTTAACTCCGCGTGTGTTTTGAAAGCTATACAGATGAACGTGCAGTATAGGATAATTCGGGAACTTATGCTTTACGAGTTCGAATTGGTTAATATAGGGAGTAGCAAAAAAAAATTGGATACTACGAGTTTTAAAAGCGAATTAAGAATAATTAAATCTATTATTTAAGGTTAAACTTTGTCTAAATCGATAAGTAGTAGCATAATAACCATCATTAAAAAAAGAAAAAAATAATTACATATGCAGTTTATTTTTAAAAGATTTAAAACTATTTGTTTTAGTCAATTTCGACGATATCCGCCATTTTGGATGTTTTTGAATGGTTTTAGGCGCTTGTTTACAATTTTAACGTAACATTTGGGATGGAAAAAAATTACCAAAAATCAAATAATTATCCGATTTTAATGAAATTTTCAGTATTGATTTATCAATTAATGAATTTTATAATGCATCAGTTATTTTATTTCAAAACTTTAATTTAGTATTTTTGCTATGAAAAATGAATATATAAAATTCATTTAAAATATGAAAATCCCAATGTTAAGTTTAAAATGTTATATTTTTAGATTCTAAACATAAATATCTACTTAATGCAACCGTTATTTTAGGTGCCAAAAGTAATAAGTTTTGAAGAAAAACTCGATGTATAATTTTTTCTTTAATAAAATAATAGCCAATTAAATAATTATCGAAATGAGTAAAAAAGAAATCTCCAAAAAATTAATTATTTATTATTTTTTTTACATTTTATTTTTCGATTTCCGGTACTTATTTTCTCATAGAAGCGCAACCGTAAACTTTTTTTTGTTTCTTTTCATAACTTCGGTCTTTTATCTCATTATTTATACTGTAATTAGTACAATATATGACCAACTTAAAAAACATTTTACACCCTAAACATAAGGGGGGTCAAAATTAAGTGACCAGAAAAAATGAGAAAGTTTTGAAATAAAATAAAGAATGCATTATAAAGATCCTTCATTGATACATAAACACTGAAAATTTCATGAAAATCCGATAAGTTCCTGATTTTTGGTAAATTATTTTCTGTAGGGGGGCTAAAGTCATTTTGTCAAAAACGCATTTTAGGCTCAGTTTGCCAGTCCCTAGGTAAATAACATCGTAGAAAGAACCAAAGTACGAAAGATGAAGGCGCTGTTGATCACTGTAAAATAAACACTTGTTTCAATAAATGTCACTCGGATTGTGTTGTATCTTTGAGGTGGCAAAAAGAATGCACAGAGAATACAGGATTTGTGAATATGTATTTATTCAACACTTAACATAGAACAAAGAAGTAGTACAAATCACAAGAAGTAGTACAAAGAAGTAGTACAAGAGGTAGTACACATCACAAGAAGTAGTACGAAGAAGTAGTACAAAGAAGTAGTACAAAGAAGTAGTACAAATCACAAGAAGTAGTACAAAGAAGTAGTACAAATCACAAGAAGTAGTACAAAGAAGTAGTACACATCACAAGAAGTAGTACAAGAAGTAGTACAAAGAAGTAGTACAAATCACAAGAAGTAGTAGTAGTACACATCACAAGAAGTAGTACGAAGAAGTAGTACAAAGAAGTAGTACAAGAAGTAGTACACATCACAGAAGTAGTACGAAGAAGTAGTAGTAGTACAAATCACAAGAAGTAGTACAAAGAAGTAGTACACATCACAAGAAGTAGTACGAAGAAGTAGTACAAAGAAGTAGTACAAATCACAGAAGTAGTCAAAGAAGTCACATCACAAGAAGTAGTACGAAGAAGTAGTACAAAGAAGTAGTACAACTCACAAGAAGTAGTACAAAGAAGTAGTACACATCACAAGAAGTAGTACGAAGAAGTAGTAGTACAAAGAAGTAGTACAAAGAAGTAGTACAAAGAAGTAGTTGGAGTTGACACAGTAATTTCGTTCGAATAAATTCCGACCTCAGTCACTGCTGCGTCGACTCTTAAATGCTTCTGGGTCAGTCCATCTTGTAGGGCTGTTCACTCCTCTACAACAGGTTGTAAGAAACTCGAATATTAGGCAAGGTCAGGCAGGTCTAAAACCGTGGATTCTTAGGCAATGCTCAAAGTATCTACAGAGGCAAATTCAGCGAGTAGCAATAGGAGAATATCAGGTGAGCTCAGCATCTTATTATCCAATTTCGTTCGCCATCTTTTCAACCTCAGCAAAACCATAAAAATATGGCACAACTTTTGACCCTAGCTTTAATGGTTGCATTTGTAGGGGATTATCTTCCTTTTGCCAGAAGAGTTATCTTCTCGCTGCGTTGCTGTTTGTTCCCACTAGGGGGACCTCTGGTAGTTAAGCGCGTCATTAAAACGCTACCTCCTCTTTTAGCTGATTCTTATTAAGAACTGCTATGGGCTAGAGTCTATCTACCCCATTCTCAGTGGGGCTTTTGCCCCCCCTACATTACTGTAAGTCCTTTATACAGCATGGACTATCCTTTAGTTCCATGTCTGTAACACCTTTTTTTACGTACATTTGGGTATCTTGTTTATACCTAAATATTGTATATGTATTTACATGTTCTATTCTCCTGTACATTATGTATCTTATCGTTTCTATGTGCGGTTATATATTAAATGTTTTGTCTCACAACGTGTCGGAATTGTATGTTATTCAATTATCAACTTTGAATCTTACACATTCATTGGCATCCATCCGTCGACTAGAGGTAATGAAGTAGTGTCCAAAAAATGTGGAACCACTTTGTCTGGATAGGTTGATATGGAGGATGAGCTGTCGCCCAAGCTGCAGTGCCCCTTTGCCACACTGCCCTTGTGGTCCAAAGGAAAAGCAATTTATCTGCTTCAAGTACCATTCAAACAGTTCTACCTGTTCCATGGTCGGGTTGTCGGGTTGTCGGTTGTCAGCGACTAAACTGGCACCCTTCTCAGGCACACCTCGGCTCGTCTGGTGAGGTGGGTGTGTGAACACTCATCATCACTAAAACAAGTGAAGATGCAGTTCTATTTCTGGAGCTCTGGGGAATGTGGATTACTCCGTCATGAATATTACTCCCAGGTCCACTCTGACCCGAAATGGTAGTACAGGTAAGGGTCCCATCTATGGTTTATATACAAAAAATGATTTTAAAAATGTATTTTTAAAATTTGAGTTAAAAAAGAAAGTACATAACGGTTATAGGTGATACACTCTATAAGACTAATGGAATGCGCCGACAGGTTACTATAAATTACAGGGATAATTGTGGCTCAGCAGTAAGCCAATGCGAGTGCCAATAATTCTGTTCGTCGGACGTAATTTCCACATCTCTCTATTGTATTGTCTACTTTTTGTTAATACATTCTTCTACATTTGTTACCCGTCGTTTTGTTCTTATTTGACCCCTTAAAACCTCACAACAATAACTAAACGTCTTCAACATAAAATTAGCCGACATGGGTTGACATGCCGTAAAATCTAACCAACCAACCAACCAACCAACCAACGAAACCATTCAATGTTTTGGCGTCATGATATTACGCTGTTTTTAATTTATCTTTGTTAAGAAGGTTTTTCTAACATTATGAAGATGAAAAACAATATAGTGAAATCAGTTGGACCCCCGAAGACAGAATCCCAATTGCACTGACATCAAACAGAACCAGTTATCGATTTTGTTTTAACCTGATCAGGAGATGTTTTAACTGAAACTCTACAATTCTTCATATTTTAAATCAATTCTTTAATTTTTTTTATTTGTGACTAGATGGGAACTACACAAGGATGCTCTATGTAGAAGATCTTCAGTATGAATAGACTCATGAAGCCCATCCCTCTCCATATCTGGTATGATTTCAGAATTTTCCTTCTATAATCAGACTCGCGGTTTCATCTTCCTTTACACATTTAGTACGTACTAGCATGACCTGTAGATATACCACAGTATGATAATTTAATTATTACAACGCTTGATACGTCTACTTAAGAGCTATTGCTAAATAGTTCAATATGTAAAAAGTATAATAATCTTTATTTACTTCTTCATCACTTTTGTTTCTGTCTTTTCTTCTTTTCATCTTTTCATTATATTCAGTTGAAACAGATAATCATCAGAATTATTGCTTCTGCACGCTCACCCTCTCTAATTATATTTCCCCTACTCTCTTTCTTTCTTCCTTTTTTCTTTCCTTCTTATATTTTTTCTGTGTAGTATGCCCCTTTTCTTGCATTTATTTATTTATAATAGAATTGAATGGTCAGTTATTTAGCTGAGGGGAAGACACTTATAAGAAATAAGAATTCGGCAGATAAGCAACACCAGATAATCAGGATTTACATATTTGTATTTCATCTTGGTCGATTTGGACGGTCTCATTTTTAACCAGAGGGCGTTGCAAGATGATAACGGTCCAAAGATTACATAACAAGCGTATCAATATATAAATGAGGTTATTTTGGTTTGCTATTAATAACGGTTTCCTGCCCTGTCACCGCGTCTGTAGAATACACCGACTGTACCTCTGCAGAGCCCTCTAGTGGGACTAACTGTTGGCTGAGAGTGGCGACCCGTGATTCTTAAGGATGGAATACAGGTGGCTGAGCAGTCTATGCCATATAACACTCTACTTTGGCCCTTACATAGGCTAGACCGGCAGTCGGAGAGGCCCCCTCGAATCAATCGTCAAGCCCTATCATCTATATGATTGTTCCAACTCTATTACCCTTATGGCAAACACTTTTTTATCATATATGTGTTATAATGTGATGGCTGAGAGTCCGATTGATCGGAGGGGGCCTCTCCGACCGCCCGTCTAGCCTAAGTAAGGACCAAAGTGAAGAGTCTTCGGAATAATGTTAAACTCTATCTGATAGTGAAATTCAAATTCTGGAACTCCGGAGAATGTCAAGTACCTTTTCATCACCATTACTCCCAGGTCCACTCTGAGCCGGAGTAATAGTACCTGTTAGGGTCCCGTCTATGGGGTGGATAGAAAAAATGATTTTAAAAATGTTTAAAAATTGAGTTTTAAAAAATTGAGTACCCATGCTTAAGGATAGAACCCCGGTGGCTGAGCAGTCCATGACATGCGACTCTTCACTTTGGTCCTTACCTAGGCTAGACGGGCGGACGGAGAGGCCCCCTCCGATCAATCGGATAGTCACGTCAAGCCCTAACGCCTATATGATTGTCGCCATCCTATTGCCCTTATGGCAAACCACAACCCTTTTTATCATATATGTGCTAGAAGGCGTTGGCTGGTTTGGGGAATGTGGAGTACCCCTTCATTACCATTACTCACAGGTCCACTCAGACCCGGAGTGGTTGTATCTGTTAGGGTCCCATCTATGGGTTGGCTTGAAAAAAAGGAGTTTAATGGTTTTTTTAAAATTTTGTTTTAAAAAATTGAGTACCCATGAAGAATGAATAAAAGAAAATATGTTCGGCATAGAATAACCCAAAAAGGTTTGAGATGCCGTAAAATCCAACCAACCAACCTCTTTTTTCTTCTTTTTTTTTTAAGCCCACGTGTCTCTCTTCTTGATTGCTTATCTTTGGCCTCTTTTAATCTTCCTTGTTTTCCCTTGTTCTCCTTCAACAAACTTATCTCCCTAATATGTCTTACTTATTCAACCTTTGTCTTCCCCTTCTTGAACTCTTATCTTCGTCCACCCACACAGGGTTACTAGTTCCACCTGCTCACCCAAAGTCTTTCAAAAAGCTTCATCTTTCACCTACTGGAATCTACGCCCACCTACCGAAACACTCATATAACTAGACAGTCCTTCGCCTCCCACTTTGAAAACACTACGACTTCAACATCTCTGTTCATAATCCTGTATCTTCCGCCTACTCAGCTCTACGTTTTACGCCTACACAGCTCTACGTCTTCTACTACATAACCTTACGTCTACCCGTATAATAAATAAGTATTCCATTTCAAATACCACCCACGCCCTATCAGCTGGTGCTGTAGAATATACTGACTGCACCTCTGTAGAGAGGTAAGACCCCTCACATTGGGGCCACCTTTTGGCCGTGGGTGGCAACCTTGTGATGCTTAAAGATGGAACCCTGGTGGATGAGTAGTCCATGACACACAACATTCATCTTTGGCCCTTAATTAGGGCATACAGAGAGGCTCCCTCCGATAAATCGAATGGTCAGGTCAAGCCCTAACATCTATATGATTGTACCAAGCCTATTACACTTATGGCAAAACCCCAGACCTTTTTATTATATATGTGCTAGAAGACGCTGTCTGAGGGGCTCATTGTCTTAGGTATGACGTTAAACTCAATCTGACAGTGAAGTTCCAATTCTGTAGGTTTGGGGAATGTGGATTACATCTTCATCACCATTACTCCCAAGTCCACTCAGATTAGAGAAAGTTTATTAATAGCTAAATTAGGTCCTAATATAAACAATAGATTAGAATTAAACACAGAATACATAATTAACTAAATTTACACGTTCCATATATAGGTTTTAGTTTATTTAGTACACATGTTCTCACATATATATATAATTTTCCCTATCATAACTTTTAAACCTACCAACTATCAATAGATTAGAATTAAACTCAGAATACACGGTTAACTAAATTACACGTTTCATATATAGCCTTTTTTTTTTTTTTTTTTTTTTAGTATACATATTTCCACATAAATATGTATTTTCCCTATCGCAATTTTAAACCTACGAACTATCAACTGTTTGCATATTTGAATTATGTAATACATCTATAATAGATATCTATTAAGACATACCATTGATTCTCAACATTTCATGCACTCACAATATGAAAGGAAAAATAATTTTTTTTTTTAAATTGAAATTAAATATATATATATATATATAAACAAGGTTTATTTAGAATGGCTTTTTGCCGATAATTTTTTGGAGAATCAGTGTTTAATTGGAGTCGTACCTAATTTTGAAAATTAATTAATTAATAATGAATTAGGCGGGAATACCTATTAAATGTATGGCTAAACAAATCGAGAAAAATCAATCTCTGTATGTACATTTCGGCCTATTAGGCCTCATCAGCAGAGCTATAGATCGGAAGACCGCCCTGTGCGTGATTTGAAACCGGACTGCCAAGCTGACAGGCCGATCCCATAACCCCAACACCAAACGAACTTCTTAGATTTTATGATTTGTTTAGAGTAGGTTAACATTCCTCTTCTAGTGACTTTTATTATACGACGATGTGGTAAGTTGTAAACAAGGTTTATTTAGAATGGCTTTTTTGCCGATAATTTTTTGGAGAATCAGTGTTTAATTGGAGTCGTACCTAATTTTGAAAATTAATTAATTAATAATGAATTAGGCGGGAATACCTATTAAATGTATGGCTAAACAAATCGAGAAAAATCAATCTCTGTATGTACATTTCGGCCTATTAGGCCTCATCAGCAGAGCTATAGATCGGAAGACCGCCCTGTGCGTGATTTGAAACCGGACTGCCAAGCTGACAGGCCGATCCCATAACCCAACACCAAACGAACTTCTTAGATTTTATGATTTGTTTAGAGTAGGTTAACATTCCTCTTCTAGTGACTTTATTACACGACGATGTGGTAAGTTGTAACAAGGTTTATTTAGAATGGCTTTTTGCCGATAATTTTTTGGAGAATCAGTGTTTAATTGGAGTCGTACCTAATTTTGAAAATTAATTAATTAATAATGAATTAGGCGGGAATACCTATTAAATGTATGGCTAAACAAATCGAGAAAAAATCAATCTCTGTATGTACATTTCGGCCTATTAGGCCTCATCAGCAGAGCTATAGATCGGAAGACCGCCCTGTGCGTGATTTGAAACCGGACTGCCAAGCTGACAGGCCGATCCATAACCCCAACACCAAACGAACTTCTTAGATTTTATGATTTGTTTAGAGTAGGTTAACATTCCTCTTCTAGTGACTTTTATTACACGACGATGTGGTAAGTTGTAAACAAGGTTTATTTAGAATGGCTTTTTGCCGATAATTTTTTGGAGAATCAGTGTTTAATTGGAGTCGTACCTAATTTTGAAAATTAATTAATTAATAATGAATTAGGCGGGAATACCTATTAAATGTATGGCTAAACAAATCGAGAAAAATCAATCTCTGTATGTACATTTCGGCCTATTAGGCCTCATCAGCAGAGCTATAGATCGGAAGACCGCCCTGTGCGTGATTTGAAACCGGACTGCCAAGCTGACAGGCCGATCCCCACGCACAGGGCGGTCTTCCGATCTATAGCTCTGCAGATGAGGCCTAATAGGCCGAAATGTACATACAGAGATTGATTTTTCTCGATTTGTTTAGCCATACATTTAATAGGTATTCCCGCCTAATTCATTATTAATTAATTAATTTTCAAAATTAGGTACGACTCCAATTAAATATATATATATATATATAGTGATGGGATGATTGAGAATGAAAAGAAGATAATAGAGAAATATAAATATGTGGTAGTACCTGTTAGCATCCCATCTTTGGGTTAGATAGAAAAAAAAACATGAGTTTTAAAATGTTTAAAAAATTGAGGTTTAAGAAAATTGAGTACCAATGAAGAAGGAATGAAACAAATTGACTTGGGCATAAAATAATCCAACAAGGCTTGACATGCCGTAAATATCCAACCAACCAACCAACCTCTTTTTTCTTCTTTTATTTTTACAAAAACTTGCGTGTCCCTTTTCATATTTTTTTCTCTTTGGCCTCTTTTTGTCTTCGTTGTATTTCCATTTTTCTCTTGAAACCTCCTTAACTTCTTAATATATTTCTTATTAATTCAACCTTTGTCTTCCCCTTTCTTGAACTCTTATTTTCGTCAACCCACACAACGCTACGAATTCCACCCGCTCACCCAAAGTGAATAAAACAAAATATGTTCGGCATAGAATAACCCAAAAAGGTTTGAGATGCCGTAAAATCCAACCAACCAACCAACCTCTTTTTTCTTCTTTTATTTTTGTCTTTAAAAGCCTGCGTGTCCCTCTTCTTGATTGCTTATCTTTGGTCTCTTTTAATCTTCCTTGTTTTCCCTTGTTCTCCTTCAACAAACTTATCTCCCTAATATGTCTTACTTATTCAACCTTTGTCTTCTCCTTCTTGGACTCTTATCTTCATCCACCCACACACGGCTACAAGTTCCACCTGCACATCGAAAGTCATTCAAAAATCAGCATCTTTCATCTACGCCCACCTAATTTAACGAAACAATCATCCCCCCACACATAGACTACACTACGATTTAAACATCTCTTTTCATAATTCTGTATCTTCCACCTACTCAGCCCTACACCTTACGCCTACATAGCTCTACGTCTTGCATCTACACAAGCCTACGTCTACCCGTATAATACATTAATAGTTCATTTCAAATACCACCTACGACTGTAATCTAGGGCTGTAGAATACACCGACTGCACCTCTGCAGAGGGGTTAGACCCACCACCCAATAGGGCCAGTAGTTGGCCGTGGGTGGCAACCCGTGATGCTTAAAGATGGAACCCTTGTGACTGAGCAGTCCATGACATGCAACACTCTACTTCTGCCCTTACTTAGACTAGACGGTCAGTTGGAGGGGCCCCTCTTATCAATCAGCTAGTCAAGTCAATCCCTAGGGTCCCAACTGAGAGTTAAATAGAAAAATGAATTTAAGATATGAATTTAAAAAAATAGATACCTATGAAAAATGAATAAAATAAAATATCTTCGGAATGAAATAACCCAACAAGGTTTGACATGCCGCAAAATTCAGCCAACCAATCAACTTCTTTTTCTTTATTTATTTTTTTTCTTTCAGCTATACGTCTTCTATCTACATAACTCTATGTCTTGCACGTAAACAAGTCTACGTGTGCCCGTATAAAAAATAGTGAGTAAAGTCGTAGGGTGGCCTAAAGTCTGTATCAGCCAGACAGCAAGGGAGTCTATCCCGTTTTCATTAGCGCTAGACCAAGAAGATTGTTTTTAGCGTCTGAGACAGAGCCCAACACCTACCATCAGCTCTCCAATTTACCGCACAAATCCTTGTTTGCGGCCTCCAGATTCAGACATTTCCAACCCGTCCTTCGGGACGGGGGTCCGGTGTTCAATTAATAGCGTCGGTCCCAGGGGGCTATCCCTCCAGGCAATACCTGCCTCCTTGGGGGAAGGGCTGGGTTTATTTCCCAGCGCCTGAGGCGCCCCCTTGAGGGGGAATGCCGAAGAGATCGACGCAATTTTTGTTCTTTCCCACCCATGAGCTTCGGCTTGTGGGTGGACCCACGTTAAAACAAGGCCTTGTTCCCAGCCGATACAAGTGGGGTATGCGGCAAATACCCAGATCCTTGTGCTACTCATACGCTGAGTTGACGAGGGCCGGTATCAAACCAAGAACCTTGAGGTTACCGGTCGTACACTCTACCGACTGAGCTAAACCGGCCCTATTTTCCCGTATAACACATTAGTATTCCTTTTCAAATACCACCCGTTATACTTCCGTCATACTTTATTATTTTTTGTTAATTTGTTAATCAGGGTCGATTTGATTTTTTTTTGTGGTAGGGTGGATGTTTATATTTGTTTCTCAAATGAAGCGCGTGGTGTAATGGTTAAAGTCATGGGAAATGGACTCGTCGCTCTGAGTTCAAATCCTGGACGTGGTAATTGCATTTCACTTAGCGCTAATACCCTTGGGAAAGGTATGAATCCTACTCCCCCTCCAGCTATGGGTAAATAGTAGGGCAGACTGGGATCTTTAACCTTGGTTAGGCAACCGGACTAGGAGAAGGAAAACTCTGAATTCAAACCTGTTAAACTCCGCTTAAGAAATTGACCTTGTGTCACATCCTGCTCGTGCAGGTTGGTAAATATATATATTTGTTTCTCAAATACTATTCTTTCCTTCTGACCCACTCATCAAACATTGAGTTAATTGAGTTAGTGAAACAGTGGAGAATAATTTTCTTTTCCTCAATGGACTAATTACCTATGGCGTTCTTTTCCTTTCTTGTGGACCTTGCCTGCTTTTGCCGGATTCAAGGACCAGTATTGTGATGGCCTGGTGGTGTATCCCTCTTCGTGCTCATACTTGTGGTAGCATCTCTTGTTGTATACTCCCTTTCCTTACTTTCTTACATCTATTCTTCTTCTGGCGTCTGGACTTCGTCTTGGGGACTTCGTGTCTGGTCTTCCATTGGGATTCCTCATTATCAGAAGCCCTGTGTCATTGTTAGTTTTTAGATAATACCACAAGACTTCGATTTAACTTAGATCATATTTTATTCTGAAATCCCCCACCAGACTACCTGCGCAGATTGAGTCGGAGCGTGCATAACACGACTAACCACCGTCGTGGTTTTTGGTCGATCTGACTAAAAATCTCTTTCTAATCTAAACCGGAAGAGGATCTTCTCCACCGATTCTCACGGTATCCACCGGAAGGATCAGGATGAGGTCAAGCCTTGTCACTCATCCTTCAAGGCCACCGGCTGCAACTTATAACAGCCATTTTGGTTTCTACACTACTGTACATAAATATTAGGAATTTAATAATTATATAACAGTCTAGGGGAAGTTACACCGTTAGTTTCCTCGTTTAGCTCAGTGGGCATTTAGGTGTTTGCCTCTCATCCCACTTATGAGGGCTGGACACAAGGTCTCATTTTTATGCGGACGCATAAAAATTGCGTCGATCCCGTCGGCATTCCTCCTCAATGGGTGGCCAAGAAGTCACTGATGGATTTTGAAAAAAATTGTCACTGAGGGATTTTGAAAAGATTTGAGGGATTTTGAAAAAAATTGACCCCTGATTTTGATAAAACAATTTAATAATTTGGGTACGTTCTTCGATGTCATACTTATTCACGATTAATTTCCAAAGTATTTTCTATATAATATTTGAAATAGAAAGAAAAAATAATTATTAATGGTAAAATGGCAGCATTTAGCAACCTCTCAGTAACTTATTGGCCACCCTATATTATTGCGTTATTGGTAAGTAACATAAAGTCAGCGGGGCAGCCTAATGTCGGTATTAGCCAGACAGTGAGAGGGTCTATCCCCTCTGCACTAGCGCTAGACAAAGGAGATTATTTTAGCGTCTGGAGCACCACACATAACATCAGTTTCTCACTTTACCATACAGATCCCTGTGCTACTCATACAATGAGTTAGCGATTGCCGGTATCGAACATGAAACATTGTGATACCAACTGAGCCAAACCTGTCCATACACAAATTTCCGTTGCAAAATTTTCACAATAAGCACATCGACAGATAGGCACTGCTATCCAATGGTAAGAAAAATGAGATTTAATAAAGCGAATACTTAAATTTAGCGTGAGTTAGAATTGCTTCAAAACAGCCCACGTTATTTGTTCGTTTAAAATTCTGCAATGGGTCTTATATATCACTAAGTAATATATGTTTACATAATATATGACCGCCCCGTCGGTTGGGGCGTTAGAATACACCGACTGCACCTCTGCAGAGGGGTAAGACTCCCCCAATGGGACCACCTGTTGGCAGTGGGTGGCGACCCGTAATGCTTAAGGATAGAGTCCAGGTGGATGAGCAGTTAATGACATGCAATACTCCACTTTGGCCCTGTCTTGGGCTAGACGGGCGGACGGAGAGGCCCCCTCCGATCAATCGGCTGGTCACGTCAAGCCCTAGCACCTATATGATTTTCCCGACCCTATTGCCCTTATGGCAAGCCCCAACCCCTTTTTATCATATGGGTTCTAGAAGGCAGTGGCTGCGGGTCTACATGTCCTGGGAATGACGTAAAACTCTATCTGATGGTGAGGTTCCAGTTTTGGAGTTTTGGGGAATGTGGAGCACCCCTTCATCACCATTGCTCCCTGGTCCACTTTGACCCGGAGTGGTAGTACCTGTTAGGGTTCCATCTATGGGTTAAATAGAAAAATTTATTTATAAAAAAATTGTATTATCCATTAAGAATTGATTTATTTCAAAACTTTATCGGCATTAAATGACCCACTGAGGTTGATATGCCGTAAAACAAAACACACAAACCAAATAATATATGATGTCGTTAACTTGCATACTGGTCTTAACAAAAGCGGGATTAATGAATAATTACTTGGTGTTATTGATCTCTTGTATTTTTGTTTTATTCTTTAACGTATCAAAATCAATTCTATGAATGATTTTATACAGAAACCAATTAAAATGTAATTAGAATAAGTGTAACCGTTTTACATGCGTTCTTATTTAATTTCGTAAGTCGTTCTAATTTGATATATTTCATTACATTAAAACGTAAATACTTATGCCGGAGGGTGCATATTTTTCCTAGCATTATTACTTTTAAATACACTCTTTCCGTCACAACTCCGTCGTAATATTTATCTATGTCTCCGTATTTGTCTATATGTTTATTAATTGATTTATTTCTGTTTTTTTTTTCGGGAGTTATTTTGTATTTGTCCGCAGTTTCCAAACTTAATTTCCAAGCAAATCATTCCATTCTCCACACTCTATAAAATTACATTTTCTACACTTTTTTTTTTCATAATGTCTGCCATTTTTTTCCATTTCGACGCACGACACGTAAAATCGATGCTAGGTGGCGCTAGTGTCTTATTGTTTTCACAGAAGGTTGAATACAATTCTGTTTCCCGCCTCTTGGATTCGCCGTCGACCAATGAGCATGCGCAGTGAGCACATGACAAGATGCAATATAATGTAATGTGATCGGATGTAATATGATTTGTGTTTGGCGTCACTCGTATTACGTGGAGCATTGTACTGTGTTCAACTCACGGTTATCTATTTATCCAAATTATTCTCCGACCATAACGGATACACAGATATGTGTGTTGAAATCTATCAATCTATCTACCTATCTATTATATATATATATATATATATATATATATATTATATATAGATATAGATATAGATATAGATAGATAGATAGATAGATAGATAAAAGGGTATGAAAACACATAAATGTTAAAATGAATATATTTTTATATAATTTTAATTGCTAATATTGACAATATTTCTATTTATAAAAAATCATCATCAGAGTATAATGATAATTAGGTCCGTTTTTAATTATCATTATGCTCTGATGAAGATTTTTTATGAATCGAAATATTGTCAATATTAGCAATGAAAATGATATTAAAATATATTCATTTTAACAACAGTGTGTGTTTTCATACCCTTTTATCTATACATTTACCGTCGGATTCATTTCCTTACTCTTAACTCATATATATATATAAGTAAAGTCGTCGGGGCGGCCTAAAGTCGGTAGCAGCCAATCAGCGAGGGAGTCTATCCCCTTTTCACTAGCGCTAGACCAAGGAGATTGTTTTGGCATCTGAGGTGGAGCGCCACACCTACCATCAGCTCCTTACTTTACCGCACAGATCCCTGTGCTACTCATACGCTGAGTTGGCGAGGACTGGAATTGAACTAGAAACCATGTGGTTTCTATCCGAACTCTCTACCGACTGATATATATATATATATATATATATATATATATATATATATATATATGCATCTCAACCTGTTTATATACAGACTCGTGTTCTCTAAGTGATCGTAACATGCATATGTATGTATTTATAAGTTAAAATGTTCGCCCTTTACTGACAGCTACGGACGGCCCAGTGGAAAGGGTCCGGACTGCTGAAAATCAGTCGGCTAGAAGTAGCTGTTAAGTATAGCCACACTGATGAGACGTAAACGAGGCTGTTTGAATTTCATATAACGCTAATACTCTGAGGAAAGGTATTAATCTAATTATTCTCCGTCCAGTTATGGTTAGATAGTAGCGCAGACTGGGTTCCTTAACCTTGGTTAGGTTACTAGACTAGGAGAAGCAAAACTCTGAATTCAAACCTGTTAAACACGTTAGTAATTACCTATATATCCATTTATCTAAATTCTGTCTATCTATCTATATTTCTTAAAAATCCCGTCCCTAGCAACCGCATATAATGTCCCTAGCAACCTCCTTCTGCAACAGAAAATAGGAACAGAAACACTTTCAAATACAGTCTATAGCATCAATAGTGTCCCTGGCAAGCATCGTGAGCAACAATAGCGTCCTTAGTGAAATACTCAGTGATTTTATTGACCGAACATGATAGTTATAGTAATGTTCATCTATATTATTTATATTTTTTGGGCTGTTGTCCTTATCTTTATTTCTATTTACACAACATTTTGGGCGATATGCCCTCTGGCCTTCAAGTTGGACAGAACGGATATAAAGGGTGAGTTAATGCAGTTCTAAGCGACAATAATGTGCATGTTTCAGGTTATGGTAATATTACATACCCATATTGGCATCGGGTATATAATTGGTGAGAGTGAGACGTCAGAGAGAGTTCTCGGGTGATAAAGAGAGAGAGGGACAGAGACAGAGACTTACTTGGGGAGGAGATCTTATTTGTTTCTTGCTAACTTCATTACTGCTTCTAGTTGCCATGTTCCTGTTTACTTGAGTTCTTCTAGCTGCTTCAACTTAATTAAAGGCCGGTTTATTCTGACTAAGGGCTTCTTTTTCCTGGACTGATATTAGTCATTGAAATTAAATGAATCAACAAGACATTTTGTTGCTTGATCAAGCTTTTATTTCATCTAGCCCATGATTCTTATTCGCTGCCTGGGAAGACCAACCTCCTAGCACGTCTAAACTCTTTGACGGCCGGGCTGAATCTCAAAACTAAATCTAATCACGTGTTTCTCATGGCGCGTGAGATTCTAGATGTCAAGTGTTACCAACAGTCACCTGTAAATTTCCACTTCCTGATCTCAAAGTTAACGGCCCTTATTCTCGCTACAGGGTCTGCCAACAATTTATGACACCCATGAATTGTTACAAGGTTTAATACTGACTACGGGTGTAAATAACCGAATACTTAACATAGCTTAACCCGTGTACCCGGTCATGGTTAACGGAATGAGAACTATATAACCAAATGGATTAAATAAAGGGTTCGGTTCGAAGTTTCATTTCTGATTACGACATAAAAGCTCCCAAGTTTGAAGAGAAGGTTCCTGAGTTTGATAAGAAACACCAGAAGAAGGCCGGCGGGCTCATCGGCCGAAACGTTGAGTATATAACAATAAAGTTGAGTTCAACATTCCGAAAAATCCAAATAATACAAATTCTTAAGCCTTATTTAAAAATTAACAAGAAAACACTTGAGGAAGGCAGGAAGGCACATCGGTCAAAATATTGTGTACGTAACAATAAAGATGAGGACAACAGACCGAAAAATCCAAATAATACAAATTCTTAAGCCTTATTTAAAAATTAACAAGAAACATTTGAGCAAGGCAGGATGGCACACCGGCCAAAATATTGTGTACGTAACAATAAAGATGAGGACAACAGACCGAAAAATCCAAATAATACAAATTATTAACCTTCATCTAAGAAAGTAACAAGAAACTCTTGAAGAAGACATGTGGGCTCATCGACCGGAACTACGCATATATAACAAAAAAAAAAAAAAGATGACAACTAAAAAAATCCAGACAAATGATTTTTAATTTAGGATGACAAAAAACTGCGGACACCTTGTGAGGATCGAACTCAGCAACGTCGAAATAATCATTTCTCAAATTACTCTTGCAATTGCAAAGTGTGAAACACAAAAGAAATCTCAAATTGAAGAAATCGATTAAACGAAACCAGATTTTATTATCCCCGGTGATCAAAATGTGATCACTAGACGCAGGTGGTGTGCGACGCTTCGAGGGACATGAACCGGTCTTCATCAGAGTTAAATGAATTTCTTCTTTCGCACGCCCAAGTTTTCCGAGCAGAGATTAAGTTAATCACTTTGTATTGATTCTAATCAACACCGAATTGGAACATCAAAGCTGATTACAAAGAAAAACGGAAATAAATAGGTTGAAACCTGCTCTCATTTACAATGTACAAGTGCCAGCAAGACCCACTTTCCTCCTTATCTCCCTCCTTTCACAATCCTCCTTCACTTCTCCTCCTCCTCTTTCTTCTTTTACTGAGATTTTCACACCAGTTTTAACTGGTGGTCATTCACCTATGTCTAAGTGACAACAAATCTTTTCAGCTCTTCGAATTCTAGCTGATCTTAACAATGCTCATTTATGATTTACAAGTGGCAGCAAGCCCCACTTTCCCCCTTATCTCTCTCCTTGCCAAATCCCTCACTCTTCTCACCCTCCTGCACTTTTAACGAGATTTTCCCATAAGTTTTAACTGGTGGTCATTATTATTATTATTATTATTATTATTATTATTATTATTATTATTCTTTGGACCTACCATCGTCACTTGCCTAAGTTCACTTGCACTTCCTTGGTAAGAGTTTAAGATAGGGGGGGGGTATTTCAGCCGCACTCTATATATAGTCTAAGCAACAGCCAGTTTTTTGTTGTTTCTAATAAAACGAAATTCATACAATTACTCTCTCGTAACCCCAAATATATACGTTATTGATTATATATATATATATATATATATATATATATATATATATATATATATATACAAGAATATATATGTATATATATATATATATATATTGATATATAAAAGATATATATATATATATATATATATATATATATTATATACAAGAATATATATATATATATATATATATATATATATATATATATACATGCCAGAACGTATATATACACATGTATAACAAGAATATATATATATATATGCATACATATATATATGCAAGAACATATATGTATACATACAAAAATATATACATACATATACACAAATATATATGTATATATACATATATATGCATATACATACATATATATATACATACGCATATATATACATATATATATATGCAAAAATATATATGTATATATGTATATATACAAATATATATACAAAATATATATAAATAAATACATATATGTATATACAAGAATATATGTACATATATATATATATATATATATATATGCATATACATGCAAGAATATATATATGTATATATATACAATAATATATATAGATAAGAATATATATACAAGAATATACACACGCATATATATATGTATATATATATATATATATATATATATATATATATATATATATATATATATATATACAGAATATATATATAAAGAATATATATATACAAGAATATATATATATGTATATATATATATAAATATATACAAGAATGTATATATATATATATATATATATATATATATATATATATATATATATCTTAACGGTGGGATATTGAGTCACAAGTGAAATCTGAAAGTGCAAACATGGTGGTCCGGACGGAGGATTGATTTTGGACAATAGTGTGAAATTGTAGCCTCCCTTGATTCTCACTGATCGTTTCCAGATGGCGCTGGCTGTCAGTGGCTTTCCAACGGTCCGTTCGTATATTGCCTCACTCTTCTCCATCTCCCTCTCACCATCTTTCTCTGCCCCCCCCCGCTTTCCCTTCCGCAGATTCTTTGGCTTCGGTTCCACATCCGTGTTCCAGATTCTCAAATCAAAACACCATTTTCTTAATTCTGGCTTTGCAACTATAGAAATCAATAAAACCAAGCCAATATTTATTAAAATCAAATTTTAAAGATCAATATTCAAATTAGCCCCCCCCCCCCCCACCGTTACACTGTAAACCGTTATTTGGGGGTGTATATATCTATATATTAATACGCTTGTTCCTAGATCTTACGTCCGTTATCATCCTGCAAACCTTCTGTTAAAAAAATGAGACCGTCTTAATCGTCCGAGATGCAATGTAAAATGTAAAACCAGATAATCTGGTGTCGCTTAATCACATATTTCTTATTTGTTCCATTTTATTTCTCCCAATTTTAAAAAAGAAACATTCCAAATGGTCTTGCGTCGCTTAAATGTCCAACGTAAAATTGAAATGAATTGAAAAAAAATAAAGAAGTTACATGTTTTTTTATTTGTAATATTAAAATTGTACATTTACCAACTCCTCCGCACGAGCAGGATGCGACACAGGGTCAATTTCTTAAGCGGAGTTCAGCAGGTTTGAATTCAGAGTTTTCCTTCTCCTAGGCCGGTTGCCTAACCAAGGATAAAGAGCACAGTCTGCCTAACCAAGGATAAAGAGCCCAGTCTGCCCTGCTATTTACCCATAGCGGGAGGGATAGTAGGATTCATACTTTCCCAAGGGTATTAGCGCTAAGTGAAATGCAATTACCACGTCCAGGATTTGAACTCGGGGCGACGAGTCCATTTCCCATGACTTTAACCATTACACCACGCGCTTCCTATTGTGAATAGCGGAAGTTATTTTGGTATATTTAATCTAATGTCCAGCCAGCCTACTGACATAATTTATGCTATGTTTCAGCGGGCCAGCATCAGGTGAATTTCCGGCCCGACTTAGATATTTTCTGAGTCGTGTTTTTTGTCACTTTTCTGTCGGCAAATTGATGTAGATATTTTAAACGCCCCACCTGCTTTTAATTTTTTTTCGATTGAATTTGTACAGTATTATATCGATTGTTATTGTATATTTCTGTATTATTTATTGCAAAGACAACTGTAGTATTTATATGTAGTGAAATTGCAAATCATCGTTTCTGGCTTAAATAGCCGCTCTTGATTTTTGTTTCGTTTCGTAGAAAATACACGTGTCCCGCTAGTAAATATAATTGCATGTCATTTTTATTTATACACGTACAAAATAAAACACCCCCGGGCGATGTAAAAATAGATTTTTGAAACATATTGCCCGATGGGTGGGAGTAAAAAATTCAATGTCAGCGAGTTTGTACCCTAAGTAAGTAAAATTATCAAATTCATTAAAGGATTAAAAAATAAAACAATTTGAAACGTAAACTTTAAATATGTATTAAAATAAAACAAACTATACATAGATATATAATACCAGTCATGTATTTATTAAAACTTGTTTAAAAAAACAATGAGGACTGTCTAATGTTGCATGTTCAAATTTTGAGTATATTTATTCTGTTATGACGATTTGGGGTAATGCGACATAGGCAGTGAGGGTCTAGGAGAAGGAAAACTCTGAATTCAAACCTGTTGAACTCCGCTTAAAAAATGACCTTGTGTCACATCCTGCTCGTGCGGAGAGGTTGGCAAATATATATATATATTTTAGTATATGTTTATTTTGCATGGGAACAAGTCTGCTACCATTTTTCCATGCAAATCAATATATACTAATATATATTTGTTTATTAACGCTCTATCACTTGATATTGAGCACTCTCCTAATAATACTGTACGCTGGATCACTACAGCCTCTTCAAGTGTAATAGTACCAACTAAACACACACACACACACACACACACATATATATATATATTATATATATATATATGCATAAAAATAGACTCATCAGATATACCAACAAAGAAGCATACGCTGACTCCACAACAACAACAATAGTAACAACAACAAGCGCGTACACACACGCACACACATACACACACACGAACACACACATACACACAGACACACACACACACACACACACACATATATATATATATTTGGAGGATATGTGCTTAATTGAAGTCGTACCTAATTTTGAAAATTAATTAGTTAATCATTAATGAATTTTAGGCGGGCATATATGTTCAAATGTAAGGCTAAACGAATCGAGAAAATGTCAATCTCTGAATGTACATTTCGACCTAGGGATTCAGGGATTGACATTTTCTCGATTCGTTTAGCCTTACATTTGAACATATATGCCCGCCTAAAATTCATTAATTATTAACTAATTAATTTTCAAAATTTGGTACGACTTCAATTAAGCACATATCCTCCAAGAATTGCCGGCTCAAAGCCATATAAAAATAAACACATTTGTTTGTTTACTTAAACCTCATATATATATATATTATATATATTATATATATATATATATAATATATACGAAAATCATTAAGAAATATTCCGTGGTATTCAATCAAACCTGTTCAAATAAAAAACTTTCTGCTTATATATATATACACACACACACACACACACACACACACACACACACACACACACAACACACACACACAAACATATATATATATATATATATATATTATATATATATATATATGCATAAATAGACGCATCAGATATACCAACAAAGAAGCATACATTGACTCCACAACAACAGCAACAACAAGCTTGCACACACACACACACACACACACACACACACGCACACACACACATATATATATATATATATATATGGTAATTTTTTTCCGAGATGAAACAAGGAATATATATATATACGAAAATCATTAAGAAATATTCCGTGGTATTCAATCAAACCTGTTCAAAAACTTTCTGATTATATATATATATATATATATATATATATATATATATATATATATATATATATTCTGGCCCCTTGAACTCGATCGACTTCGATTGCAGACTTAATTCATCATAAATTAAAGACGTTTTTTTCGATATATTTGGACGATATCCAGTGAACCATCGGCAAACAACCATCGGCAAACAGGAACACATTCCTATAGACACGTGGCCATTGCATTAGAGGCTTATGTTTTGTGAATCGAGCTCTTTTGGGATAATGTAGAGTGTGTGCTTTTAAAACCCTCTTAATATTTCCCGCTTGACGCATGCAAGAAAATCAATAACTTCATTTAATTTAAGCGGAGCACAAGAGCGAACCGCGATAAATAGCACAACGTAAACACAAGAATAGAACCAATATCCGATTAACATGTAAACAAGGTGCTTTTGTTGATATTTCGTCGTTTATTTACACTACACGCGTGTAATCTATTCATACATATATGAAAGGCAGTTGTGTGAATCTGTATGTCCGAAGGAAACTTCGAAAATAAAACAATTAACGACAAAGTAAATATATATACACATTAAATATCACCAGGGTTTGTTTTTTAGCATGATTGTTTGATGTTTGTGATGGGTTGAAGAAGATCCGAGTTTTGATCCCCACAATTTAAATGTATAAGACTACGAAAATGTAGTTTCCGTAGAAAACAAAAGAAGAAGATAACATTGATAAAAGAAACAAACTTTATATACATTAATTTACAATTGGTATGTTCAATTGTTCTTTCAGCGGTGTTGCCGACTGTATGTGTCTGTACGTAGTTGTGTTTGTAAAGAGCTCATATATTGTTTATATTTGTGTGATTGGATATGTCAACATTGTAGCAGTTTTGATAAAACAATGTCTGTGATTGAAACTTGTGTTGTATTGAGTAGGTGAGAAAAAATATGAAACGAAAAAATAGACGGACCTGTTGAGTCGTATTTTATGTTTTCGGACAGCGTCTTCTTCCCATTGTGTCGAGTTGGGAAGAGCGTCCGTTCCCACTGTCGAGTTAGGAGCATCAGCTCCAACTCTGTCGAGTCGGGAAGAGCGTAAGCTCCCCCACTGAAGTTTTTCAGCTCTATGGGCATTTTTATAATTTTCTTTTGTCATTGTCTACATGATCATTAAGTTAAATTTAATATTGGAATTTTCAAATATCAGCTGTTTTCTAATGACGTAAATATCGGATGATTTTGTAACATTCCGATGGCGTACATATTTTCAATGGAATTTAAACAATTGTTTCTATTGTTGTTAAAATATTTCTAAACTAATTTTTATTTGATTATCTTTTGTTTACATAATTCTAAACTTAACTTATATAATTGTAAAACTAATTATTTATGAAAACTTAATTATTTTAATTTATTCAATTCCACATGCCGTAAAAATATAGGGGCCAATCCCTATAAGCAAAAATAATAGAGATTTGATTTATATTCGTGAAGATAATTAAAAAATAAAATTAAAATGATAACAGCATGGATTTTTTTTCATTTAATATTTTAGATAGTAGACATTAAGATTTCGTTTCAGAGTAGCTGGATCAATGCACGGTCTATTTTTTTTACATAGGGATTTAAATGGGGCATCCAACGAGGAGATCAACTCACGATTCAGTAATAATGGATCTGCGGGACTAACTTAAAAAATCCCTCTCTACCCAGGCGACGCCGGGTAGCCACTGCTAGTTATTAATAAAATCATCCATAGCACAGATAGATTGGTTGCTTAGTTATTTTTTAGCATGTATGCTGTTATTCATTTTTGCACGTGGGTATATATAAAAGGCCGGTTTAGCTCAGTCGGTAGAGCACCCGTTTAGGTAATCGCAAGGTTCCTGGTTCCATTCCGACCTCGCCTACTCAGCGTATGAGTAGCACAGCTTGGGTAATCTGATCTGTGCAGTAAAGTGGAGAGCTGACGATAGGTGTGGCGTTCCACCTCAGCAAAAACAATCTCTCATGTCTAGCGCTAGTGAAAAGGGGATAGACTCCCTCGCTGTCCGGTTGATACCGACAATAGGCTACTTCCCCAAACTTAATTTGTATTACTTTATTGCCTAAGCTATCCTTGTAGAAGAACAGTAGTGGTATTATTTAACCCTTGCATTAGTGGAAGAGGCGGTTAATACATTTTCGAATTGTATTAGATCGAAAGGGAAAGTGAACGCGAATGGAATTCGATTTCGCTTACTACGATGTCTCAGTCCTGAACGGTAACATATACGCTACGGGACCCCACCCCTGTAGCACTTTGAGAGTATCAGGCGAACTTGCTATCGCACTGTCTACTGTGGTTCTTCACCTTCACAACCTCTGCAAAATCATTCCGGAGCTGCCGAATTGTGCTTCTTGTTACCAAAATATTACAAGACTTTTGACTCACCCTAGTATTCATAATAAAAAGTAGTCCCAGCTACTACAGCTGCCACCCACCCGTCCTTCGGGACAGGGGTCCAGTGAGCTTCGGCCTCTGGACCGGTGGGATACTAAATTAATAGCGTCGATCCCAGAGGGCCGTCCCTCAAGGCAATACCTGCCTCATTGCACTTAAAGGGGCAGGGCTGGGTTTATTGCCCAGCGCATGAGGCGCCCCCCTTGGGGGGGAATGCCGAAGGGATCGAAGCAATTTTTCTACCTACCACCCCATGAGTCTCGGCTTGTGGGTGGTCCCCACATAAAACGGCCTTGCGCCATATCGTGTGAAAGTGGGACACATTTAAATACGAGTATTCATAATAACATGTGAAACTGTTAAATTAAAGTTGAAATTTCATTCGTGCGTGAATCAAATATCTTGGCATGTTGATCTTGAAATGAATGCAGTCATGAAATAAATATGTTTTGATTTTGGCCCAAGGCCGAAAATGGTCAGGATTAAAAAGAAATTGTGTCAGAGAATTATGAAAAATTATTAAAAACACTCAACGCTTTTGCTCTGGATTTTGAGATGAGACTTGATAATTTGAATTATTTGGATTATTCGGACTATTTCCCTCATCTTTATTGTTATATAAACAATGTTTCGGCCGATATGCACTCCGTCTTTCTTTAGGTGTTTCTTGCCGAACTCGGTAACCTTCTCGAATACGGGAACCTTATGCTCGAATTCGGGCACCTTCTGCTCGAACTCGCGAGCTTTCATGTCGTAATCGGGAGCCCTCACTGAACTTCGAGTCGGACCCTTTATTCAATCCATATTCTCATTCCGTTAACAATTACATGATGGCTTACGAATTCGACTAAAAGGTCCCCAAGTTTGAAGAAAAGCTTCCTGATTTCTGGAAGGTTCACAAATTCGACAAGAACACCTGAAGAAGTCCGGAGGGCACAAATGCTGAAACGTTGCGTATATAACAATAAAGATTAGGAAAATAGTCCTAATAATCCAAATAATCCAAATACACAATGCTTATATTTGGTCCTCGCATATCAATTCTCATTTAAGTTGATTTTTTGGGTCAAGGTTTTAGATAAAAAAATAATCTCTCAGTTATTTTCTTTGACAAAATCAACGTACATTTTTCATATTCTTTGATATTTAGTACGTTGATTTACCGAAGCACCATATATATAATATATATATATATATATATATATATATATATATATATATATCCCCATCCCCCTAGGGTTGAGCACTTTGGAGGGGATTTGGCTGACGACCGCCAACTAAAGCGTAAGCGCTGCGCTCTCTTATAATAGGGATTGAGCACTCTATGACGGCCTTTACATATTTACAGATCTGTGTATTAAAACAGTGAAAATTCCCTTCGCATTCTGTGGGTGACGATAGCCGAGTGGTTAAGCTGAATCGATCGGGTTTCTATCCCGACTGTAGATAGCTCGCAAAATGTCTAGCCACACTGAAGAGACTTGATAAGTGGAAACAAGTGTCTGTGGATGATTGTATATATATATATATATATATATATATATATATATTAGGAAAGAACAAAACTCAGAAAAAAGTGTGTAGTATATTTCGCTGGAGTTTTGAACTCGGCTTCGTCAGCATTTATTGAATTACCAGGATCATACAAGTGTTTTAATAACCCACAAATTAACAAATAAATTTGATTTGGATTTTATGATCACCTAACACCCCCCTTTATTCCTCCCTTCTGCTGCTTCCTTGACTCAAATCTCTCTCCAAGAATGGCTACTTCCCTCCCCTATCAGGTATCCCTCATTATTCATTTTCCT
>CM042165.1:42398051-42403051 GCA_023376005.1 Doryteuthis pealeii | reverse complement strand
ATTATTCTCTATTTCTGTCCTTCTTTTCATCTTTTCATTATGTTCGATTGAAACAGATTAACATTGTCGCTTCAGCGTGCCTGCTCTCTCTCTCTCTCTCTCTCTCTCTCTCTCTCTCTCTCTCTCTCTCTCTCTCTCTTCCCTTACGCACTTTCTTTCTTTCTTTCTTTTTTTCTTTCTTTATGATAAAAACGGAATGGTCCATTATTTAGCCGAGGTGTCGACATTCATAAGAAATAAGAATTCGGCGGATAAGCAACACCATATACACAGGATTTACATTTTTGCATTTTATCTTAGACAATTTGGATGGTTTCATGTTTGACTAGCGATGATCACAGTCATACAATTAGGAACACTATTACTAATATAGATATTTATCTTGGACGATTAGGACGGTCTCATTTTTAACCAGTGGGTGTTGCAAGATAATAGCGGTCGTACAATTAAGGAACAAGATCATTAATATATAAATAACCAACTAACCAAAATCTTTATCAACTACACCTCCCCTACGAGCCGGATAAGCGACACCAGATAATCAGAATTTACATTTTTGCATTTCATCTTGGATGAGTTGGATGGGCTGATTTTTAACCAGAAGGTGTTGCAATATGATAACGGTCGTTCAATTAAGGAACAAGATCATTAATACATAAATAACCAACTAACCAACATCTTTATCATCTCCCCTACGAGCCGGATAAGTGACACCAGATAATCAGAATCTGTTGACGTCGCAAGATGATTATGGTTGGAGGATTAAGGAACAAGTGTATTAATATATAAGATGATGGTATCCTGTCAAGCTATGGAGTAAATGTCTCAATCAAACGAAAACACTTTCGATACAGCCTCGTTTTATATCTACTGGAATAAATCTATTTGTATATAAATAATAGTTTTGTCAGTTTCCCTTCCAAGCCGTCATAATTGTCATTTATTTTCAACTGTTATTTTTCATCGACTGAAAAATAAATGAGCCTGCCAACATCTTCTCGTTCAGCTCATCCATCAAACACAACAAAAACAATCGACGCTTCAGTGGACACGAAAGACGAAATCTCTTTTCAGAAATCAACAGAAGAGGGCGACGACACTAATGTCTGAAAACGAATCCATAATGAATAGTTAATAAATAGTTGCGTGTTGGCATTACGGCCGTCGGAACGACAAGTAGAGCCGGGTTCGAGATGTGTGCAGATTAATGCACTTTAAAAAAAATGGATCAACTTTTCCCACAATTATTGATGGTTAGTGTTGTAATGGAATATTCCATACTCCCTCTCATCCATGTGGTCTGACTCTCTCTCTCTCTCTCTCTCTCTCTCTCTCTCTCTCTCTATATATATATATATATATATATATATATATATATATATATATATATATATATATTTGTATATGTATAAAGTATTAACTTACCGGTGGGTATAAGTACGATCGTTGGAAGCGCACAATATCCAGAGGCTAAGGTTGAGAAAAAACAAATACAAAGTCCGCAATACAATGTAGAGCATACATTTATTTTAACAATGGAAAGGAGTAACCTACTCGAGTTTCATCGATTGATTCTTCACGGTTACTTTAGTTAAATTAATCGAGTTTTCGATTAATCTTAGGTGTTATAAACATGCCCGTTGGCATGTTTATAACACCTAAGATTAATCGAAAACTCGATTAATTTAACTAAAGTAACCCTGAAGAATCAATCGATGAAACTCGAGTAGGTTACTCCTTTCCATTGTTAATACATATATATATATATTGTAATACAGGTACAAGTAATAATCATTACTTGTACCTGTATTACAATAAATTTGCTCTACTAACGTAGTGAACACTTTTTATTTGTTATATCGCTGTCTTACCTTTCTGAATTTTGCATCAACTAACCATTGAGACCATCTTCACCGGTAAGTCAGCTTTTCCAAAATAACACACACACACACACACACACACACACACACACACACATATATATATATATATATATATATATATATATATATATAAGAATAGATGAAAGGATATGAAAACAACACAATATGCTGTTAAAGTGAAAACATTTATATCATATTCATAGCTAATATTGAACAATATTTCGATTTATAAAAATCATCTTCAGAGCTTGTTTTTATAAATTATAAGAATAAGTTTTTTATATTTTTATAAATCGAAATATTATTCAGTATTAGCTATGAATATGATATAAAATGTTTTCACTTTAACAGCATATTGTGTGTTTTCATATCCTTTTATCTATACTTATAACGTCGGATTCATTTCCTTTCTCTTAACTTATATATATATATATATATATATATATATATATATATATTATATATATAGTGAGCACGGAATTATGCTGGGCTGGCTTCGAGGATTAGTAGCGTGCCTCCCTATTCCTTGTCTGTTTTATTGTATCTCTCTGCAATAAAACCCTCTTAAATCTACGAAAGTTGACCAGTTCTTCCACTCGACTACAACCTTGTCTGATTGTATCCCTTTTAAGGACATAAAAGTTAATTGGTAGAAATGATTTTCATTAATTTCATGTCTATCAATAAATGAAACAAATCACTTCATATCCATTAATGAACAGATAGTCGGCCCTCGGGTAGTAGTGTTTATTGGTAATATATCACTGAAAGACACAATCAAGGCCGCCATTAAAAGAATTCGGAAAGGTATTTGTCCAGCAGTGACCTCAGAATGTAAAATGATAATAATAATTTAATTTTGAAATTAAATAAATTACCTTAATTGTGTCATTATTATATCTCGTCGAAAAGTTGTTTTGCAATAAGTCATCATATGAATCACACTAGAAACCTTATGAATCTACACTCCTATATATATACATACATATTATATATATATATATATATATATATATATATATATATATGTGTGTGTGTGTGTGTGTGTGTGTGTGTGTGTGTGTGTGTGTGTGTAAGAAACTGTTACAGAATGATTACTTGATAGGTTGATAGATAAATAGGGAAGAAGATTTTTGTTCAAACCACTTGACCTGAACCCTGCTGTGAATTTTTGATTAAATGTGCCGCCATTGTAGTCTGTTCCCGCTGGCGGGAAACCTTTTCGCGCCGATCGCACTGAGACGCGTTTTGTTGCGTCCATTTTAGATTATCTGATTCACACCTGTTGGTCAGCAAGTCCCCGAGCTATTTACGTAGCAATTCATAATAAATCACAATGGGAGTCAAGCGACATTACTGGTTTGTAGTTAGTACGTCTACGTTAACGCGTTTGGTCCCAGAGAGGGAAGTGAGGAATAATCGCCGTGAAAATACCCGACTCTTTACAGCGTTATGCTAAACGTGGGGGTCAGATAGAAGAAAAAAAAATCGCAGAAAAAGAAAATGAACGAAAACGTACCTATTTATGGTTTCACAGCAGGGTTGATGAATTTCGACCTACAGATACACAGACGCGCATGCGCACAGACAGACAGACAGACAGACAGACAGAAATGTATTAGTACAGTTTCCTGTACAAATAATGAGATTACTTATGTATATAGAGCCGGTTTTGCTCAGTCGATAGAGCGTCTGCTTAGGAACCACAAGGTTCCGGGTTCAATACCGGCCCTCACCAACACAGCACATGAGTAGCAGGGGAATTTGTGCAGTAAAGTGATGAGCTTAAGTTAGATGTAGCGCTCTACCTCAGATACTATCTATCTAATGTGGGAGTTATCATCTTATTGTGTTGTATCTTGGACATCATCACCATGACCCCCCTCTCTCTCTCTCTCTCTCTCTCTCTCTCTCTCTCTCTCTCTCTCTCTCTCTCTGTATATTTATATATGTAATCAAAATACATCCGAATTTTAGATTAGATGAAAAAATACCCAAAAACATAATATATAGATTTACATAAACAACAGAAAATAATAATAGAAAAATATTTATAATTTCCTATAATTAGCTCAATCGGTAGAGCATCCGCCTAGGAACCACAAGGTTCCGGGTTCGATACCGTCTCTCTTACCAACAGAGCGCATGAGTAGCACAAAGTGCAGTAAAGTGATGAGCTTATAGTAGGCGTGGCGCTCCACTTCAGACGCGAAAAAAATATCCTTAGTTTAGCACTAGTGAAAATGGGATAAACTCCCTCACTGTCTAGCTGATACCAACATTAGGTCACTTTACTTACTTTTTTTTACTTATTTATATATGAGGTATAGAAATAGAAAAACACTATTAAATATCGTGCTAACAAATGTATATTTCGACCTATGGGGTTTAAAAGTATAATTCAATACAATGGAAGCGTGCTGGGCCCATAACCTGTTGAATATCTGGCCGCCATCCTTGGCCAGCTGTAAAAGAACTTAAAGTAAATAAGTAAGTAAGTCAATAAGTCCCGTGGTATTGTTTCCTTTAGGTCCGACGTCCAAGAAGATCCAAGTGTCAATGAGCTAAGCTTAGAATCGGCCAGTATAAATACACCAACAGCAGCAGCAGCACTGCCAGTGATTGGATAAAGCTGGTCACATGGTAGTCGACGTGTCTATAAGTAGAAGTGACCATTTGCCTCATGCCTTATATACTAACAAATTCCAACAGAAATCATTTTAAAATTAAAATGAAGACATTTGTAAAAGACACTTTATAAATACTGGTCTTCATCAGAGCACATATTTTTGTTGAAATACTTATGTATGAATAATTACTACTTTGTGTACGAGCAGGTGTAACAGAATTACGCACTGGTTCCCGCTAGGTCACTGAAGTCAAGCATCGATGAGCCTCTTCAATATTTAATTAGGTCGGATGGTTGGTTGGATTTAACGGCATGTCACAATCCTTGGGTTATTTAAATACTAGCAAGAATATGAGTCCTCCCGGCGTATGTATTTAAGTTTTAATATAATGAAATAAATTAAATTAGTAAGACTAACGAAATTAAATAAGAACGCATGTATAAGCATTACACTTATCTATTAATAATGGAGATTCACTTCCGGTTGT
>CM042165.1:42390551-42393051 GCA_023376005.1 Doryteuthis pealeii | reverse complement strand
TTAGAAAACTTGAAAGAAAAAAAAAACTTGAAACCAATAAGGAATCTATTATGTTTAATCATGTTTTGTTTGAATGAAAAGATGCTACCCAAATATACCTATTTCAAACATACACACACACACACACACACACAAATACACTTATATATGATATATATATGACATATATATATGATACACATATATAACACACAACACACACTCACCACCACATATATATATATATATATATGAATATATATATATATTATATATATATATATATATATATGTATGCATTAGACAATGTGTTGGGTCACCCATTGACCTCTGGGTAGATAATTAGGATTAGTGAAATGTGAGTTTGCAAAGCAAATTAAATTTTTTTTAAATGCCAACGAAGAATTAAGAAAACATTAAAATATTTTTGCATGATTTCTAAGAAAGGGAATCGAATTTAGATTTTAATGGGCCCGATTCTTAAGAAACTACGGGCTAGCTGCTTCTGAGACTGAACATACAAATATATTTCACACTCTCTTATCACCGTCTTTAGTCACAGAGAAACTAACATATCTAACGACGAGATCGACGCTATTAACTCGTAAAGATCCAGGGCCGAAGCCACTGGACCCCCGGCGTGGGCCGGATCTACATGCTGATAAAATGCAATTGTATTTATATATTCAACAAAATAGCAGTTTATAGTGTGAACAGGAAGGCTAATTTGCATATCGATATTAAAAATTTGATTTTAATAAATACATGCTTGGTATTATGGATTTCTAATTGTTTGGTTTTATCTTAATGAATATGAGCAAAAATCTCGGGGATAAACCTTAAAAGAAATCGATTAACAAGAAATAACTATAATTTTATTCTTTACTTCCTATTTTAACAATAGTTAAATTATAAAAAATTTACAATGAAAAACAAGATTGATGGAGGTATAAGTTTCTGCTGTTCTATTTTTCAATTATACCCCCTCTGTTCCAAAAATCTTTATCTGTATTCTTATTTAGTTTTATTAGTCTTTCTAATTTAATATAATATTTTATTTCATAGAGAAGGGGGAAGTGACTTACGGAATGTGAAGTAAGAGACGAGTCAGTTTTTGACTCAATTACAAATTACGACTAATTAGAAACAATCAAAATTGACATTTTAAACATAATTCAATCCTAGAACTAAAGGACAGTTTGATATGAATGTTGTGTCATTATGTTGCATAGTGGTTTCTTCAAACTCACGCTACTCTGACTCGTATACGTTGCGGGTATACAGCGGACATCGTTCCTGACCCCTAGACGATGTATCTAGTAGTCAGCTACTTCAATAACAACAGATACGCGTATACAAAAGATGACTCTTCTTTATTTTCTTCGGCGTGTGGTAGGTGAGTGGCGGGCATGGAAAATGACACTACGACTACTTATGTGGTGGTAGGTGGTGGGCGAGCCTCACTGCTCGCTAGCAGCGCCCGACCGTATCGACGGTCAGACACGTTCTGCTTTCTTCGCCGTCTCTTCGGGTCTCTCTGCCGGGTCTCTCCGGGTCTGCTTAAGTACCGACGACCGCCCACACATTCTTTTGTTCCTTGACCGGAAGTCCTTTTTTCTTTGTTCAAATTAGCGTTTGTCCAGATGAGTACTTTGTCACACCTCTTTTGTTATACTAAGATTTCTGTCTCGCCTATCTATTGTCTTCTCAGTTCAATTTTCCTTTGTCTTTTCGACTTCCCGCGCAAAACAAACAGTCAATCTGCAACAATTAAACTAAATAGGAAAAAAGCCTTTAGAAAACAATTGTTGATTCAATCAGTTTTAGTATTATATATATATTATATATATATATATATATATATATATATATATATATATATGTGTGTGTGTGTGTGTGTGTGTGTGTGTGTGGTGTGTGTGAGGATAGGAGGATTGGAGTAAATCCGACAGAATGTAGTAAAGATTAGAGGAGAAATGTGGACAAAGGAACAAAACTCAGACTATATGTAGGATATATATTTCGCCGTGCTTGAGCTCAGCTTCATCAATTGTTTATTTGATCATTAAAGCATCATCCCGTCCGATTTCTCTTCTATAAACACATGTATGATGCTTTAATGATCAAATAAACGACTGATGAAGCCGAGTTCAATGTACGGCGAAATATATCTCCTCATTATACTTATCTGAGTTTTGTTCCTTTGTCCACATTTCTCACTCTAATCTTTACTACACACACACCACACCCACACACACACGGATATATATATATATATATATATATATATATATATATATATATATATGAGTAAAATATAGATATACATCCGACAATATATAGTAATTAGAAACACAATGCATTCCTAAAAAGATTATTTTTTCTTGAATTTGAAGTCACCATTACTCTATATACATAGCCCAACTCTCATCATCTATTAATAATGGAGATTCGCTTCCGGTTTTTGTCTGTAACAAAAACGACGTCACTGATTACGTCACACTGCCTAAAACGTCATAAC
>CM042165.1:42373051-42385551 GCA_023376005.1 Doryteuthis pealeii | reverse complement strand
TAAATATTAGTTTAGACATATTTTAACAACAATTGAAACAATGGTTTAAATTCCATGGGAAAATATGTATGCCATCGGAATGTACCAATTTATTCGATATTGCATCATTGCAGATCACCTGATATTTGATGAATTTTTAGCTTAATGATCACGTAGACAATGACAAAAAGAAAATTATAAAAAGGCCCATAGAGCTGAAAAACCACAAACAGTGGGAGCTTACGCTCTTTCCGACTCGACAGAGTTTGGGCGAATGCCCTCTAACTCGACAGTAGGAGCGAAAGTTCTCCCCCAACATCGACACAATGGGGAGAAGTCGCTGCCCGAAGACACAAAATGATATATCAGGTTGGTCTCGTATTTTCGTTTCCAATTTTCTCTCTCTCTCGCTCAACAACAACAAATTTCAATCACAAGTTTCAATCACAGACAAAACTGCTACAATGTTGACACAACCAATCGTTCCTAGAAGGTCATGTAACAATGTAAGTTAAACCTGCGGTGAATTTGTTAAAAAATGGTATTACCACTTTTGAAACTGCCCTGGCGAAGGTATTATTGTGCTGAGTTCAATGTACATTAAAAATTGAATAATAAGATAAATTTTTTTTTAAATCGCTGTTTCCGCTGTTCAATGTACATTAAACCATGAATAGTGCGGTAAATATCTAGTGTTTGAATTTTTCATACAGTTGTTCTCATCTTCATTGTTACACACACAACGTTTCGGTCGATTAGCCCCCGGTTTTCTTCAGGTTTTCTTCAGATTTTCTTGTTGACACCGTAGAATCTTCTCTTCCAACTCGGTAACTTTCTTGTCGAACTCAAGAGCCTTCATGTCACAATCGGGAGTCTTCTCGGAATCGAACCCTTTAGTCTATCCACCGGAGTAGACTGTTGTCATTCCGTTAATCATGGCCGGATTGAAGTGTTAAGCTGTGTTAGGATATCATGACCGGATTAAAGTGTTAAGATGTGAAGGATATTAATATCTACGTCGATATTCGGATTCTATGCATGTATATGGGTATACAGCGTATATATATATATATATATATATATATATATATATATATAGATAGATAGATAGATAGATAGATAGATAGATAGATATAATATAATAACAATTAAAAACAAATTTTCAAAGGTTTAAAGGGAGATAACTTTATGAATTTTTTAATAAAATACAGGAATTTAAAAAAAATCAAAAATATAATCGAATACATAATGAGCGTCCGCAATAATCAACCGATGTAATTTGCGGTCCATAAACATAACAACACAAAATCTCTTCAAATAAACACCAGGAGATTGAGCAGCCTGACGATGGTGAAATAACCTGAAACCTGGTAGTTGCTTATGAAAAACTTTTATATTTTAAAAAATTCAACAAATATATATATATATATATATATATATATATATATATTAATGATTGGAAGGCAATTACAATGCATATAATATAAAAACATCTTTTTGTTTTTATTTTATATTCATTTTAATTGCCTTCCAATCATTAATATATAATAAAATACTTAATAATGCTTCAAGCAAATTAACAATTACTATTATATATATATATATATTTACTTTGAAATCGATAAGACAAAAAAAGATGTTTTTGTTTTTATTTTTCATGTACATTGTATTGGCCTTCAAATCATTAATATATAATAACATAATTAACAATGCTTCAAGCAAATTACCAATTACTTTATATATATATATATATATATATATATATATATATATATATATATATATTGGTTAGGGATAAGCATATGAATATGTATTAGCATGTACATATATGCACTAGTTATATATATATATATATATATATATATATATATATATATATGAGGTAAAATAGGAATGAAAGAACAAAACTCAGACAAAAATGTGTAGTATATTTCGCTGGAATATTAAATTCCGCTTCTTCGGCTTTTATTGAATCATTAGGATCATATAAGTGTTTTATAGGCAGAGATGTAGATAGCTGGGTAAGTTTTGTAGTGAGGGAAATATTTGATTGGTTAGGAGACATCTCTGTGAGAGATAAAAGGGAAAGGAGCAGGTAGAAAAAATGAATGATGAGATAGGGAAGGGGAAGTAGCCATTTCTTGGAAAGAGATTTGAGTGAGAGGAAATAGTAATCTCCCAAAGATTTTCCTATAACCAATCAAATCTTTCCCTCACCACAAAACTTACCCACCTACCTACATCTCCCTTCTATAAAACACTTACATGATCCTAATGAATTCAATAAAGGCTGAGGAAGTGGAATTTAATATCCCAGCGAAATCTACTACACATTTTTGTCTCAGTTTTGTTCTTTCATTCCTATTTTACCTCATTCTGTCGGATTCATTCCAATCCCATTTTCCTCATATATCATCATCATCATGTCCCGCAATTTTCACCGATATCCATGACGATCTCTCGCCAATCTTCCCTATCGTTCATCGACTCTGGGAGCTTCTTCGCGCAGCAGCCAGCATCCTTACATAGTTGGTCAATGTAGGTCCTGGTTGGGCGGCCCACATTAGCATGTCCATGTTGTACGGTCGCTTACGAGCTCATCCTTGCTTCTCCAGCAGTGTCCTGCATGCCTATCCCTTCTTACTCGTATGGTTTGTGAGATGGAGGCAGGTGGCTATACAGTTGCTTCTTTGTGGGGTGCTGTTTCCGCGACTTATTCTCACAGCATTCTTGCTCAGCTCCCATCTAGCTTATTCTCAAGGCGCTTCGTTAGGGTCCAGGTGGTACAGCATACAGCAGTACCGATATAACCACAGCCTGGAAAAATCGTCTATTTAGCTTGTCAGGGAGGTCGGATTTCCATACGACTGACTATTTGTTGGTGGCCAACCACGCCTTTCATATTCGTGTGTTAACATCGCTTTCTGTGGATGAGATATTACTACCTAGGTATATGAATTTTCCACTGGTTTAAGAGGCTTACCGTCAAGTGTGGAGATGTCTCCTTGCTTTTTGAAGCTCACGAACTCAGAGTTCACATAGAGGCCGACATTCTTTGCTGCCTCCTCCAGGCTGTGTAGAGTGCCTCAGCCTGTGTCGATGTATCTGCAAGAAGGGCAAGGTCGTCAGCATAGTCTACATCTGTGAGAGTTTGTGCGGGGTATCGCCTGCTTCTTGCCTTTCTTGGTGTGAAACCTTTTGAAGCCATACACACCCATAATAGACGAAGCCTAGCATTCAAAGCAGAGGTTGTCGTGTTACACAGTCTGTTGCTCGTTTTCCAACTGCCCATGATTAAAAATACAGCCCGTTTTATGTCAGAATTCTGGCTCTCATGCAGATTCTACCACACAAGAATCTCGCAGTTTTTGCCCTGTGGAGAGCACATGCGATCTTATACTGCTTCCGTCGTGGAAGCGCGTGGTGTAATGGTTAAAGTCATGGAAAATGGACTCGTCGCCCCGAGTTCAAATACTGGACGTGGTAATTGCATTTCACTTAATGCTAATAAACTTGGGAAAGGTATGAATCCTACTTCCCTCCAGCTATGGATAAATAATATGGCAGTGGGCTCTTTAACCTTGTTTAGGCAACCGGTCTAGGAGAAGGAAAAAACTCTGAATTCAAACCTGTTGAACTCCTCTTAAGAAATTGACCTTGTGTCGCATCCAGCTCGTGCGGAGGGGTTGGTAAATATATATATATATTGCTTCCGTCGAGAGGTGGGAGACGGCGTCCACTACATTATGTTATTATGCCTGTACTCACGATTGAACCTGGAAATTACAGATTGTTGTCAATTTGTCCTGTATTAACCCAACCCCTATATCCGTTGCGCCATGTGTCGGCAAGAAGCTTCCCGAGTTCGACAAGAAAAAGTTTTGTGCTTTTTTCCTCTTCTTACTATCTCGTCTATATCAGTTTATTTTTTCCGACGGCCAAAATGGTGGCTATTTCGGTTTTCTTTTCCCCCACTGAGTCATTCTCTCTTTTTCAAAAAGGATATATATATATATATATATATATATATATATATATATATATATATATATTAGAGGGTAAAATACACTTAAGGGATGCTTGTTACTATTGGTTTCAAAGCGGAGTACTAGTCACTTATCATCATTAAAGACCTTTTACAGGCTCGTTGTCTTGAGGATAAGATTATTGTACTTTATAACAAATAAATACAACTCTTACACCCGTAACTGACTACTTTATTTTCAATTCTGCTATACTAAATACCCCCCCACACACACAATATATATATATATATATATATATATATATATATATTGTTATAGTGAAAAATACACTGAAGTGTTGATAGGTACCATTTGTTTCAAAACAGCGTACTAGCCACTTATCAACATGAAAGACCATTTACAGGCGCACTATCTTGATAATAAGTGGCTAATACGCTGCTTTGAATCAAATGGTAACCGTTGCCCCTTAAGTGTATTGTAATCTATAACAAACGAATACAGCTCTTACCCCGTAATCAAGCACTTTGTTTTCAATTCAGCAACACTAAATAGCCACACGCACACACACACGCACATGCGCACGCACACACACATACACACACGCACACACACACACACACACACACACACACACACATATAAATATAATATATAATGAATAGAGAATAAATGAGAAAAGTATTGGCATGAAAAGGTGTTCAATGCTAATAAAGCAGAGCAGATTTATAATCAATAGTAATGGTATTGTGGATGATTTGGACACATAACTTTAAATTTCATGGTTATGCAATCCTCAGAGGAGTCAAAATTGACTCCTCTGAGGATTGCATAACCATGAAACTTAAAGTTATGAGTCCAAATCATTCATAATACCATTACTATTGATTATATATATATATATATATATATATATATATATATATATATATATATATTATATATATATATATATAAAAAAGGTTTACAAAAAAATGTTCTTTTTATTTTTATTTTATTAACTTTAAAAAAAAATTAATAAAAAAAAAATTAAAAAAAAACATAATCCTTTTTGCAAACCTTCTTTTTTATAAAATATCTATTTTTCTCCGGTTGGACCCATAACAACATTTTATATATATATATATATATATATATATATATATATATATATTATATATTTGTACATACAGAGATTGATTTTTATCGATTTGTTTAGCCTTACATTTAAATAGTATGCCCGCCTAATTAATTAATTAATTATTAATCAATTTTCAAAATTAGGTACGACTTCAATTAAGCACATATACTCCCAAAAAGTGTAGGCTAAAAAAAGCCATATCATAAACACATCGCTTGTGTATTTACTTCTCATACTGTCCTGTAGAAGAAGTCACTATAAGAAGAATAGAAACCTACTTCTAAACAAAACGAAAAATCTAAGAAAGTCTGCTTGGTGTAGGGGTTACGGTCCTCGCTTGTCAGCTTGACAGTCGGTTTTCGAATCACGCACAAGGCGGTCTTCCTATCTATAGCTCTGCTGATGAGGTCTAATAGGCCGAAATGTACATACAGAGATTGATTATTCTCGATTTGTTTAGCCTTACATTTAAATAGGTATGCCTGCCTAATTAATTAATTATTAATTAATTAACTTTCAAAATTAGGTACGACTTCAATTAAGCACATATACTCCCAAAAATTGTCGGCTAAAAAAAGCCATATCATACACACATCGCTTGTGTATTTACTTCTCATATATATATATATATATATATATATATATATATATATATATATGTGTGTGTGTGTATATATGGGGGGTCTTTCAAGGTCAGGGAAATTATGACTTTAAATAGTTTTTGAAGCTTATACAAAAATAATTTTCATATTAGAAAGAATAACTCTTTTGATCGGTCTATTATAACGAAACTGATTCAAATTTCAAAAACACGAAGTTGTTTTCTTTTCTCTAGAATGTTTGTTCAGTTACTCATGAAAATCTAATTGCCTGTTAAATATATTTAAAGCCATTCGTAAAGTACAAATAACAAACCAATAAAATAAAAGTATTTATTTGCAAAAAAAAAAAAAAAAAATAAAAAATAAAACCAAAATATAAATTTCCTGCAATTTTACAGAATATAAACGAACGATAATCGATTAGGATTTAATTTTGTATCGAAAAACTAAAAAACTAAGAGAATAAAATAGAACATAAATGTATTAATTTTGTTTATGAAATTCATGATAGCATAGGTAGAGTGTCTTCAAACTTTCAAACACGCAAGCCGAATTGGGTTAGTTACGTTATTTTATTTAACGGCATATCAAAACTTCATTGGTTATTTAGTGCCGGGATTTTACTTTCTTTTTTTTCTTTCTTTTATTTTTTCTTTCGTTCATTTCTTTTTTCTTCTTTTAATTTTTTTTTTTAATTTTCTTTATTTTATTTTTTTCTTAATTTTCTTTTTCTTCTTTTCTTTTTCTTTCTTCTTGTTTTCTTTACTTTATTTTCTTTCTTTTCCTTTTTCTTATTCTCTTCATTTTATTTTCTCTTTTCTTTTTTCCTTTTTCTTTTCTTTCTTTTAATTATTTTTTCATCCTTTCTCTTCTTTTTCTTTTCTTTTTCTTTTATTTTTTTCTTCCTGTATTTAAATTTCTTTGCTCTTTTCTATTTTTCTTTCATTTCTTTTTTTTTCTTTTCATTCCTTTCTTTTTACTTTTCTTTCTTTCTTTCTTTTCTTTCCCTTTCTTCCTTTTTCTTTCCCTTTCTTTAATTTCATTTGTTCTTTTCTTTCTTTTGTTTTCTTTCTTTCATTTCTTTTTCTTCTTTTAATTTTTTCTTTTTAGTTTTCTTCATTTGTTTTCTCTGGGTTTTTTTCTTAATTTTCTTTCTCTTCTTTTTTTTTTTTTCTTTGTTTTAACTTATGAAAACTTCAAGCTCTCATATACATATCTAACTGAACGCATTCAAAACATCCATCATCTTTTTAGCTACATAAAACGTTTTCTCCTTGACTAGTTTCATATTGTCCTGGCGAAGGTTTCTTTATAAACCGAAATGTTCGAACATCGACACTACGACTGATAAATTTCCATCCATTGTAACATTCCGAATTTGTTCTACATTTCTCCACATATTCAAATAACCAAATAAGAAGATTATCTTTTAGGATGGGTCTTAGCCCTCTACAGGGGATATAGTCAGTATATTCTAAATCCCACTGACAGTGAAAACAATTTTCACAGTACTAAATTTATACTAAATTACGTTTCATCAAAGCAATTGTGTTTGGTAGCTTATAGGTAGCACATTGATCGGCAACCTACGGCCGGCGGGCCAAATCCGGCCCGCAATCCATAATCATCTGGCCAGCAGTCCCTAAGTGAAATATTATATTAATCCGACTTGCAAAGGAAACAGACAGTGGCTTAGATGTTTGTTTGTTTTTTTAAATTTATTTATAAACATACACAGAAGTCATAAACAGCATGTCACGTACTATTCCACTGGTAAGAATTGTTATTTCTCTCATAGCTCCGCCCTGTCGGGTGGCGAGATAAAATAGACCGACTGCACCTTTGTAGAGGGGTAAGACACCTCCAATGAGACTACCTGTTAGCCGGGGTCGGCGAACCGTAAGGATAGAACCCAGGTGGTTGAGCAGTCCATGACATGCAATACTCGACTTTGGACCTTACTTGGGCGGTCAGAGTGGCTGCCCCCCGATCAATCGGCTGGTCATGTCAAGCCCTACTACCTATATGATTGTCCCAACCCTATTGCCCTTATGGCAAGCCTCAACCCGTTTTATCATATGGGTGCTAGCAGGTTATGGCTGAGGGTCTTCATGTCATTGGAATGATGTTAAACTCTATGATGATGAGGTTCCAGTTTTGGAGGTTTGAGGAATGTGGAGCATCCTTTCATCACCATTGCTCCCTAGTCCACTCTGGCCCGGATTGGTAATACCTGATAAAAATATGTATCAATTAAGAATGAATTAATGTCAAAACTTTGTCGGCATTAAATGACCCACTGAGGTTGATATGCCGTAAAAACAAAACAAACTAAACCAAACCAAACCTCTCATAGGTATTGCAAGATCATATAATCTTGATTATTAAAATCTCTTAATGAGTAAAGCGAAATCTGGTAATAAGCCCATGAATATATCTGGTGTATAAAAGACTTATACAATGTTACAATTATGCTGCTTGACCTTATCCCAAGCGATAAATCATTATTGTATGCTACAAGGACTACAAGGATAGATGTGACCCGCCATTCTCTCACAGACATGGCCCGGGTCCCTATGTAGTACAAGGTTGCCCATCTCTCATATAGCATTTGGTTTGTTTAACCAGTTGTTCCCAAGAATACACCGACTGCCTCTCTGCAGTGGTGTAAGAACCCCTGCCAATAGAACCACTTGTCAGTGGGTAGCGATCCGTGATGCATGAGGATAGAACTCTGGTGGCTGAGCAGTCTATGACATGCAACACCCCACTTTGACCCTTACTTAGGCTAGACGGGTGGTCAGAGAGGTCCCCTTCGTTCAATCGGCCGGTCACATAAATCCCTAGCACCTATATGATTGTCCCAGTCCTATTACCCTTATATGGTAACCTCTCGACCCTTTCTATCATTTATGTACTAGAATGCAGTAGCTGAGGGTCTTAGTGTCCTGGATATGATGATAAACTCTATCTGATGGTGAAGTGTCAATTCTAGAGGTCTGGGGAGTGTGGAGTACGTTTTCATCACTATTACTCCCATGTCCACACGTGAAACATGTCAAACACCTTTGACAGTTAAACACCTATTCATGGAATGCAGGTTTCTTGCTCATATCAGAAACCGTTATTTTAAAGCAAACAATATGAAAGATCTGTTTGAAACATAGAGGATATTCTCTCTTTTTAAGGGAAATAAAATTATACCATAAAATATAGACATGAAACAAATCAATACCATACTGCATAATCCCCAATAATGGTAACACATTGTTAAAACCAATTACTAAAAAGTATAAATATAAATTAGGTATGACATAACGCCAGACGGGTTGATATGCCGTTAAAATCAATAAACAAACAAACTGATCCAGAGTTGGAGTACTTGTTAGTTGGTTGAATATAAAAAATGTATTGACATGCCGTAAAATTTAACAAACTAAAACAAACAAAAGTAGAGATAATTTCGGTTCTTATGTTATATACCCACGTCTCGTGTATTTAATAGGATTATATATATATATATATATATATATATATATATATATATAGAGAGAGAGAGAGAGAGAGAAGAAATATATATATATATATATATATATAGAGAGAGAGAGAGATAGAAATAGATATATATATAGAGAGAGAGATAGATAGATGTATAGATAGAAATAGAGATATAGAGATAGAGAGAGAGAGAGATAGATGTATAGATAGAGATAGATAGATATATAGATATAGAGAGCTATATAGATATAGATATAGAGAGATATATAGATATAGATATAGAGATATATAGAGATATAGATATAGATATAGAGATATAGAGATATATAGAGATATAGTCATATAGATGGGATGAACTTGTTACTCTTCTTCTATTTCGTCTACCACTCACCGTCTGATGCTTATTCGGCCACCATCTTTTCTTGTTGGGCTGATTCTGTGGATAACTTCTACTTTCTTCTTCGAGATGGAATGCACAAATGTAAATCCTGATTATCTGGTGTTGCTTATACGCCGAATTCATATCAGCCACCGGTCCTCTGCGTGGCATCCAATATCCGTGCAAAGCTGATATATTTTTGCTGGTCGACTATTATTTGTGTGTCCTTAAGTAGGTGTCGATAAGTTGTGCTGACTGCACGGATCTTCATGACTCTGCTTCAACACCTGTCTCTTTCAGATCCTCTTCCCGACATCCAGGATCCGTGCAAAGCTTATGAATGTAGGTTTTTGCTGGCCAAACCACATGTGTGTCAGTGAGTATATGTCAATAAGAGAGCAGAACATATTGTTTGTTGGATGCTGCTTCCAGGATGTGTTCAAGACAGTACGGATCATCCTTGTTAAGTTCCCATCTAACTTTTTCTCCAAGCGTTTTATTAGAGTCCAAGTAGTGTCGTTATACAGTAAGACTGACTCAGTTACATTTTGGATATATATATATATATATATATATATATATATATATATATATAATTTTAATATACCAAGCGTGTTGGTAGATCCTTGCGGAGAGAAAAACCCGGCAGAGAGTTTGATTGTAAAAATATACTACCAAACATCAACCAGGAAGAAAAATTTTTGAAAAAAAGAAAAGACCAAGATATTCGTACCAACAAAAAAAATCTATTGGTATAGTATTTGGCCAAAAGAAAAAACAATTTATATGTATATATATGTATATAAGATATATATATATTCATATAACCGCTAGGAGAAGCTAATTTGTAAAAGTGCTCGATACCTAAGTAGAGCCAAGTGTAGCAACAGGGGAAAGGTATATTGGCATATGTACCAGCAACGGGAATCATGCCCAATCCCCTAATTCATTTGCTGCTTCTCCCATGATGGGTTTCGGGATGTCGAGGTTTAAAGAATAAACCCCGTCTCCCTAGATTTAGTCGTATCGATGGATCGTTTAACTACGGGCAAAGAGATGGACAATCGTTGGCGTGCTGAGTTCCATTTGGTTGAGGGGATGAGAATGACGACGGGGTGCTTACACTTATTTATTGTTTCAAATCTGCTTGATTCTAAATAATATATAAATAATAATAAAAATTTTAAAAAAATAAAAATAAAAAATAAAAAAATCAGTTAATATAGAAATTAAAATATTTTTAATTAAAAATAAACTTATAGCGTTCTGTGTTTTTATTGGTCAGTATGATTTGATAATTTAAATGATTAATGTGGTTAGTAGTATTTATTGGTCTTGCTCCTTTTCTTCTTCAGTCAGATTTTAGCCCTGAAGAGCTTTATGCGAAACTAATAGTAGGTTCGTCTGACTCAGTAGATTATCTTTATTATTATATATATATATATATATATATATATATATATATATATATATATATTTGAAATCCATAATTTATCAGAAATAAATTTATTTCGGCTATTTTTGCCTCTTCAAATCTGATTTCATAATTGATTAGAATTACATATAGTTTTTTAGAGGAGTGTTCAAATTACAACGGTAGCTTATATTAATCACCATCCCTTTATTTGTTCCTAGCAGAGCTCATACTTGAACTAATTCCTTTTATACTGTGCCTTTTAAAAACGCCAGCTCATAGACACGTCCACATACCCATTTTTTTAAATTGAAAAATGACGTGCGTTCACGTTCACAACGTTCAGATTTTCAAATTTATATTTTGGGTTCAAAACAATACGCAGTATACTTGTGTAGTTCCCATTTAGGTTTTTTCTCCAAGCGTTTCGTTAGAGTCCAAGTAGTGCAGCCATACAGTAGCCCTAACATGGTTACAACTTAGAAGAAAAATACTAGTTAAAACCTATATATCAATACTCTTTATCCTTAATTGTATGACCGTTATTATCATGTAACATCCTGTGTTTAAAACTGAGACCGTCCAAATCGTACAAGATGAAATGCACAAATGTAAATCTTGATTATCTGGTGTTCATTATACGCCGAATTCTTATTTCTTGTCAGTCTCCTCGCCTCAGCTAAATAGTGGACATTTGAGTTTTTACTAAAAATAAAGGGAATAAAAAGAACATGCTACCCAGAAAAATATAATAAGAAAGAAAGAAAGAAAGAAAGAAAGAAAGAAAGAAGGGGAAAGATAGAGACAGGGGGTGAGAACATGATAGCCATAATGCTAATCTTTTTCAATGAAAAGATGAAAAGAAGGGAAAAAGAGTAAGAGAGAGTTAAATCAAGATTATTATACTTTTTACATATTGAACTATTTAGCAATAGCTCTTAAGTAAACATATCAACCGTTGTAATAATTAAATTATCATACTGTGGTATATCTACAGGTCCTGCTAGATAGTATTATTAGTAATGATAATATTAGCAATGTTTCATATAAAATTAATAATACATTTAAAAAGATATTAATTATTTTTTATTTCTTTTGAATATTTTCCATTTTTCTAAAATGAAAAAAAAAGTTATTGAAATTTGAATTAGGTGAAAAAGAAAGAAATAAAGAAAGGAAGGAAGAGAGGATACGACTAAGAAAAGGACAAGGGAAAAGGAAACAGTAAGAAAAAAAGAAAGGACACCACTTAGATAGAAAAGGATTAAGTGAAAAAGAAAGAAAGAAAGAAAGAATGAAGGGATACGACTAGGAAAATGGCTAAAAGAAACAGAAAGAAAGAAAGAAAGAAAGAAAGAAATTAAGAAAGGATACGACTAGGAAAAGGACTAAGGAAAAAAGAAAGAAAGAAAGAAAGGATACGACTAGGAAAAGGCTAAGGAAAGGAAAGAAAGAAAGAAAGAAAGGATACGACTAAGAAAATGACAAGGGAAAAAGAAAGTAAGAAAGAAAGAAAGGATACGAG
>CM042165.1:42335551-42368051 GCA_023376005.1 Doryteuthis pealeii | reverse complement strand
TATATTTTTTGTATATTTAGTACATATTTAATCTTATATTTTTGGTATATTTTAGTACATATTTAATCTTATATTTTTGTATATTTAGTATACATTTAATCTTATATTTTTTGTATCATTTATCTTATATCTTTGGTATATTTAGTATATATTTAATCTTAATCTGTACTTATCTTTTATGTAGTCGACTATTTTCTAATTTCATATGATTAGGTAAATCATTTATGAATATTAAAAAAAACAACAAAGTTCCCAGTACTGATCCCTGAGATACAATGGATTGGGTGCATATCGCATTCGTGCGTTCTGATTCCCCCCCCCAAAAAAAAAATCGCTAAGTGGTGCCTGCTGAAAAATGAAACCGAGCTAGTTATGAACAACTTAGATGTTTGAAAGCGTTTTTACCGACAAAGTAATGTGATATGAAAGTGATATTTTACCCCAAACCAATTTTTTTTATCGGAATTAAGTGTAAATATTTTACCCCCCTTTTAAAATATCTTTTTTTTTTCGGTATTTTCATTTTATTTTGATTCAAAACAACTGCTACGTATTTTTTAAAATAAATATGACCGAGTTTAGAAAATGAAAACAATTTGTCGGCAAAAACGCCTTTAAACAGCTAAGTGGTTCATAACTAGCACGGTTCCATTTTTCAGCAGGCACTGCTTAGCATTTTTAGGGTAGGAGGCCAGGACGAACGAATGCGATATGCACCATGGTTATACTGCTTTTCAAAATGAGTGTTACTAAGTTTTGAATTTTTTAAGTTCTATCTGTCAAAACTTTCTGTCCATGTTTACTATCTTTTAGAAATGTTCATTTCTTCAAACCAGCAACAATGCCATTGTTAAAGTGCATCACTGGTACATAGAACTCGTCTATTTTATCTGAAATGGGGAAAAAAAGGTTAATGGCATCAGGTGGACAAATATAGAATAAGGGTAATCATCAAACACTGGGTCAGAATAATTTTACACAAGACATTTTCTTTTTTAATCTAAAATACAAAAAGGAAAATTTTGAAAGGCAAATTAAAAATTAATTTGTTTATATAGATTTTAAGGCCAGGACTGTGAAGTCGAAGTCAGAGTTAGAGGTCATTGGAGTCAGATTTGGAGTCGCTAAAAATATACAAGATTATGTTTATATAGATTTTAAGCCAGGACTGTGAAGTCGGAGTCAGAGTTAGGGGTCACTGAAGTCAAAGGTGGAGTCGGTAAAAATATACTAGATTATGTTTATATAGATTTTAAGGCCAAGACTGTGAAGTCGAAGTCAGAGTTAGAGGTCATTGGAGTCAGATTTGGAGTCGGTAAAAATATACAAGATTATATTTATATAGATTTTAAGCCAGGACTGTGAAGTCGAAGTCAGAGTTAGAGGTCATTGGAGTCAAAGTTGGAGTCGGTAAAAATATACTAGATTATGTTTATATAGATTTTAAGCCAGGACTGTGAAGTCGGAGTCAGAGTTAGAGGTCATTGGAGTCAAAGTTGGAGTCGGTAAAAATATACTAGATTATGTTTTATATAGATTTTAAGGCCAGGACTGTGAAGTCGGAGTCAGATTTGGAGTCGGTAAAAAATATACTATATTGGAGTCGGTAAATATACTATTTCATAGTTTCAAGTAACTATTTCTATTTAATAATAATCATAAGAGTTTTATAATTTGCTTGAAGCATTGTATGTATATTGGTTTGGTGGTTAATTTTGAAGGCTATCATAATATTCTTTACCCTTGAAAAGAAGAACTTGAGGATGTTCCTGTTTCTTACATTCTTCATGGCTTGCTCTGATTAGCTATGTGGCTGGTTCTATCTTCTTAATTGGTGTCTTGTTCTTAAGATGCTAGTTGAAATGTTCTGCGTTGTCGTTTGTTTTTAGTGACAACTCAAGACACTTCTTTAGTGAATTCACATATTCATTTGTCTTTCGTGAACACGGATCCTCAACCGTGCAGCGTGTTAGAATCTAGCTAACCGCCAGCCATTGCGTCTTTATCCTTCATTGGCTAACAAGAGACTAACTAAATTCTTCTTCCTACGGTTTGAATCCAAATCGTCCAAACCACAACCAATCTTTTACCTTAGGCCACGAGATAAGACATACAAATCTTGAAAATATAGATAAAATCAAAGACTTTCAATGAAATACAAGATATATAACAATATAAAAAAACATTTATTGGCCCTGTCAAAGCAAACCAACAGATAACAAGTGTTGGCGCCTTCCATTCGCATTTTTCTGACGCAAAACATCTCAAGACATCCGTTTTTGGAGTCTGGGGCAAGACTTATTCCTAACGTCAATTGTCCGGGAAAACGGCCTTAGTTGACCCTTAATACATTCCGGCAACTTACATAAATCACAAGAAAACTTTTCGTAAACATCACTTTACAAAAATACACATACAGACCAGAAATGTATATACAAGGTGTCAAAATTAAGTTTACGAGACGTCCATCAAAATCTCTAACCGTTTAGGTTTAAATTCAAATAATTTCTACACACTAATGTTGTATAGCCGACTACTACTGGACTTCAATAAACAACCGATACGTATATACAAAAATAGGACCCTTCTTTATTTTCTTCGGTGTGTGGGTGGTAAGGGCGTAGAGCTTTACAATGAAAATGCCTGTGGCTGGCGAAGAGCGCAGTGTTCACAATGAGTGCCCGAGGGATATTTGCTGACGGGAGACGCGAAGTGTCCTCCTGGCTGCTGGCTGGGGTCTCTGTCTTTCGGCTCGAACCCTCAGGCGTTTATATTGATAGATACTCCTACGCATCTTTATCTTTTGATCTGATAACGGACCTTTGTTATATATTTCTTTATCTTCTCCCTGCTTCTTTGACCGGAAAGCCTCGCTTCCGTTTTCCCCCTTTTTTAAATATATTTTTTTATATTTCTCTTTGTCTTTTTGCCGGAAGCTTCGTCTTCCGGTCGAGGACAATACAACACTAACAATACATAATTGATAGTATACCCATTACAACACAGTGCCATTATCATTTCTTCTCAACTTCAACGTGAGGATATATACGGACCATATGACCTTTAGGTACCCCTTTTTGATCTCGATTAAGAAAGGACATGTTTTTCATTTACACCGTTAATATCCGGTTGTTTTAACAGACGATTTTTAGATTTTTTAAAAATTATAAAACTAACCCTAACCCTAAACCTAACCCCAAACAAACAACCGTATATTGACGGTGTAAATGAAAAACATGTCCTTTCTTCATCATCATCAAGTCGTGCAGGCTGCACGGATATCTATGACAGTCTCTCGCCAACCTTCCCTATCATTCATTGCATCTGGGAGTTCTTCCTCGCTGCAGCCAGCATCTTTACATAGCTGGTCAATGTAAGTCCTGGCTGGGCGTCCCACACTAGCATGTCCATGTGTTGGCTTCCACAGGAGAACATCATTTATGAGTTCGTCCTTGCTTCTCCAGCAGTGTCCTGCATGTCTAGTCCGTCTCACTCGGATGATCTGTGAGATAGGGGGCAGTTGAGCATATAGCTGCTCCCTAGTGGGGTGCTGTTTCCACGACTTGTTCAGAGTTCAAAAAGTGGTGCGTAAAGGTAATATGGTTCACATATACATTTCCTTTCTCTTGTCTGTATGCAAAGTGTGGCGTAAGTTTTTCGAACAGTAGCAAAAGGAAATGAGGGCAACTGCGTGCAAATATCCTCATTCCTAGTTTCTCTCGCAAAAGGATTGTCTAATCCGAAAGGCAACATCAAAGAAACTTTTAAAATGCTTTCTCACTTTCTTTTACTCTCCTCTTTTTCTCTATACGCTACACGCACGCACACTGTTATATATATATATATATATATATATATATATTTATATATATATATATATATATATATGTAAATAATATCAAGTGTTTTCTTGATAAGATTTAATTACAATTGTGAACTCAAGCGTACTTATAAAGACATGGCCAATATTTTATTTTTTTACATATACGGAGCATTAGAAATAAATGAATAAATGGATACATTAGTTCAGATATGATTTTACTTCAGTATTCTTTTGCCTCTTCAAGTCTGATTATACAAAATTGGAGATGTCAAATCCGATCTTATTGCTGTGATTTTCCTGTCTCAGGTTTTTGTTGAGTTATATATATATATGATATATATATATATATATATATATATTAATATATATATATAAACTCAACAAAAAAACCTGAAGACAGGAAAAATCACAGTGCAATAAGATCGGATTTTGACATCTCCAATTTGTAATAATCAGAACTTGAAGAGGCAAAAGAATACTGAAGTAAATCATATCTGAACTAATGTATCCATTTAATTCCATTTATTTCTAATGCTCCGTATATGAAAAATAAAATATTGCCATGTCTATTATAAGTACGCTTGAGTTCACAATTGTATTAAATCTTATCAAGAAACACTTGATATTATTTATTTTATATATATATATTAATATATTATATATATATAATATTATATATATATTATAACAGTGTGCGGTGCGTGTAGCGTATAGAGAAAAAGAGGAAGAGTAAAGAAGTGAGAAAGCATTTTAAAAGTTCTTTGATGTTGCCTTTCGGAATTAGACAATCCTTTATGCGAGAGAAACTAGGAAATGAGGATATTTGCACGCAGTTTGCCCTCATTTCCCTTTTGCTACTGTTCGAAAAACTTACCGCCACACTTTGCATACAGACAAAAGAAGGAAATTATATGTGAAACCATATTCTTTAGCACCACTTTTTGAACTCTGAACAAGTCGTGGAAACAGCACCCCACTAGGAGCAAGCATATGCTCAAACTGCCCGCCTAACTCTCACAGATATCCGAGTGAGACGGACTAGACATGCAGGACACGCTGGGAAGCAAGGACGAACTCAATAAATGATGTTTCTGACCTGTGGAAGCAACACAATGGACATGCTAGTGTGGGACCCAGCCAGGACTTACATTGAACAAGTGCTATGTAAAGATGCTGGCTGCAGCGAGAAGAACTCCCAGATGCAATGAATGATAGGGAAGGTTGGCGAGAGACTGTCATGAATTATTATTGTAAATAGTACTTATTTTTTATTTTATTTTTTTTTATAAATTTTTATTCTGTTATAAAATTTATTTTTAAAATCTTTAATATTTCTGTATTTAATTTAAAAATTTATTTTTTTTATGACTTTTATTTATATTATATTATTTTGTAATTATTATTTTTTATAATTTATTCTAAAAGATTTAATTTATATAATTTATGTATTATAATTATTCCCGTGCAGCCTGCACGAACTTGATGATGATGAAGAAAGGAACATGTTTTTCATTTACCCGTCAATATACGGTTGTTTGGTTTGGGTTAGGTTTAGGGTTAGGGTTAGTTTTAAATTTTTAAAAAAATCTAAAAAATCGTCTGTAAAACAAACGGATATTCACGGTGTAAATGAAAAAACAGTCTTTCTTAATGGATCAAAAGGGGTACTAAAGGTCATATGGTACGTATATATCCAACGTTTTGAAGTGGAAGAATGATAATGGCACTGTGTTGTAATGGGTAACTATCATTATGTAATGTTAGTGTTGTTATTGGTCCTCGACCGGAAGACGAAGCTTCCGGCAAAAAGACAAAGAGAAATATAAAAAATATATTTAAAAAAGGGGGAAAAACGGAAGCGAGGCTTCGTCAAGAAGCAAGGGAGAGATAAAAGAAATATATAACAAAGGTCCGTTATCCAGTCAAAAGATAAAGATGCTAGGAGTTATCTATCAATATAAACGCCTGAAGGGTTCGAGCCGAAAGACAGAGACCCCAGCCAGCAGCCAGGAGGACACTTCGCGTCTCCCGTCAGGCAAATATCCCTCGGCACTCAATTGTGAACACTGCGCTCTCGCCAGCCACAGGCATTTTCATTGTTATAAAAGCTCTAACGCCCTTAACCGACTCCAGAAAAACACACCGAAGAAAATAGAAGGGTCCTATTTTTGTAATATACGTATCGGTTGTTTATGAAGTCCAGTAGTAGTCGGCTATACAAACATTAGTGTGTAGAAAATTATTTGAATTTACTAAACGGTTAGAGATTTTGATGGACGTCTTCGTAAACTTATTTTGACCACTTTATATACCATTTCTGGTCTTTGTGTTGGGTTTTGGTGTAATGTGTATTTTTTGTAAGTGATGTTTACGAAAAGTTTTCCTTGTGATTTAATGTAGTTGCCGGATGTAGTAAGGTCAAACTAGCCGTTTTTCCGGACAATTGACGTTAAGGAATAAGTCTTGCCCCCAGACTCCAAAAACGGATGTCTTGAGATGTTTTGGTCAGAAAAATGCGAATGGAAGGCGCCACACTTGTATCTGTTGGTTTGCTTGACAGGGCGCAATAAATGTTTTTTATATTGTTATATATCTTGTATTTCATTGAAAGTTTTGATTTTATCTATATTTTCAAAGTTTGTATGTCTTATGCTCGTGCCTAAGTAAAAGATTGGTTGTGTTTGGACGATTTGGATTCAAAACCGTAGGAAAGAAGAATTTTAGTTAGTCTCTTGTTAGCTGCAATGAAGGATAAAGACGCATGGCTGGAGGTTAGCTAGATTCTAAACACGCTGCACGTTGAGGAATCCGTGTTCACCGAAAGACAAAATGAATATGTGAATTCACCTAAAGAAGTGTCTTGAGTTTGTCACTAAAACAAACGACAACGCAGAATCATTTCAACTAGCATCTTAAGAACAAGACACGCAATTAGAAGATAGAACCAGCCACATAGCTAATCAGAGCAAGCCATGAAGAATGTAAGAAACAGGAACATCCTCAGTTTCTTCTTTTCAAGGGTAAAGAATATTATGATAGCCTCAAAATTAACCACCAAACCCAATATAGCATACAATGCTTCAAGCAAATTATAAACTCTTATGATTATTATTAATAGAAATATGTTACTTGAAACTATGAAATAGTATATTTTTACCCGGGACTCCAATATAGTATATTTTTCCGACTCCAAAATCTGCTCCGACTTCAAGTCCTGGCCTTAAAATCTATATAAAAACATAATCAGTATATATTACCGACTCCAAACTTTGAACTCCAATGACCTCTAACTCTGACTCCGACTCACAGTCCTGGCTTAAAATCTATATAACATAATTAGTAATTTTTTTACCGACTCCAACTTTGACTCCAATGACGCTCTAACTCTGACTTTCGACTTCACGTCCTGCTTAAAATCTATATAAATATAATCTTGTATATTTTTACCGACTCCAAATCTGACTCGCAATGACCTCTAAACTCTGGACTTCGACTTCAACAGTCTTTGGCTTAAATCTATATAAACATAATCTAGTAAATTTTTTACCGACTCCACCTTTGACTTCAGTGACGCCCTAACTCTGACTCCGACTTCACAGTCCTGGCTTAAAATCTAAATATAAACATAATCTTGTTATTTTTGGCGACTCCAAATCTGACTCCAATGACCTCTAAACTCTGACTTCGACTTCACAGTCTGGCCTTAAATCTATATAAACAAATTAATTTTTTAATTTGCCTTTCAAATTTCCTTTTTGTATTTTAGATTAAAAAAGAAAATGTCTTTGTGTAAAATATTCTGACCCATTTTTGATGATACCCTTATTCTATATTGTCCACCTGATGCCATTAAACCTTTTTTTCGCCATTTCAAGATAAAATAGACGAGTTCTATGTACCAGTGATGCACTTTAACAATGCATTGTTGCTGTTTTTGAAGATGAACAATTTCTAAAAGATAGTAAACATGGACAGAAAGTTTGACAGATAGAATTAAAAAAATTCAAAACTTAGTAACACTGCATTTTGAAAAGCGTATAAACCATGGTGCAAATATGCGCATTCGTTCGTCCTGCCTCCTCCCTAGAAATGCCTAAAGCAGTTGACTGCTGAAAAATGAACCGTGCTAGTTATGAACCACTTAGCTGTTTAAAAGGCGTTTTGCGACAAATTGTTTTTTCATTTTCTAAACTCGGTCATATTTATTTTAAAAAAATACGTAGGCAGTTTGTTTTTTGAAATCAAATAAAAATGAAAAAAAAAATAACCCCCGAAAAAAAAAAAAAAGAATTATTTTAAAAAAAGGGGGGGGTTTAAAAAAAATATTTTAACACTTAATCCGAAAAAAAATTTGGTTTGGGGAAAATATCACTTTCATATCACATTACTTTGTCGGTAAAAAACGCTTTCAAACATCTAAGTTGTTCATAACTAGCTCGGTTCATTTTAGCAGGCCACCAAACTTAGCATTCTTTTTTTTGGGGGGGGGAACAGAACGCACGAAATGCGAATGCACCCAATCCATTGTATCTCAGGGATCAGTAGCTGGAAACTTGTTGTTTTTTTATATTCATAAATGATTAAAGAGAGAGATGCATTGGTAAATGTATATTGGTTTGGCGGTTAATTTTGAAGGCTATCATATATTCTTTACCTTGAAAAGAAAAACTTGAGGTGTTGCTGTTCTTAGCATTCTGGCTGGTTCTATCTTCTTAATTGGTGTCTTGTTCTTAAGATGCTAGTTGAATGTTCTCGTTGTCGTTTGTTTTTAGTGACAACTCAAGACACTTCTTTAGTGAATTCACATATTCATTTCTTTTTCTTGAACCGGATCCTCAACCGTGCAGCGTGTTAGAATCTAGCTAACCGCCAGCCATTGCGTCTTTATTCTTCATCGGCTAACCAGAGACTAACTAAATTCTTCTTCCTACGGTTTGAATCCAAATCGTCCAAACCCAACCAATCTTTTACCTCAGGCACGAGATAAGACATACAAATCTTGAAAATATAGATAAATCAAAGACTTTCAATGAAATACAAGATATAAACAATTAAAAAAACATTTATTGGCCCTGTCAAGCAAACCAACAGATAACAAGTGTTGCGCCTTCCATTCGCATTTTTCTGACCAAAATATCTCAAGACATCCGTTTTTGAAGTCTGGGGCAAGACTTATTCCTAACGTCAATTTTCCGGGAAAACGGCCTTATTTGACCCTAATACATTCCGGCAACTTACATAAATCACAAGAAAACTTTTCGTAAACATCACTTTACAAAAATACACATACAGACCAGAAATGTATATACATGCTGTCAAAATAAAGTTTACGAGACATCCATCAAAATCTCTAACCGTTTAGGTTTAAATCAAATAATTTCTACACACTAATGTTGTATAGCCGACTACTACTGGACTTCAATAAACAACGATACGTAATACAAAAATAGGACCCTTCTTTATTTTCTTCGGTGTGTGGGTGGTAAGGGCGTAGAGCTTTACAATGAAAATGCCTGNATTGCCTTGGCTGGCGAAGAGCGCAGTGTTCACAATGAGTGCCCGAGGGATATTTGCTGACGGGAGACGCGAAGTGTCCTCCTGGCTGCTGGCTGGGGTCTCTGTCTTTCGGCTCGAACCCTCAGGCGTTTATATTGATAGATACTCCTACGCATCTTTATCTTTTGATCTGATAACGGACCTTTATATATTTCTATCTGTCAAAACTTTCTGGCAATGTTTACTATCTTTTAGAAATTTTCATTTCTCCCTGCTTCTTTGACCGGAAAGCCTCGCTTCCGTTTTCCTATATATTTTTATATTTCTCTTTGTCTTTTTGCCGGAAGCTTCGTCTTCCGGGTGAGGACAATACAACACTAACAATGCATTATTAATAGTATACCAATTACAACACAGTGCCATTATAATTTCTTCTCAACTTCAACGTGCGGGCATATACGGACCATATGATCTTTAGGCACCCCCTTTTGATCTCGATTAAGAAAGGACATGTTTTTCATTTACACCGTCAATATCCGGTTGTTTTAACAGACGATTTTTAGATTTTTAAAAAATTATAAAACTAACCCTAACCCTAAACCTAACCCTAAACAAACAACCGTATATTGACGGTGTAAATGAAAAACATGTCCTTTCTTCATCATCATCAAGTCGTGCAGGCTGCACGGATATCCATGACTATCTCTCGCCAGCCTTCCCTATCATTCATTGCATCTGAGAGTTCTTCCTCGCTGCAGCCAGCATCTTTACATAGCTGGTCAATGTAGGTCCTGGCTGGGCGTCCCACACTAGCATGTCCAGGTGTTGGCTTCCACAGGAGAACATCACTTATGAGTTCGTCCTTGCTTCTCCAGCAGTGTCCTGCATGTCTAGTCCGTCTCACTCGGATGATCTGTGAGATAGGGGGCAGGTGACCATATAGCTGCTCCCTAGTGGGGTGCTGTTTCCACGACTTGTTCAGAGTTCAAAAAGTGGTGCTTAAAGGTAATATGGTTCGCATGTACATTTCCTTTCTCTTTTCTGTATGCAAAGTGTGGCGTAAGTTTTTCGAACAGTAGCAAAAGGAAATGAGGGCAACTGCGTGCAAATATCCTCATTCCTGTTTTCTCTCGCAAAAGGATTGTCTAATCCGAAAAGCAACATCAAAGAAACTTTTAAAATTGCTTTCTCACTTTCTTTACTCTCCTCTTTTTCTCTATACGCTACACGCACGCACACTATATATATATATATATATATATATATATATATATATATATATATATATATATATATATATATAATAAATAATATCAAGTGTTTTCTTGATAAGATTTAATTACAATTGAGAACTCAAGCGTACTTATAAAGACATGGCCTATATTTTTTTTTTTACATATACGGAGCATTAGAAATAAATGAATAAATGGATACATTAGTTCAGATATGAATTTACTTCAGTATTCTTTTGCCTCTTCAAGTCTGATTATACAAAATTGGAGATGTGAAATCCGATCTTATTGCTGTGATTTTCCTGTCTCAGGTTTTTTGTTGAGTTATATATATATATATATATATATATATATATATATATATATATATATATATATATATATATATATGAGAGAGAATGGGAAATGAATCCGACAATATGAGGAAAAAGGAGTAAAGAAAAGAAATGTAGATGGATAAAAATGAATTTTATCGATATTACTTTTAATCGATATCACTTACACAAGTGTTTCGGTCTGTTTATCAAAATGTATACGGATTTACGTTATTATTATTATTAAAATAATCAGATGGAGTTGAAATGATGATGATAATACCAATAGGAAAAATGCAAAAAATATTTCGTACTCAGATTTTGCCGACCTTCATCAGAGTAGTATTTTTATTTTTTGAGTTGGAGACAAGAATAGAATTTCAAAAGTTCGAAAAAGAATATTTTTAAAAATGTTTATGAAAGCAGACGCCGTTTAGGGAACGGTTAAAAATTTTTTGGAAAGTTCTGGTGGAGGGGTATAATTTGTATTGCAAAGATTGAAATGTTATTAGTAATCATAAACTTGTTGATGTTTGAATGAGGTGTGTTTACATGTTATTGTTTGGGGTAAGAAAAAGGAAGGAAGAAATAAATAAATCCGATTATTTTAATAATAATAATAACTTAAATTATTTTAATAATAATAATAACGTAAATCCGTATACATTTTGATAAACAGACCTAAACACATGTGTAAGTGATATCGATTAAAAGTGATATCGATAAAATTTATTTTTATCCATCTACATTTCTTTTCTTTACTCATTTTTTCCTCATATATATATATATATATATATATATATATATATATAGTCATCCACAGACATGTGTTTCGATTTATTAAGACTCTTCACTGTGGCTAGACATTTTGTGAGCTACGTACAGCCGGGATAAAACTGCGATCGATTCAGAATCAGTCTGACAGCTTAACCGCTCGGCTATCGTCACCCACAGAAGGCGAAGTGGATTTATACAAAATTGGAGATGTCAAATCCGATCTTATTGCTGTGATTTTCCTGTCTCGGGTTTTTTGTTGAGTTATATATATATATATAGTCATCCACAGACATGTGTTTCGATTTATTAAGTCTCTTCAGTGTGGCTAGACATTTTGTGAGCTACGTACAGCCGGGATAGAACTGCGATCGATTCAGAATCAGTCTGTCAGCTTAAACGCTCGGCTATCGTCACCCATAGAATGTGAAGGGAATTTAGTAGTGATTTAGCTATTCACGAATAACAATAACGAAATGTGGAGGCTGTTTGGATTTCATACAATATCACTGGGAAAATTATGCAACCACCTGTTCTACCTCCAGTGGTGGTTTAATAGTAGGTCACAATGTTTTTTTTTTATCATGGTATAGCAACCAGTCAAGAAAAAGGAAAACTCTGAAGTCAAACCAGTTTTAGACCTGGGCAGGGATGGGTTTATCAACCCAAGACCCGCTATATTAGTATTTCTATGTATTGTTTTATCATTTGTTTTTATTCTTTTTACCAACAAGAAGTACAATGTTTACCAATACGAAACCTCAATCCTCGGGAAAGATACATCACCAGTTCTTTGACCCCCAAGAAACTGTCTAGCTAAAGAAGGCGCGCTTGTCAATGTTTTTTGGTTTTTTTTTATTATTTCAGAAAAAATAAACAAACAATTCCTTTTTACATTTTTATATTATTTATCCTTTTGTAGTTTTGGTTTCCCTTTTTATTTATCTCTCCTTATTTTGATATATCTCCGTTTTGTAATTTGTTTTTATTTTTATTATTATTATTATTATTATTATTATTATTATTATAGAGTTTTAGCTGATGGTCTCACTGGAGTCTGAAAATTCTTTGTGCCTATGCGTATCTTTTTCATGCGGTGTATCGTTATTTTTTTAAAGTAATTATTTTATCATTTCTCGGCCCTTTGCAGTCTTCCCCTCTCCCACTTCTTCCTTTCCTATCTCTCTCTCTCTCTCTCTCTCTCTCTCTCTCTCTCTCTCTCTCCTCTTTCTCTCTCTTTCTCTCTTTCTTTCTTGCTTGTCTTTTATACGCCAATCATCTTTCTTTGTATTAGCCCCCACACCATTTTAATTCTTCTTATTCCATTTCACCCACATCTCTCTACATATATATCTCATGATGTTCATATCTATCTATTTATCCCTCGATATATAAACACACACACACACACACACACACACACACACACACACACACTCACTCACTTACTCACTTACTCACATGAACACACACACACACACACACCACACACACACACTTATATATACATTGATATCTATTAATCTATTTATCAATTTATCTATCTATCTATCTATGACCATGTCTTCCTATTTTATCTGTGACTATAACTATGTTCATATCTATCTATCTATCTATGTACCACTTCTATCTATATATGAATCTATCTCATAATATCCATATCTATCTCATGATACACACACACACATATATATATATTAAAAACGAGACACGAAACAATACCATCGTGTCCTACCTGATGATGGCAAACTGTATTGCCGAAAGCGCTCGTTTAGAAACTTTGGTGGACTGTTACACCAGTTACACCCCGACACCAAAAAGATGGCCCGAAAATTAGAAAGGATCAACCAAAAACTTGTCTGTACAGTTCAAAAAACTTGTATAAAAAAAAAAATGCTGCCAAAATACACTTATATATATATATATATATATATATATATATATATATATATATATGTGTGTGTGTGTGTGTGTGTGTGTGTGTGTTGTGTGTGTGTGTGCGTGTGTGTACATGTCTTCCTATCTGTATCTATAAATATAATTGTTCACATGTATCTATCCATCTATCTACCTATCTAATTTTCTATCGATATATATATATATATATATATATATATATATATATATATATATATATATATATATATACTAGAAAAACATGACCCGTTGGTCACCCATTGAGCCCGGTTAGATTGTTGGAAAAAATCACATGATAATATATTATCGCTTATTTAAAGTTTTCCAAACAGTGCAAATAAAGTTACTTAAACTGGTGTAAACATTTTCATTTGATCATAGGAAAAACAAGAGAAGGGTCACTTAGTTAATTTCTAATTCCAGGTAATTAGGATTTTAATCATGGATATCCATGACAACCTCTCGCCAACCTTACCCTATCATTCATTGCTCTCATGAGATCATCTGCACAACAACCAGTATCTGTGCAGAGTTGGTTAATGTACGTCTTTTGCTCAACGGTCTACACTGGCGTGCCTGTGTGCTGGTTTCCATAGAAAAATGTCACTTGCGAGTTTCCTTGATCTTCCAGCAGTGTCCCGCATGTCTTGTTCATCTTACTCTGATGATTTGTGTGATAAGTGGAAAGTGGCCATACAGCTGCTTTCTTGTGGGGTGTTGCTTCCACAACTTGTTTAAAATTACATACTGCATTCTTGTGCAGTTCCCATCTATCTTATTCTCTAGGCGATATGTTAGTGTCTAAGTGGTCCAGTCATACAGTGGCAATGATAGAACTATGGCTTAGAAGAAAACTTTTTTCACTTAAAGGGTGGGGGAGTCAACATTTGCTAATTTGAATAAAATTCCATAATATTAAATATTTGGAAAACACGATAACTACCTTTACTCAAATAAAATATTTTATTTAAAGATTTATCTAATCTATTAAAACAAGGATATGTTTTCCGAATTTTTATATATTCCTTTTTTTGTTTTTGTTTTCTTTTGTTTTTACTAAGGATTGTTCTCATTTATTTACAGCAGACTACAAAAAAGTACTGGAAGCAAATATAAAAATAGTCAACTTCAGCTATGACTTTTCTTAAAAAAGATTTGGCTACGTTTTTTTTAGGGTCATCAACTTAAACACTAAAAACGCCTTTTGGAACAAATTTAATTGTTTAAAAGTGTATTAAAAATATTGGATATGTAATTTCAATTTGCTTTTTTTTTTTTTTTTTTTTTTTTACTGATGCCCATTATGTTACTACTTTCAACTAAAACAAAAATCTGACCTTAAATAATGGATTTAATAATTTTAATTCATTTTTAAATTGAAAATGAGCCAACATTTTGGTGCATATCGCAAAATGCGCCCTGGCCTCCTGGCCTAAAAAAACGCTAAACGGTGCCTGGTGAAAATCCGAGCCGTGCTACTTATTTACTCCCTAGCTGTTTGAAAGCTTTTTTCCCGAAATATTAATGCGATATGAAAGCGATATTTTGCACCCCAAGTCTTTTCCCGACAAGTAAATATTTCACTCTCCCCTCTTTAAAATATTGAAGGCGTTTTTATCGGCAAATAACTTTTTATAGTGCTTTGAAGGCGTTAAAAAGTAAGCCACCTCCAGGTTTTTTTTATCGGCAAGCAAATGTATATACCCCCATTAAAAATATATTTTTTATTTTCTCGGTATTTTCATTTTATTTTAATTCAAGACAACTGTCACGAATCTTTAAACAAATACAACCGGGTTTCGCATTAACTTTTCGAAAAAAAAAACGCCTTCAAACAGCTAGGGATTTCATTAGTAGCACGGGTCGGATTTTCAGCAGGCATCGCATAGCGTTTTTTTTAGGGCTGGAGAGCAGGACACATTTCGGCAATATGCACCAACATTTTGGCAGTACAATTTAATGAAGAAGAAATATGGCCAATGATTAAAAACATGTTAAATAAATTTAAGTGGAATTAAATGTTAATTGCAATTAAACATAAGACAATTTATTTAGTAAAAGAATAAGTAAATGAAATTATTAGTAAGACAATACAACTGGATAATTTGGTAGCTGAGAATTTAATTTTAATCAACTTATTTTCTAATAAACTCTTGATTTATTGTTTTGTATTAAAAACTGTAGGAAACATAAAAATAAATGAAAAATAAGAAGCATATATCAAAATTACCGACAAAAACTTAATTACCATAAAAAGGTATTGGTTTGTTGTTTTTTTTTCACGCATTTAATTTGTACAGTTCTTAATACCAAAACATCACAAAACTTAATTTTATAACAAAATAAATTGATTTGAATTAATTCTTTGATTTCGTAATGAAAAACTTGTACCTTGGTAATTTATCTATCTTAAATCTAAAAGATAAATAAATTACCAAAAATCAGGAAATTATCCAATTTGAATGAGATTTTTAGCACGTTATTCAGCAATTAATTATTTCATAATGAATAGTTTGTCTTAGTTAAATAAAATACAGAAGAAAACATTTTTCACTTAAGGGGTGAGGGGGAGTCAATGTTTGCTCATTTGAATAAAATTCCATAATTTTTAAATATCTAGAAAAACCCAGTAACTACTTTACCCAACATGAAATATTTTTAATTAAAGATTTATCTAATCTTTTTCTTTTTAAGTAAGTTTAAAATCATGTTAAATCAGACATGTTTTCCGAATTTTCTCAAAAAACAAAAAAACCCCAGTGTGCTTAAATTAGGAATTGATACGGATAAAATAGTCGCTGCGAAGGATTAGGTTCGTTCTGTCCTGCAGTAACACCAAAAAGAAAAAGAACATATTCTGATGACATTGTAAGTAGGATTTAGAGTAAGCTAATTTGATAAAAAAAGAAATATGGCCGGATAATTTTTTTTTCTTTTATTTGCTCAATTTCCTAAGTACCTCATCAATGGCTTGCTTTTTCTCCTTTGTTTTTTTTTAATTTAATTTGTTTGTTTGTTTTTTAAATTTCAATTCGCTCCCTTGCATTTTCTTTATTGTTCATTGGCCATTAAAATATAATAGCAGAACCTGTAAATATACCATAGTATGGTATTCTAATTATTACAACGTGTGATGTGTTTACTTAAGAGCTATTGCTTGATAGTTCAATATGTAAAAAGTTTCACTCGCTCTTTTTTCTTTTCTTTCTTTTTTTTCCTTTTTTTTTTCAATATGTTCGATTGAAACAGATTAGCGTTATCGCCTTCTCTCTCTATTTCCCCCCTCTCTTTCTTTCTTATTATATTTCTTTTTTAGATTGTCCTTTTCTTCTCTTTCTTTATGATGAAAACTGAAGGGTCCATTATTTACCTGATTAATTGACGTGACGACAATCCTGAGAAATCAGAAATCGTCGGAAAAACAACACAAGATAATCAGGAATTACATGCTTGCATTTCATCTTGGACGGTCTCATTTTTTAACCAGAGCGTTTTACAAAATGGTAACGGTCGGAATTTTAAGGAACAAGAATATCAATATATAGAGTTCTTTTTTGTTTAGATGTATTTATCGTCTTTTTCTTTTTTCTTTCTCGGTGTTCTTTTCGGTAACTTTCATTATTTCTAATTGCTTTCTTTCATTTTATCTCCTTCGGTACTCTTTCTTTCACTTCTTTTCCGATATTATTTTTCACGGCTTTCATTCATTTGTTTATTATTCATTATTTACACATTCTTTACACTTTCTGTTTTCATCCATTTTCATTTCTTTTCCCCTCTTTCTTTCTTTCTTTTTTTCTTTCTTTTTGTAATTGTTTTTTCCTTCTTTTTTCTGTGTCGCTATTCTTCTTTCACTTCTATTTCGATATTATTTTTCACGTATTCATTCAATTATTTCCTTCTTTCTTTCTTTCTTTCTTTCTTTCTTTTTTGCAATGTTTTCTTCTTCTTTTCTGTGTCGCTATTCTTTCTTTCACTTCTATTTCGATATTATTTTTCACGGTATTCATTCAATTATTTCCTTCTTTTCTTTCTTTCTTTCTTTTTCTTTCTTTCTTTGCAATGTTTTTCTTTTTTTCTGTGTCGCTATTCTTTCTTTCACTTCTATTTCGATATTATTTTTCACGGTATTCATTCAATTATTTCCTTCTTTCTTTCTTTCTTTCTTTCTTTCTTTGCAATGTTTTCTACTTCTTTTTTCTGTGTCGCTATTCTTTCTTTCACTTCTATTTCGATATTATTTTTCACGGTATTCATTCAATTATTTCCTTCTTTCTTTCTTTCTTTCTTTCTTTCTTTCTTTCTTTCTTTCTTTGCAATGTTTTCTTCTTCTTTTTTCTGTTTCGCTATTCTTTCTTTCACTTCTATTTCGATATTATTTTTCACGGCATTCATTCATTTATATACAAATTCTTTCTTCCTTTCCTTCTTTCTTTCTTTCTTTCTTTCTTTTTGCTTTATTATTTCATTCTTTCATGGTTTTTCATTCATTTTCAGTACTTTCTTCCTTTCTTTCTCTTTTGCCACTCTTTCTTTCTCTTTTATTCCAACATTCTTTTTCACCGCTTTCATTCATTTATTTACGCATTCTTTCTTTATTTTTATTTTTTTCTTTGTTTATTTCATTCTTTTTTTGTCCATTTTCATTTCTATCTTTCTAATTGCTTTCTTTCCTTTCATCTCTTTTGCTACTCTTTCTTTCACTTTTATTTCAATGTTCTTTTTCAAGGCTTTCATTCATTTATTTACACATTCTTTCTTTTTTCTTCTTTTTCTTTCTTTCTTTTTTTCTTTCGTCCATTTTCAGTTATTTATTTATTTCTAATTGCTTTCTTTCCTTTTACTCTTTAAGTACTCTTTCTTTCACTTCTATTATTATATTCTTTTTCAAGGATTTTCTTCATTTATTTACACTTCCTTTCTTTCCCTTTTTTTAAAATTCTGTTTTTATCCATTTAACATTTCTTTCTTTCTTTCTTTTTCTATTTGTTTTCTTTCCTTTTATTTTTGTTACTCTTTCTTTCATTTCTATTCCGAAATATTTTATCAAGGCATTCATTCCTTTATTTACACATTATTTCTTTCTTCTTTCTTTCTTTCTTTTTTGTTTCTTTTTCTTTGTTCTTTCAATAATTTTTCATCGATTTTCATTTCTTCTTCCTTCCTCCCTTCCTTCCTTCTTTCTTTCTTTCTTTCTTTTTTCTTTCTTTTTCTTTGTTCTTTCATTCATTTTTCATCCATTTTCATATCTTCCTTCCTTCCTTCCTTCCTTCTTTCTTTCTTTCTTTCTTTTTCTTTGTTCTATCATTCATTTTTCATCTATTTTCATTTCTTCCTTCCTTCCTTCTTTCTTTTTTCTTTCTTTTTCTTTGTTCTTTTATTCATTTTTCATCCATTTTCATTTCTTCCTTCCTTCCTACTTTCTTTCTTTCTTTTTTCTTTCTTTTTCTTTGTTCTTTCATTCATTTTTCATCGATTTTCATTTGTTCCTTCCTTTCTTTCTTTTTTTCTTTTTTCTTCTTTCTTTTCTTTGTCCTTTCATTCATTTTTCATCGATTTTCATTTCTTCCTTTCTTTCTTTCTTTCTTTTTTCTTTTTTCTTTCTTCTTTCTTTTTCTTTGTTCTTTCATTCATTTTCATCGATTTTCATTTCTTCCTTCATTCCTTCTTTCTTTCTTTTGTTCTTCTTTCTTTTCTTTGTCCTTTCATTCATTTTTCATCGATTTTCATTTCTTCCTTCATTCTTCTTTCTTTCTTTTTTCTTCTTTCTTTTTCTTTGTTCTTTCATTCATTTTTCATCCATTTTCATATCTTCCTTTCTTTCTTTCTTTCTTTCTTTTTCTTTCTTTTTCTTTGTTCTTTCATTGATTTTTCATCCATTTTCCTTCCTTCCTTCCGTCCTTCCTTCCTTCTTTCTTTCTTTCTTTCTTCCCCCTTTCTTTCTTTCTTTCTTTCTTTATTACGCCATTCATGCATTATTTCTTTCCAATTTTTTTCAGAAATTTATTGTCTGTTTATTCTTTTTGACTAAAGATCATTCTATCGAACGTTCAGCTTTTGGCGCGAAAATATCGGCTACGTTCTTTGAAGTCTCTTCCATTATTCCACAAAGCCGTTTCCTTGGACTATGTATCGCAATCTCGGGTCTGTTGTGTAGATGAGTTTCTACACGAGGAGTCAAGTACGCACAAGGGAGTATATGTGTGCATCGTAGATTTGCGCCAGCACGAACGATGATCCGAAAGTAACGCCTTCTATTTACTTCAACGAAAAAAAAAAACAAACAAAAAAAAACAATAACAGCGTTGAATACAGATAGAACGATATTATATATATATATATATATATATATATATATATATATAGCAAACTTGTTGGTAAATCCTCGCGGTGAGAAGAAAAAACAGCAAATAGTTTGATTGTAAAAATATACTACCAAACATCAACCGGGAAGAAAAGAATTTTTGTAAAAAAGAAAAGACCAAGATAATCGTACCAGAAAAAAAATCTATTAGTACAATATTTTGGCCAAAAGAAAAAACAATTTATATGCATATATATATATATATATATATATATATATATATAAGATATATATATTCATACAAACCCGCCAGGAGACTGAAGCTAATAAGTAAAAAGTTAATATACATACACACACACACACACACACACACACACATATATATATATATATTATATATATATATATATATATATTTGACATGTATTTTTGTATCTGTATCCGTTTTTGGGAAGTGCATATACCAGGTTTGGGCATTGGTGTGAAGCATTAAAGTGTTATATTATGATAATGTTGTTACCATAATATGCTAATCTAGGAATAAATATCAGAAAACTCGGTAGTTTTTTTGTTTTTTTTAGTTTCTTTTATTTAGACGTAGTGGTAAATTTTCAGGATAGTGACATCCCTTCTTCATCTCAAATATATATACTCACTAGAAGCATACAGAGACTCAAAATCAACAACATATATATATATATATATATATATATATATATATATATATATATTATATATATATATATATATATATATATATATATATATATATATATGACACATATATGTGAGACACATCTCACATACACACACACATAATGTAAAAAATATTCGACTTAATCCTTCAAAACCGTTTATCCTAAGATTTGCATAAATGTTCAAATATATTTCTAAGAACGCTAACTTTCCCTTAAAAACATTGTAAACAAACCGATCACAGTCTCCTTATTATTCTGTGATAAATATTTACTTTTCCATATATCAACAAAAACCCTGAAGAAGATCTACTGAACATATTGAAACACTGCAGCGTTGGCTGAATAAATACCACTCATTTTATTTGAACCTGTGTTTTTTCAAATTTTTCACTATATTACACACACACACAACACACACACACATAATATATATATATATATATAATATATATATATATATATATTCCAAACCCCCTTGCAAGATTAGGATGTGACACAAGGTCAATTTCTTAAGTGGAGTTTAACAGGTTTTTAGAAGGGTAATCCCCCAACCCAATAGGGCAAACTCTTGACTGTGAGTGGACCCCCCTTTTGCTTAAGGAGGAAGTCCTGCTGGATGCACAGTCCATGACATGCAACACTTTTCACTTTGTCCCTTACTTAGGTTAGACAGGTAGTCAGAGACATCCTCCGATTAATCGTCAAGTCAAACCCTTGTAATACTATGCATTGGGCATGCATATGTGGCTGCACAGTAGGTGTGTATATATATATAATTCTAGGTAGTTATGATACATAGGTAGTAAGTCAAACCACATATATATGTGTGTATGTGGTAGACCGAATAAGTAGTAGTAAAACCCATATATAAGATAAGTGTGTTCAGGTGGATCATGTGTGTGTATGTATATATAGATATAGATATATATGTGCGTGTGTATATATACATGTGTGTGTGTCTACATATATAGTATGTGTAAAGTAGGGTCAATGATAAGTTAGAGAAACCATTAAAACTCAAGGAAGATTAAGAGGGTGATAAACTCCCCAGATTAGAGACAAGAAGTCTAGGTTTTCAATAACTTTAATAGTTGACCAGTTGGTCATAAAAATCATGAGGGTGGTCTTTTAGACAAAGAACCTTTCAAATCCCGCAGGGTTGATAAGATCTAGGAGGATGAGATTTCATACGAGAGTGAGATGAGATTTGGGGATTCTGGGAAATTTTGAAAAGTTTTAGAGTTAGTCGTGGGACAGCGAAGGGAACACATGAGCCCTGAACACGGAAGAGATAAGATGTTAGATGCCACTAGAAACCAACTTTAGCAGAGGTCCCCAAAAGGAATGGGGGTGACCCCCCTCTCGACAGACATAGGAGCAATGAATGATAAGCTGATGGAGTGACTGGAGATAGATGCAAGTTATATACCTCCCTGCCTTTTCTGATGTTCTCCTGACTGATTTTGTCTTAGTTCTTTATTCTCTCTTTCTCTTGTAACACTTTGTTGTTTGTACACCCCTTTGGCGGGGGGCCCCTGCGAGATGTTTTGAGCACACATGTGCAATGTGGACAGGTCCTAGAAATAGCCAGCAGACGAAATGAATCATGGCCAGAGTTAGGAGTGCAGCGAAGATGCAGAATGCCAGAGAGATGCAGAAGTGTGCAAAAGAGCTTCGCAGCCCGCCCGGGATGGTGTTACACCCTAGCAACTATAGGATTGTCCAAACTCTATTTACCGTAAGGTAAACCCCAATCTTATATCATATATGTACTAGAAGGCGGTGGCTGAGGTCTAGTGATTGACTATATCTAGTGATAAAGTACGATTTCTAGAGGGTTGGGAAATGTGTAGTACCCGTTCATCACCATTACTCCCAGGTCCACTCTGAACTGGAGTAGTGGTACCATGTATCTGTGCGGCTAGACACAACAACTATCATTGACTAGGGTCGAACTCCGTCTAACTGTTTGCCAGCCTGACCTCTTATCCCCTTGGCCAGTGACAGCTGCTGTAGCGGAGCTGGTGTTTAAACTATTAAATACATAGGTTTGCTTATATATTTCACGATCACAGACATATCTATTTTGTAAGCAAGCGATCATTGCTTATATGCTTAGTAGTGAAAGTTAATTTAAATAACCCCTTAGAGAGCTCGGCCTGTCTTTTCTCGAGGATTTCGGCCATTTCATCTGAATCTATATCCAGCCACAAGCAATGATCTTAGAAGCTGTATCTACATGCCAAACAGATGGTGGTCTACACTACAACACTAGAATACCTTTCATGTGTCAGCATTTTAAAGGCTAACGATCACTATATAATGACCTCTGTGAACATTGCAAAGACAATAGAAATTCAGATAGATGCTTTCCAATTGTCAACTTGTTAGATTTATAGTAGACCTTCCCTTAGTAAATTAGAATGAAGCCTCATCTCTAAATAACACCCCTAGAAGAGAACAAGCCAGTAAGAAAAGTTATATCTGAGGACCGTAGATCGAACTACGCTCTGCTACCATGTTACAATTCTGGTTGTCATTTTAAACGTTTTCCGTTGGTAAATCAAGGTTTGTATTGTGTTTGGGTTGAGTTGGTTAATCCTTGTTCAATTCCTTTAGAAACAAATGTAGTATCCGTAGATATTCTTTGTAGTAGAAAATCTGTTGTATTCCTTGTAATCCTCCTCTATAGGTCTTGATTGCAGTAAGTTCAATTTGCAGGAGAAATACCAACGACCTTAAATGCATCCAACATTAGCAGCTGACATTTCCTGTAAAATTAGCAAATGCGTCCGATATCGTTTCTCATTGGCTAATTTTACAGGCAATACTAGCTGCTAATGTTGGAAAGTTCATAAATATGAGTGGGAAGCTGGCGTACATCTTATACTAACAAGATAATCCCACACTATCTATACGGCATTGTAGGTGTTCTTGCTGGCCTAGGTAAAACTTTGACCAAATATTTTAATGTGAATGCTCTGCTTACTCTTAAACCATTATTAACAAATATGGATTTAACTTGAAATGGTATGTATAAACCAGTGAAGAAAGTAACAACTTCAGTCATGTGACATGCTATAGAAAGATTAATATCATAAATAATCAAGCATGTTCTTCCTTATTTGCTTATTTTAGGTCGGTAGAAATTGTATTCAGTAATTTTATAAGCAAAAACAACTGTACTCCGTGTACAGTAAAATAAACAAGAAACATATCACACGAACCTGTCTCAAAGAAGAAGAAAAAGCTAATAACCATGAAACAGCGATCGGGTCAGATAGACTAGTTTACAGACATCCTACATCGAGTTCTTCATCCACTTTTGCTTTCGCTTTCACTTTCACTTTCACTTTCACTTTAGCTTTTACTTTCGCTTTCACTTCTACTTTCACTTTCACTTTCACTTTAGCTTTCATTTTCGCTTTTACTTCTACTTTCACTTTCACTTTCACTTTCACTTTCATTTTCGCTTTTACTTCTACTTTCACTTTCACTTTCCCTTTAGCTTTCATTTTCGCTTTCACTTCTACTTTCACTTTCCCTTTCACCTAGCGCACTAAAAAGGAAATGGAGTTTATGATCAAGGACGCACGAATAATGAACGTGCTTTGAATTGGCAGTACATGTGAGTCACCGGTCGGTGGTTACTGGCTAGAGCAAACAGAATCTAATAAGATGATCAAAGAAAGTCCAGCTTTCTCTTTATAGAGCAAACGTTCTTGTCTTCCGATCTGAGGCTGAAGCGGGAAGAGAGGAGAGTAGGAAGTTAGTGCGTTTTTTAACTCCTTTTCTTTGAAGTCAGACAAGGGGGCTTTAAGAATGTAGAATTCATAGCAATCTCAAACCTGCAGATTCCAACAAACACCAAATGTTAGTGTAAATGCCGATACACAAATACATGTGCCAAAACACAAAAGTCAATTCTTCATAGGTTACCATAACTAAAAGCAGCGAACATTATAGACACGGTTAAGAATAAAACATCTCTCAACTGCTCAGTGTAGAAAGTATGGATGTGTATGTTATATCTAATTATAATGGAGAATGTGTGTCTCTCGTCTGTAACTGAAAGTACGTCACCACAAACGTGAATTTGTAATTCAATATAATATTTCATTATATTAAGACTTAAATACTTGTACCAGGAGGGCGCATTTTAGTTATCTTAAATCTTTGTGCCACCACGACGAGAATTCTTTATTTATGGGATTTTTCGTGGTATTGGAAGATTTACTTAATAGCACACATCTTCACTTGTAACGCGGCAAGTTGTAATGGTTATCGCCGAAGGAAGTTGACACAACGAAAAATCCAGGAAGAAGCTGATTAAATATCACATAGCGCTAATACCATTGGGAAAGGCATACATCCAATTATTCGTCCTGTCAGCTAGAGATTTAGAACAGACTTACTGCACCCCTGCTGAGGGGTAAAATATTTCCCAATGGGACCACATGTTGGCTGTGGGTTACGACCCGTGATGCTATAATATGTTCTTATGGCATTGTTTTGTGTTGCATTTATGTGTGACTCAGTTATTATTACTAGCAAAATAAAAAGACACCCTCGGGGCGATGTAAAAATAATTTTTGAAAGATATTGTCTGAGGGGATTGGAGCTGAAAATTCAATGTCATAGAGTGTGTACCATAAGTATGTAAAATTTTCAAATTTATTAAAGGATTAAAAAAGAAAGAAAGAAAGAAAGAGAGACAATTTGAAATGGAAACTTAGTTCCGATAACTTTAAATATTATATTAGAATAAAACAATCTATATATAAATATATAACGCCGGGCATCTATTTATTGAAACAATGAGGATTGTCTAAGGTTGCATGCTCACATTTTGAGTATATTTATTCTATGTTATGATGTTGGATTATGTGTTGGGTAATATGACGTAAGCAGTGGCGCAGTTTTTGTTACAGACAAAAACCGGAAGCGAATCTCCATTATTAAGAGATTATTATTATTATTATTATTATTATTATTATTATTATTATTATTATTATTATTATTGTCGAGTTTTTCACACCTGACGTAGCCGGTGGTTCACTGGAGGCTGATTTATAGCAAGTTACATCAGCTCTCCATGACTCTTCTGAGTATTCTGGCGATCTTAACAATACTGTAGTTTAAATACCTTTAAATAGCTTTAAGGCTATTGTAGTTTGGATGGTCTCGATTCTTCCTCTGATTTCCGATTCACCCAAATTATTTTCCAGAGCTTTGGGCACCATTCCAAGGGCACAAATTACAATTGGTAGGACCTTCACCTTCATGTTCCACATTTTCCTCAGTTCTCTGGCAAGGTCCAAGTAGTTGTATATTTTTTCGCTTTCTTTCATTTTCACTCGGTGCTTGTAGGGAAGGCAAAATCCACGAGCTGACAAGTTCTCTTATTATTATTGATTAATACTAGGTCTCCAGAACAGGATTAATTTTCCCCATCAATAGTGAATAAAACAAAAACTTCTTCGGCATAAAATAACCCAACAAAGGTTCATATACCTTAAAATCCAACCAACCAATTTTTTATCTATTTTTATTTAAAAATTTTTTTAATTCATTCTACAAATATATATACAATCCGAGGTCTTCCTGCTCAGATGTGTTATGTACAAATTTTTAATTTATCATAGTTTAGACCATAACCAAGACTGATAGTAAAACACTGAGCAAGATTTTTTGAAATATAATAGCATCAAGTCATAAAAACAAAGGAAAGATAACTCGTGTACATGTCCAAAATGATAATTAAATAGGAATAGTTACTTGAAACCTTATAGTTGCTTGAATTATTAATTTTAGACAGGGATACTTAAAAGTATATAACTGTGTACAACCAAATGATTAATTGTAATATTCTCTATTCTTCTTACCACGATTTGAATGCCCGTCTCCTAAATCTGTTGTGAAAAAGATTATCCTTAAAAAATGGCAAAATCATTGAAATGCACTAATTAATAACAAACTTTAAAATGTTAAATCTACTATTGGAGAATGGAACTTAAAATACAACAAAAATAGGTTGTGCTGATCCGCCTTCACATAGGCCACACCTACATCACTCATCATCATTTACTAGAGGGCATAGAATCCCCAATATGCACTACATGCCAAGAGGGATTTACAGTGAAACATATACTGCTAGAGTGTGTATACTTTTATGTAGTGTGAACAAAATACCACTAGCAAGTAATTTGAAAAAACTTTCACAAAAATAAGACCATGCAGGATTTTACATTTCCTAAAAGAAGTTTAATTGTAATAAAAAATATGTGTAATTGAATGAAGTCCCAGATAATTTTATGCCTCTCATTCTCGGGTTTTCTTGGTCAATATATATATTTACCAACCCCTCCGCACGAGCAGGATGTGACACAAGGTCAATTTCTTAAGCGGAGTTTAACAGGTTTGAATTCAGAGTGTTCCTTCTCCTAGACCGGTTGCCTAACCAAGGTTAAAGAGCCCAATCTGTCCTACTATTTATCCATAGCTGGAGGGAGAGTATGATTCATACCTTTCCCAAGGATATTAGCACTAAGTAAAATGCAATTAGCACGTCCAGGATTTGAACTTAAAACTCAGTCGAATATTTGAAAAATGTTTCTTCCCTGGAAATGGTGTGAAATATTTTGAACCGGCAATTTTTTACTCTTTATTTGCCAACTTCAAATGATCACTGTGTATAGCAAATGTAATTAATACGTAAAAATATTCCTATGTATTGTGTGAAGAATGTTTGAAATAAAAATTAGATATTGTTTCATCAAAGAAATATCAGGATTTTGCTGATCTGCTTTCTCACGAATGACAGAAAAGATTTCCTGATTAAAAATATGATATAGAATTTTGGGGATATTATCCTGTCAGGTGTTGAAATATCAAAGGCGCATTTTCTTGTTCTTGTTCTTGTTCTTGTTTCTTGTATCTTGTTGTTGTTGTTGTTGTTGTTGTTGTTGTTGTTGTTCTTCTTCTTCTTCTTCTTCTTCTTCTTCTTCTTCTAACGTAATGATTACCTTTGATATCTTTTTATTTCTTGCGAATAACCCACACCAGTTTTAGCATATATATTTTGTTTGGAAAACTAATAATATGGCGATAGTGGAGGCTTGTGTTGTAATGGTTACCGTCATATGAAATTGACACTGCGAGACAAGTTCAAATCCTGGACATTGCTGTTTTTATTTTAAATAACCCTAATACCTTGGGAAAGGTATGAATCCAACTAATCCCACTCTAGCTAAAGCTAAATAATAGACTGGGATCTTTAGTCAAGGTATGACAAGCGGTCTGTGAGAAGGAACACTCTGAATTCAATCCAAATGGACTCTATTTTGTTAGTCAAAACTACTTTGAGAACTCATCCCCCTTAAAAGCAGGGTAGTCCCTTTTATCAATCTCAAGTGGGTTGGTTGTTTGCTTTTACGGCATTTCAATCCTTGTTGTGTTATTTTATACCGAAGACGTTTTGTTATATTCATTCTTGCTGGGAAATTCATTTTCTTAAAACTCAATTTTAAAATGTTATCTGAATATATTTTCACGTTAATGGAGGACTATAACAAGACAAAAGAGCATATATATATATATATATATATATATATATATATATATATATATTATATATATATATATATATATGGTACTGAAATTTTAATACAATCAACTATCGAACATAAAAGGGGAAAAGGAGACGTAAAAAAAAAAACGAAAGAAAAAAGGAGAGAACACTTTTAACCATTTTGCAAGATGATAACGATCATACAATTAAGGAACACGGGTATTAATACATAGATAATTTATTTATGAATCATATATATATATATATATATATATATATATATATATGATTCATAAATAAATCTATAATTTTAGATAACTTCTCTTGTCTTCATCATTGATGGCCTGTTAGCTCACAGTAAGTGTTGCGTCCCATCTCAGGAAAACAATATCCATAGTCTAGCACAACCAAGAAAGGGAATAGACTCCCCCGCTGTTCAGCTGATACTGAAAATAATCCACTGTACAGACAAAATGTTAAAAGAATAGAGTGTCTTCATATCTAGAGATTTTAATTCAAAATAGTAAAATTGACAAAAATGGGCTAACCCCACGTTTTGTTATTTTAAATTAAAATCTGCTGATACCCCTAAATACACAAGCTTTATCGGCAGGTGGTTTAGAATACACCAACTGCATCTCTTCATAGAGGTAAGAAACACCCCAAGGTGGGTGACCTGTTGGCCCTGCGTAACGGCTCACGATGCTTACGGATGAAACCCTGGTGGCTGAGCAGTCTAAAGCATGCAACACTGCACTTTTTCTCTTACTTAGGCTAGATGGGAGGCCCTCTCTAATCAATCGGCTGCTCACATCAAGCTCTAGCACGTATATGATGGTCTCTACCCGATTGCCTTCACGGTAAAGTCTAACCCGCTTTATACGTGATACAGGGATGTGTCTGAGGGTCTTAATGTCCTGGGTATGAGGTTAATATCTATTTTCAAATTCTGGAGCACAGGGGAACGTGGGGTTAGCTTTCCTTTCCATTACTTCCAGGTCATCTCTCATCCGGAGTGGTAGTACCTGTTAGGGACCACTCTATGGGTTACATAAAAAAATGAATTTAAAAATTATGTTTAAAAAAATTAATTAAAAAAATTGAGTATCCATCAAGAATGGATAAAAACAAAACGTCTTTGGCATAAAATAACCCAATAAGGGTTGTCATGCCTTAAAATCCTATCAACCAATTAACCAACCGAAATGCACTGTACGATACAGCAATATGTCGCCTGCCCACAGGCAGTGCTATAAATAATTCTTTTAAGAACCCAGAGACCCTGGTTATCCCAGGCAATTGTCCAGTCAATATATCGTGTACTAATTACAACGCCAAATGTTTGAGATAAATAGATTACAAATGTATTAATTATAAGGTAATATTTACCTGTCAATCAAGAAAGCCGTGGGAAACGTGTCTTATAGTATGTGTGTGAGTGTGTGCGTGTATGTGTGTGTGTGTTTGTGTGTGTGGAGTAAAACATTGAAGCCAGGTGTATAAAAAATCTAAACATCTAAGTCAGGTAATGTCATCTTTGAGATATCATTTTGTAGACATGTGACAAAGGGAATTGAGACGGCTATTTACTCCTTTCTATTCAAGTTTTGATTATTAATTACAGGTGTTTTAATCGGATTTTCAATGAGGATTTCTATTTCTATTTGTTTCAGACTGACTACACTTTGCTGGTGATGGACAATCTGTTTTCGTCTATTCGGCTAGCATCTCTAAGGTTTGCTGAATATCACGTACACATGAGAAGGTAGATTCATAGTCTCTATCGCCCATGACTCATCAATCAAAAGTAGGTTCCGATTGACCGAATCAAGCAATTTCATTCAGATAATAAAAATAATAATAATAATAATAATAATAATAATAATATAACAATTTGCATGCACACAGATATTCGGTTTCAAGTATTTCGATCTAATAGTAATAATTTCCACGCATTTATGCAGTTTTCTGTATTCATATCTATATTAATTTAATTTCCTCTTATTTCTCCCATATATATATATATATATATATATATATATATATATTATATAAAGTAAACTACAGACACGTGTTTCGAGGTATCACCTCTCATCAGTGCAGTTATACCATTTTTAGTAGCTGCCTCTGGCCGGGTTTGAGACCCGAACGAACTTACGCTCGCCGAACCTTCTTACCCATACGGCCACAATCAGCTTCCAAGTATAGCAGGCTATTTAATCGCTATATTTCTAATCGGAAATGAATTCACTAAGAGTTCTCAAACTTTGTAAACAAAGTGAGATTTGGCTTAACGCCGAACACGTTGAATTTGCAATTAAATTCCTCCTAAATAGAGTGCTCGTTTGGTATATTTACATTTTAGGAGTGCTCACTATCAGAGATAGAGCATATATATCTAAGCTTGGGTACAGAATCACCAATCCCTTCGGACGCGTAGGATATATAAATCGTATATGGGATTTTCAAACCATTTGGTTTGAAAATCGTATAGGAGAGAAACTATCTGTATCCATTGTTGTTGGCTTCATGTCCACGCTACCCTAACGTAGATACACATGGTCTATCAACGACATTGAGATACATGCTCCAACAACGATATTGAGCTATATTTACTTATAGATATAACACTAAATATCACCAATATATATATATATATATATATATATATATATATATATATTATGGAAAAGATGACTTACCGGTGAATATGGTCACAGTGGTTGATGTGAAGTTCATAAAGGTAAGGCAGTGATATAACAAATAAAAAAGCGCTCACTACGTTGGTAGAGCAAATTTATTTTAATATTTTAATTATTTTAATATAGGTCCAAGTGATAACCTACTCGAGTTTCACCCCGTTGCGGATCTTCAGGGTTAACTCCACTGTGTAAATCAAGATGATGGTTGATTGTAGACAGTTATATGTATGTGTCTTTTGCTATGAACGGTACATTATGCATAATGTACCGTTCATAGCAAAAGACACATACATATAACTGTCTACAATCAACCATCATCTTGATTTACACAGTGGAGTTAACCCTGAAGATCCGCAACGGGGTGAAACTCGAGTAGGTTATCACTTGGACCTATATTAAAATATATATATATATATTATTATTATTATTATTATGATCTATATACAGTTATGTTGCTTTATCGCTCATACGTACGTTTTGATAGTAGACACGATTAATTGTATACTTATCTCATAACGGGCTCGCATCCGGTTGCTGCGCCGATGCTCAGTTGGCTGACAATTCCTTGCTGTTTGGAGTCTGGAAACCAACTTGTAATGCTGGGGGACATCTTGCCTTGTGACATTTATAGTTTTTAGTAATAACACCAGGCCACTTCTTTTTCTCTTGAGATTTTTATTTCTCTCAAGTCACAACTGCCGATTGCAAGAAGCCCACTTCTCACTCTCTCAGCGCATTGTTCCAGACTCACTCCAATATAGACTCTGATTTTGGACCAGATAGAATAATGAAACTGGTATAATGAGCTAAATTTCTTTCTTTTGATAATCACGAATGATGATTGAAAAATATTATCTGTTTCTTCTTGTTGTTTTGTTCTACGGCATATCAGCCACACTGGGTCATTTAATGCCGATAAAGTTTTGAAATAAATTCATTCTTAATGAATACTCAATTCTTTTTATATACACATTTTTCTATTTAACACAGAGATGGGACCCTAACAGTTACTACCACTCCAGGGCAGAAATGACCAGGGAGCAATGTTGATGAAGGGGTCCTCCACATTCCCCCAAACCTCCAGAACTAGAACCTCACCATCAGATAGAATTTAACGTCATTACCAGGATATGAAACCCTCAGCCACCGCCTTCTAGCACATATATTATAAAAAGGGTTGGGACTAGCCATAAGGGCAATTGGGTTTGGACAATCATATAGATGCTAGGGATTGACGTGACCAGCCAATTGATCTGTGGAGGTCTTTTTGACCACCCGTCTAGCCTAAGTAAGGGCCTAAATGTAGTGCTGCATGTCATGGACTGCTCATCCACCAGTATTCCGTCCTTAATCCTCACGGGCCTCCACCCAAGGCCAACGGGTGGCCCCATTGAAGGATTCTTAGCCCTCTGTGGAGGTGCAGTCGATGTATTAGATACACTTATCAAACGTAATAATTGATTATCATACTGTTGTATATCCACGGGTCCTGCTAGTTCATAAATATTGTCTACGACTGTTAAAAAACAACTTTTTATTTTGTCTGTTGCTTGTGATCTAATTTCAACCGGACGCTTCTTCTGTCGGTGGTCATTGTCTATTGGTCTTTCAAGCCAGTACGTTCACGAATTTCATATATATATATATAAATATATTATTTATATTTTAAA
>CM042165.1:42328051-42330551 GCA_023376005.1 Doryteuthis pealeii | reverse complement strand
CTTCAAGCTATGGGGAAATATTAGAGTAGACTTGATTCTTACATTTTTGTTAGTGTGACGAGATGATGAAGGGTCTGCGTTTTGAGAGGACTACTATAGAAAAAGAGGAAGAAGTAATGAGACAAGGTGGAACCTTTGAAAAAGGGTGGAGTGATGCACGGTGATTTGACCAAGGAATGACCCCCAAATGGAGAATTGAAAGCCAACCGGAAGTTTCGGGTGTTGACCGGAACCGGAAGTCACGTGGTGACGAGGAGCGACGAAGAAGAATATCGCTCTCTTTTTGCTTTCCGTGGCGTAGGGTGCGGACGGGCCTCTGGTCCTTAGTGTGGGATTACAGTAATTTAACAGTGTTCTCTCTCTCTCTTTCTCTCTGCCTTTCCTCCTCTCCGAAACAACCCATACGAGACGAGCCCGAAAATAAAAGCTAAGCAGCTTGTGACGATATATTTCTCGCGTTGTACCTTTTTATCGACAAGACGACCGCTGCGTACCAAATACCTTTTTAGTGTCGTGAATTTGGAGGCACGTTGACAAGACCTGCTATACAACATATATCGCTATTAGAACGTTACATTAGGCAACCAGTCTAGAAGAAGAAAAACTCCGAATAAAACCTGTTAAACTCCAGTTAAGAAATTGACCATGCATCGCATCCTGCTTGTGCGGATGTGATTGGTAAATGTACTCATTTAAGGAGAAAAGATTCTGAAAATAAAATTTATTTTACTTTTTTCAAAAAAATGTCCATATTTATTTAAATACCCTTGTTTTTGTATAGTACTTTACAATCTGTCTAGTTGAAAATTTGAAAATAATAAATGGAATAACAAACTGTTACATAATCTATGCGGTTGCAAAAGATTATTGTCAATCCCTGTAATTCTAAGGGGGTGACCCTTTTCATATCATGGCCGGGTCCTTCCATGGAAAATTACAGAAGCCCGCCAAATATGTGAAGTCACGTGGGACCTTTTTGAGTCCCCAGTTTGCAGTTGGACGTCAGGCAGAGCGGTTGGCCATTTTATGCTCCGTCTAAACTGGAACTCACGCTCGCTATGTTAGTTAGCAGATGTCTGGGTTGGGGATTTACCAAATAAAGTAACATCAAAGTAAATCCAAGTCTTGTGTTTATTATCTAAAAACTAACAATGACACAGGGCTTCTGATAACGAGAAATCCCTAGCAGAAAACCAGACCGAAGTCCCCAAGTCCACTCCAGACGCAAGATCTTAGAAGATGCCAGACCAAGTCAAGATGAAGATATACCAAAGACGATCAGAAACATACCAAGACGGTCAGCAGAAGAATAGATGTCCAAGTAAGTGAAGAAGAAGAGTTATGCAACATTAAAATTATTTAGTGCCAGTGAGGAAGGCGCTATGCAACAAAACTATGGTGGACATATTTTGGCCAGGTTTAGGTGAACCGGTTTTATCTCAAACTCTCAGAGAATTTTATACGAGTCATTCTCAGTGTCGTGACATGGAAATTGAGGTATGATATTAAGGGTCTACAAAGAAGAGTAACAAAAATAATAAAAAGAGCAAAAGATTACATTTACAAAGTAAGATTGGAGAAATTAGGATTAACTATTTTGCAGATATAATTGAAAATCTGGAACCAATTGAATTGAATTTTTCTTTTTCATCTATATATTAATACACGCGTTCCTTGTACGACTGTTATCATCTTGCAACGCCCTCTGGTAAAAGAATGAGACCGTCCAATTCGTCCAAGATCAAATACAAAAATGTAAAACCTGATTATCTAATGTCGCTTATCTGCCGTATTCTTTCGTCACCTCAGTAAAAGATTCCGTTTTTATTATAAAGAAGGGAAAGAAAAAGGACATGCTACACAGAAAATTATAAGAAACAAAGAGTGGTGTAGTTATAGAGAGATGGGGTGAGCGCGTGGAAGCGATGACGCTAATCAGTTTCAATCGAACATAATGAAGAGATGAAAAGAAAGAAAGGAAGAAAAAGTGATTGAGAGAGAGAGAGAGAGAGAGAGAGAGAGAGAGAGAGAGAGAGAGAGAGAAGGAGAGAGAGAGAGAGAGAGAATTAAATCAAGATTATTATACTTTTTACATAGCTCTTAAGTAAACATATCAAACGTTGAAATAATTCAATTATTATACTTTGATATATACAAAAGTTCTGCGTGGAAACAAAATTTCTCTTCACATTAAAAGTTGTCTATTGTTAGTATAATCGAACTCATTCAGTTTTCAATAAGATTTTGTCTGAAAATCTATTAATAATGGGGATTCGCTTCCGGTTTTTGTCTATAACAAAAATTACGTCACTGTTTACGTCACATTACCCAAAATCGAAATAACATAGAATAAATACACTCAAAATTTGAACAGGCAACATTAGACAGTCCTCATTGTTTTTTTTTAAAAATAAGTTTTAATAATTACATGACTGGTATTATATATATATATATAGTTTGTTTCTTATTTTAATACATATTTAAAATTTACATTTCAAAT
>CM042165.1:42318051-42325551 GCA_023376005.1 Doryteuthis pealeii | reverse complement strand
CTTCAAATTTATATTTTACACATACATACAATGCTTCCAAAAATCTATAAAAAAACACTTAAAAAAGCACTTTTTCTTTTTCCTTATGAAACTGTCAAATTTATCCCGAACAGCCTATATATATATATATATATATATATATATATATATAGGCTGTTCGGGATAAATTTGACAGTTTCATAAGGAAAAAGGAAAAGTGCTTGGTAACTACAACATTTTATGGAATGTAAATAAATTCAGGCAAGGGAATTACACTACTGTCAACAAGTTTCATTGAAAATAACCGTCACTAGAGTCGATCTCAGCCTCAATCCTGCTCCGAAACCTGGAGCAAGCTGATGTTACAGTTTCCCTGGGAAGCGTCTCAAAAGCTACCTTAGTTCTGTCGATTAACTGGGCTTTTGTTGTACTGTGACGGTGATTGGTTTCTTTCTCAACACGCCCCATACATAATTAAGATATGGGCGGTTCGGAGGCCAAACATTGGGACTGGTGTAGTCATAAAAATTCGCCGACAACCATTTTTGACTCGTCCCAGAGGTGTGTCAGGTAATCGAATCCTGCTGCTATACATATGGCCTACCATTGGCTACCCTTTTTTATCCAAGGCTTGACTAGTGTTTAACAACTTCACATAGGCATCTGAATTCAACCGGATACCCTCTCTGAAAAAATACGGAGGCATCACATCACCCTCAGAGGACACACATCCGAAAACCATCACAGTTTGAGGAAATTTAGTCTGCATGACACGATCAGTGTCCTTTGGAATGTATGCAAGCTATCTGTTATTCTGGGTGTTGTATCTTGGCAAATGTTTTTCTCATCGGAAAAGAACCAGATTGTTGTGGTTACGCTGTATGTTTCACTTTCCTCAGAAGTTTCTTAGTCTTTGTCTAAACGATCTAGGTCGTTTGACAAAGCAGCGGTCGAAAGGCCCTTAAGCTTTTCTTTTTTTTCGCTCTATCAAATTTGCTGTTTCAATATTTCAATAAAAGTATTTTTTAAAATTCTATATAAATTCATACCATATATATATATATAAGTCGTCGGGGCGGCCTAAAGTCGGTATCGGCCAGTCAGCGAGGGAGTCTATCCCCTTTTCACTAGCGCTAGACCAAGGAGATTGTTTTAGCATCTGAGGTGGAGCGCCACACCTACCATCAGCTCCTTACTTTACCGCACAGATCCCTGTGCTACTCATACGCTGAGTTGGGGGACGGTATCGAACTAGGAACCTTGTGTTTCTAGCCGAACGCTCTACCGACTGAGATATATATATATATATAACACGAGCTTGAGACATGCACTATCTGTACAATTGTATTATGCTGCGTGCGCAAGTGACAGTGCAATTTATTTTCCTTATATGGAAAATCAACGTCGACGTTTCTATTATAAACTTGTATTTTGAGCACGTATTACACACCCGCGTCTCTCTTCTCTCTCTCTCTCTCTCTCTCTCTCTCTCTCTCTCTCTCTCTCTTGACAGATTTCGATAGACCTAACGAGTGAGTTTTGGGCGTTGGAATGGCTCTCCGTAAAATATACAAATATACAACCTGGCCAGACACAAAGGAACTCAAATTGAAAGAGGTTGTCGGCCAGTTTAATCAGAACACCCAAATTTCCTCGCAATTCCTTTACTGATAAATATGGAAATTTAATTAAGAGACGCGTGGCAAATTTTCTGTTCTTCTTCTTCTCCCCAAAAACGCGCCTTTTTGAAGACATCTCAATCGCTCGCTTAAAATATACGTAATGAAAATCAGTCACGCGCATCCTCTAACCGGTGCGCGTAGACATATATGTATTTCGGTTTATATTTGAATGTATTTGTCCCAGTGTATGTTTTTGTGTACACATGTCATTATCTTGCTTGTGAGCATATGTGTATATGATGTATGTCAGTGTGTGTACATGTCTGTGTCTTTCGGTACATATTTGAATGCATTTATCCAGTGTATGTTCCTGTGTACATGTGTCAATATTTTGTCCCAGTGTACGTTCCTGTGTATAAATCGATATCTTGCTTGTGAGCATATGTGTATATGATGTATGTCAGTGTGTGTACATGTGTGTGTCTTTCGGTACATATTTGAATGTATTTAACCCAGTGTATGTTCCTGTGTAGATAAGTCAATATATTGCTTGTGAGCATATGTGTATATGATGTATGTCAGTGTGTGTACATGTATGTGTACATATTTGAATGTATTTATCCCAGTGTATGTTCCTGTGTACATGTGTCAATATTTTGTCCCAGTATACGTTCCTGTGTAGATAAATCAATATCTTGCTTGTGAGCATATGTGTATATGATGTATTTCACTGTGTGTACATGTGTGTGTACATATATGTCTTTCGGTATATATTTGAATATATTGGTCCAAGTGTACGTTCCTGTGTAGATAAGTCAATATTACGTCTGTGCATATGTATATATGATGTATGCCAGTGTGTATACATGTGAGTGTACATATGTGTCTTTTGTATATATTTGAATGTATTTGTCCCAGTGTATGTTTTGTGTGTCAATATCTTGTGAGAGCATATGTGTATATGATGTATGTCACTGTGTGTACATGTGAGTGTCTTTCGGTACATAATTGAATGTATTTAACCCAGTGTACGTTCCTGTGTAGATATATCAATATATTGTGTCTGTGCATATGTATATATGATGTATGCCAGTGTGTGTAAACATGTGTGTACATATATGTCTTTCGGTTTATATTTGAATGTATTCGTCCCAGTGTATGTTTTTGTGTACACATGTCAATATCTCGCTTGAGAGCGTATGTGTATATGATGTATGTCAGTGTGTGTACATGTCTGTGTGCATATGTCTTTCGGTATATATTTGAATGTATTTATGCCAGTGTATGTCCCTGTGTACATATATCAATATTTTGTCCCAGTGTACGTTCCTGTGTAGATAAGTCAATATATTGCGTATGTGCATATGTATATATGACGTATGTCAGTGTGTGTACATGTGTGTATACATATATGTATTTTGGTATATATTTGAATATATTGGTCGAAGTGTACGTTTCTGTGTAGATATATCAATATATTGTGTCTGTGCATATGTATATATGATGTATGCCAGTGTGTGTAAACATGTGTGTACATACATGTCTTTCGGCATATATTTGAATGTATTTGTCCCAGTGTATGTTCCTGTGTACACATGTCAATATCTTGCTTGTGAGCATATTTGTATATGATGTATGTCAGTGTGTGTACATGTGTGTGTAAAAAAAAAGTAAAGTCGTCGGGGCGGCCTGAAGTCGGTATCAGCCAGTCAGCGAGGGAGTCTACCCCCTTTTCAATAGCGCTAGACCAAGGAGATTGTTTTTTAGCATCTGAGACGGAGCGCCACACTTACCATCAGCTCCTTACTTTACCGCACAGATCTCTGTGTTACTCATACGCTGAGTTGGCGATGACCGATATCGAACTAGGAACCTTATGGTTTGTAGCCGAACGCTCTACCGACTGAGCTAACCCGGCCCCTTTCGGTACATATTTGAAGGTATTTATCCCAGAGTATGTTCCTGTGTACATATGTCAATATTTTGTCCCCGTGTAAGTTCATGTGTAGATAAGTCAATATATTGTGTCTGTGCATATGTGTATATGATGTATGCCAGTGTGTGTAAATGTGTGTGTACATATATGTATTTCGGTATATATTTGAATGTATTTGTCCCAGTGTATGTTCCTGTGTACACATGTCAATATCTTGCTTGTGAGCATATGTGTATATGATGTATATCACTGTGTGTACATGTGTGTGTCTTTCGGTACATATTTGAATGTATTTAATCCATTGTATGTTCCTGTGTAGATAAGTCAATATATTGCTTGTGAGCATATATAAATATATTATATATATATATATATATATATATATATATTGATGTATGTCAGTGGGTGTACATGTGTGTGTACATATTTGAATGTATTTATCCCAGTGTATGTTCCTGTGTACATATATCAATATTTTGTCCCAGTGTACGTTCATGGGTAGATAAATCAATATCTAGCTTGTGAGCATATGTGTATATGATGTATGTACATGTGTGTGTTCATATATGTCTTTCGGTATATATTTGAATATATTGGTCCAAATGTACGTTCCTGTGTCTGTGCATATGTATATATGATGTATGGCCGTGTGTGTAATCATGTGTGTACATATATGTCTTTCAGTATATATTTGAATGTATTTGGTCCAGTGTATGTTTTTGTGTACACACGTCAATATATTGCTTGTGAGCATAAGTGTATATGATGTATGTCAGTGTGTGTACATATGTGTATTTCGGTATATATTTGCATGTATTTATCTCAGTGTATGTTTTTGTGTACATATGTCAATATTTTGTCCCCGTGTACGTTCCTGTGTAGTCAATATATTACGTCCGTGCATATCTATATATGATGTATGCCAGTGTGTGTACATGTGTGTGTACATATGTGTGTTTTGGTACATATTTGAATGTATTTTCCGCTGGGTATGTTCCTGTGTACACATGTCAATATCTTGCTTGTGAGCATATGTGTATATCATGTATGTCAGTGTGTGTACATATGTGTGTCTTTCGGTACATATTTGAATGTATTTAACCCATTTTTATGTTCCTGTGTAGATAAGTCAATATATTGCTTGTGAGCATATATATATATATATATAATATATATATATATATATATATATATATATATATATATATGTATGTATATATACATATGATGTATGTCAGTGTGTGTACATGTGTGTGTACATATTTGAATGTATTTATCCCAGTGTATGTTCCTGTGTACATGTGTCAATATTTTGTCACAGTGTACGTTCCTGTGTAGATAAGTCAATATATTGCGTCTGTGCATATGTGTATATGATGTATGTCACTGTGTGTACATATGTGTGTACATATATGTATTTCGGTATATATTTGAATTTATTTATCCCAGTGTATGTTCCTGTGTACATATGTCAATATTTTGTCCCTGTGTACGTTCCTGTGTAGATAAGTCAATATATTACGTCTGTGCATATGTATAAACGATGTATACCAGTGTGTGTAAACATGTGTCTGTACATATGTGTGTTTTGGTATATATTTGAATGTATTTTCCCTGTGTATGATCCTGTGTACACATGTCAATATCTTGCTTGTGAGCATATGTGTATATGATGTATGTCAGTGTGTGTACATGTGTGTGTCTTTCGGTACATATTTGAATGTATTTAACCCAGTGTATGTTCCTGTGTAGATAAGTCAATATATTGCTTGTGAGCATATGTATATATGATGTATGTCAGTGTGTGTACATGTGTGTGTACGTATGTGTATTTCGGTACATATTTGAATGTATTTATCCCAGTGTGTGTTCCTGTGTACATATATCAATATTTTGTCCCGGTGTACGTTCCTGTGTAGATAAGTCAATATATTGCGTCTGTGCATATGTGTATATGATGTATGTCACTGTGTGTACATATGTGTGTACATATATGTATTTCGGTATATATTTGAATTTATTTGTCTCAGTGTACGTTCCTATGTAGATATGTCAATATATTTTGTCTGTGCATATGTGTATATGGTGTATACCAGTGTGTGTACATGTGTGAGCAAACGTGAGTGTGTATGTATACGCCACGTTTATTTTTGTATTTTCAAAAGGAAATCGTATATATTTATATTTAACAGAAGACGAGTTTACATAGATATTTATCAGAAAATGCGAAAAGGATAAAAAGAGTTGGAGAAAAATAGAGAGAATAAGAAATTAAAAGGTGAAAGATTGGGAAGAGATATAGATACAATAAGAGATGAAAAGAAGAAGAATGAGAGATATAGATAGAATAAGAGATAAAAAGGCAAAAAGATGAGAGATATGGATAGAATAAGAGATAAAAACAACAAAGAGGGGAAAGATATAGATCTGATAAGAGATGAAAAGGAAAAAGGGAGCGATATAGATAGAATAAAAGATGAAAAGGAAAATGGAGATATATAGAGATAATAAGAGATTAAAGGGGGAAAAGGGAGAAATATGAATAGAATAAGAGATGTAAATGAAGAAAAGGTAAAGATATAGATAGATTAAGAGGTGAAAAGGAAAAGGGGGTAAGTATAAATTGAATAAGGAAGAAAAAAAGAAGAGATATGGATAGAATAAGAGATAAAAAGGGAAAAGGAGAGATATAGATAGAATAAGAGATAAAAAGGCAAAAAAGGCGAGATATAGATAGAATAAGAGATAAAAAGGCAAAAAAGGCGAGATATAGATAGAATAAGAGAAGAAAAGGAAAAAAGAAGATATAACGAATAAGAGAATAAAAGGTAAAGAGGAGAGATATCGAAAGAATAAGAGATAAAAAAGAGAAAGATAAGAATAGAATAAGAGAATAGAAGGAGAAAGGAGAGATATGGATAGAATAAAAGATAAAAACAAAAAAAGAGGGGAGAGATATAGCTATAATAAGAGATGAAAAGGAAAAATGGAGATATATAGAGAGAATAAGAGAGAAAAAGGAAAAATGGAGATATATAGAGAATAAGAGAGAAAAAGGAAAAAGGGAGAGATATAAATAGAATAAGAGATGTAAAAGAAAAAAAGGAAGAGATATAGATAGAATAAAAGAGAAAAGGAAAAACTGGGGGAGATATAAATAGAAAGAGAGATGAAAAAGAAAAAAGAAGAGATATAGATAAAATAAGAGATAAAAAGGAATAAAAGGGAGAGATGTCGATAGAATAAGAGAATAAAAAGCAAAAATGAGATATATAGATAGAATAAGAGATAAAAAGGTTTGTTTGTTTGTTTGTTTTGTTTTACGGCATATCAACCACAGTGGGTCATTTAATACCGATAAAGTTTTGAAATAAATCAATTCTTAATGGATAATACAACTTTTTTATAGATACATTTTTCTATTTAACCCATAGATGGGACCCTAACAGGTACTACCACTCCGGGTCAGAGTGGACCAGGGAGCAATGGTGATGAAGGGGTGCTCCACATTCCCCAAACCTCCAAAACTGGAACCTCACCATCAGATAGAGTTTAACGTCATTCCCAGGACATGTAGACCCGCAGCCACCGCCTTCTAGCACCCATATGATAAAAAGGGGCTGGGGCTTGCCATAAGGGCAATAAGGTTGGGAAAATCATATAGGTGCTAGGGCTTGACGTGACCAGCTGATTGATCGGAGGGGGCCTCTCCGACCGCCCGTCTAGCCCAAGATAGGGCCAAAGTGGAGTATTGCAAGTCAGGAACTGCTCATCCACCTGGGCTCTATCCTTAAGCATCACGGGTCGCCACCCACGGCCAACAGGTGACCCCATTGGGGGAGTCTTACCCCTCTGCAGAGGTGCAGTCGGTGCATTCTAACGCCCTAGCTGACAGGGCGGAGATAAAAAGGGAAAAAGAAGACAGATATAGATAGAATAAGAAAAGAAAAGAAAAAATGAGAT
>CM042165.1:42296546-42312951 GCA_023376005.1 Doryteuthis pealeii | reverse complement strand
TTGATTAGCAATTGTATCTTATGATGTTTTATAATATAATTAGAGGCTATTGACAATGCAATGGAATATAGGTGATGAACATGATGTTTTATTTACCTGCTTTTCCTATCTATTTTGGGATATAATCATCTCAGAGGTTTCAGATGTACTGTGTGTCTTTATTAGTTATTTACATACTTTATTATTCAGTAATATAAGTATAATAAAAAACACATACCGCCCCGATAACTAATCTAATCTGACGTGGGAATTTTCATCACGAACAATATCTCTAGGATAACAGGTTACAATACATCATCATTTTCATACACCTATTACGACTTCTTCCATGAATTCTTCATATAGCCTTCTCTAATCCCTTCTATATTTAATACAATTCACCGCTACTCTATCGCACGCACACATTCACAAACCACACACACACCACAACACACACCACATATTATCCTATATACCTATTTATATATATAATACCACTCCTCACTCTCTCTATCTCTCTGACTCTTTGACTACTCTAATCGCTTTCTACTTTATATATATATATATATATAACTATTATTATACTACGTACTATAATAAACACTCCATCTCCACCTATATAACTATTATAATACTATATACTATCTATACATGTTACAAACCAGACCACACGAAGCAGTCTAGCCATGTCTATAACCTTGCTGATTGAGACAATGGTCGAAATGTACATACAGGGATTGACATTTCCTCCCTCCGATTTTGTTTAGCCTTAACATTGAACATATATACCCGCCTAAATTCATTAATTAATGACTAATTAATTTTCAAAATTGGTATACTTCATTTAGCACATATCCTCCGAAATTGGTCGGCTCAAGGCCATATAAAAAATACACACATTGTTATTTACTACTTTCATATATATATATATGTATATGGTATGAATGTGTGTGTGTGTGTGCGTGCGATATATATATGCAGAGAGAGAGAGAGAGAGAAGAGAGAGGAGAGAGGAGAGAGAGAGAGAGAGAGAGGGAGAGTGTGTTGTGTGTGTGTGTGACTGAATAATAAAGAGATTGTTTGTTGTTTTCCTTTTCTTTTTGGACTGTATTCCATAACGAAGAATATATTGAAGGTGTATTCATTAATCCAAGCTGTTGATACACCTAATCTATCTATCAATTTGCCTGTCATCTTTCTGTCTGTTTGTCTGGTCTGTTATCCCCCCACTCCATCCCCCTCTCTGTCTGTCTGTCTGTCTGTCCTCTCTCCTTCTCTTCTTGTATCTTTCTGCTGTCCGCTTGCCTGTTCTTTTGTCTGTTGTCTTAATTTCTTTAATTAATTATACCAACAGAAACTTTATTTTGGAAATCCCTATCACGTTTTTCCTGTCTCTTACACCATCATACTGGCCGCAGCCCATCCTCATCCGCGTCTCTCCGCCCACCTTTTCCCACTTTTCAGATCGAGATTCCGACATCAACATTGAAGGCGCATTTAGCTAACGATTCGTCTATTTATTAACGCAAAGAAGCCAAGATACCATCCATGCTCAGCGCGTAAGTAATATATGCTTTGATTCCGCAACTCATAATTTGATTGGCTAACTCTTCGGGTCGTACTCGCCGGCTTTTGCCTCCTTCTAATCACAATCATGCAGTGCAACGAGAGATGGTTAATAAACGCATGAACCGGTTAAGTCTTCCTAGTCTGCAAATTTTCTCTAAGCACGCGCTTCTTGCAGCGTTGTTCATCTCATAAGCACTTTAGTCGAGTTACCTCAAAAATTCGTTTGAAAACAAAATATTACTCTAACTGTTCGCTTACAAATCATATATACAATCTATGTACGAATCTTCAAAGTCGTGGGCGGCCCTAATGTCAGTAGGAGCCATACAAGCGAGGGACTCATCCCCCTTTTCACTAGCGCTAGATGAAGGAGATTTATTTTAGCATCTGAGGTGGAGCACCACACCTACCATCAGCTCCTTACTTTAACCAACAGATCACGCTGTGGCTACTCATACACTGAGTTGGCTGGGTCGGTATCGGAACTAGGAACCTTGTGGTTTCTAGCCGAATGCTCTACCAGACTGAGCTAACCCGTTCCCTAATTTACAGTTTTGCAATTTTCTTAGACGATTTAGACGGTGGGTCCGTTTTTAACCAGCGAGTGTTTGCCAAGTTGATAATTCGTCAATGAAAGCAAAATTGTTAAATCTTGAATTTATAATGGTGTTGCTTATCCGCTGAATTCCTTATTTTCTTATAGTGGACGTCGCCTCAGCTAGATAATGGTCATTCCGTTTTTATTATAAAGGTAGAAAAGAAAGAAAAGGGAAAATACTACAAGAACATATAATAGAAAGAAGAAAGAAAGAAAAAGAAAGGTAGAGGGAAGGATAGAGAGAGATGAACGCCGCGCGAAAGGCGATAACGCTAGTCTGTTTCATTCCCAGGTCGAACTCAACTTAAAAGAAAGAAGGAAAGAAAACCTGAAAGATAGTTAACTCATACATTTTACATATTGAACTATTTGGCAATAGCCCTAAAGAATGGGAAGAAAAGGGTCAATGCACAGCAGAAAAAATATAATGAAAGAAAAAAAGAGAGCAAGGGAAAGTTAAGAGAGGGGCGAGCGCCCGAAAGCGATAATGCAAATCTGTTTCAATCGAACATAATAAAAATATGAAAAGGAAGAAAGAAAAGAAAGAACAGAAAGAAAAGAGTGAAGGAGAGTAATTATGGCCTGCAAAACAAAATAAAATACTTATAAAACAAAATAATAAACATTAATAATATAATATAATATAATACATTATAATATAATATAATATAGAACAAAATAATACATATAAAACAAATAAATACATACTAATTTAAAATGATATGAGAAATGCTGCAACGGACATGCGCAAATAGAGATAGATATCGTTGTTACGTTACTAGAGGGACCTTGGACAATTAAGGTTAAAAAAGATCAGTTTTTGTAAAAAATGAATATCGGTGAGAAGGAGGAAAGAAATATTTTGAAAATATTTTTTTTTAAAAGATATATTTGGAATGCAGTTTGTTTAAATTTCTGTTTAGATTCCGTCATAGGGGTTGATTATTTTCGGGTGAATGTAAACAGTCTGGCCAGAAGAATGGTCGGCATTGTCCGACATAGAATTCAGTGATACAATATGGACAATAATACAATGGAATTAAAATAGACCGTTGTGAGACAGGTTTTTTTAAATCCTACCGATCGTCTTTTTCGTTCCGCGGAGCCTGCTAGTGCGGCGGCTTGTTGCTCATATTCTTAACGAGACTTTCGAAGCCGAAGTGGCAAGGGTTCAGTGCCAACGGCGGTCGAGCAGCGGGTCAGTTGGTCCTAAGACCGGGCTGAAGTCTTCCCGAAAGGCGCCGGATCCGTCATTAAAATAAGAATTCACATTCGAAATCGAAAGCGGCCGGCCTCCGTCGAAAGGGAATCGGGTTAAATATTCGCCAAACCTGGACTCGGAGAGGGTCCGGGGGTGGCCGACGCGTTGGCAGCGGCGACCTTTACGGTCGTCGTCGTCGGTGACGCCCCGTTGCTTTCCCGGGCGAAACCGCGGATGACGTAAGAGAATAATCAGTAAATTATAAAAGAAGGGGGATAGTTTGAAAGGCCAGCCAGGACACGAAAGGTCTATTGGAGGAGATATCGCGACGCCGGCTGAATTAGCCTATAGGAAGAAAAAAATTTCTTTCTTTATTCCCCTCCCAAGCTGACAGCTGATGCGAGGTTTACCACTTAATCTATCTAATTCATGGCAATTCTGTTATTGTACCACATTCTTTCTATCTCACATTTGCGTCAACGACTACTCTGGGATTTGTGTCGGCCAAAATAAACATCTTTGACAAAAGGTTAACGGCTTGTTTTATCGACAGGGTTGCCACGGACTTAGTTGAAGGGACATTTTTCCACAAGAAGAAACGAGCCCGCACATATTGCCTGGTCAATCTTTCTGTCATTCTGTCTGACAAAATATCCATAACGTCACTCCGCGTCACAGCCAAAGATTTAGCAAGGTCTTATTTAGGTTGGTTGGTTGGTTGGTTGGTTGGTTTAATGGATTTTAATGGCATGTCAACCAATCGTGGACTTATTTAATGACTAGAGGTTAGGGAATAATGTACCCTGTATGTTTAATGTGGAAGCGGTCAGGATTACGCGCAACTCCCCATTTTACCACCCAGATCAGATTCCAATGCGCGCTTACTCCATCGCGCTAAGTTGACGGGATCAGTGTCGAACCAGGAACATTGATATCCTTAGCGGGTGCTGTACCGACTGATGTCACGTCCTGTCATAGGGGAGGGGTTGGGTAAATATATATACAAGTTAAAGAGCCAAAATCGGAGGTTGAAACTTAATATTAATACATAGCAGCACCCGTCTGTAATGGTTATCATTCTAAGAATGTACCGCGGCGAGAAGAAGTTTCAAATCCTGATCAAGGCTGGTTTGCATTTCACATAGGGCTAATGAACAAGGGAAAAGGTATTCTGCCCCCCCGGCTATGAGTAAATATTTCGGTTGACTGGTTTCTTACCTTTGGTATGGACCGCTTCTAGGAATCGAACTGGTATCTCCGTGTCCATTTTTTCGACGGTAACCGTTACACAACAGCTCTCTACATTTTTTCATAATATAATCATTAGGCAGTGATGAAATAAAGATAAGGCAATCAAGCACATTAAAGACTATATACACCTATATATAAATATAGTATATATATATATATATATATATATATATTATATATATCAAACAGTGACCAAACGAGCTTACCTTTCAACATAGACCCTTCCAGGCAAACATGTTTTTTCGTTATCTTGCAGCACAAGAATGTCATTGGTAATAAAAAAAGTCATCATCTGCAGATATGACGTTCTCATATAACATTTCAGCTTAAATGAAGCATTTTATCCAGCATATGAAGTTGTATATATATAATAATTATTTTTATTTTATCATATTATAATATATATATATAATATATATTGTCTGTCATGGTAATATGAATTAAATTATCATTATATATAATCCTCTATGGAATTTAATATATACCTTTGCCCATTTAGGTTTGTGTTCCGTGGATTTCGGGCCCCGATTGGGAAGTCGTTGTCCTGGAGGACCTTTGCCCTCTGTAATCCTGCGATAGGATTCACGCATACAGGTTAAAGTTGGCTGGCACAGTTTGAATTACTATTTTACATTGACTAGATATTTGCATTCTCCGTTTGTGGCATGGGCTGGTGGCCAGTGTGTAGGTCTTTCATCCTGCTCTTCACTCTGTGGTCCACTGGTTCAATCTCTAGTGGCGGAGATTGTGGTATGCACTGCTGATGAGACCAAAGGCGGTCGAAACAGCTGTCAGTGCTCCGGGTGTCGCAATGGTTTTGCCGAGTTGTCTGGTTATGGTAATATGTTTCAATTATATATATATAATAGCGTGTTCGGGATAAATTGACAATCCTATATTTGGTTATTTTTTCTCAGTAGGTTTGAGTAACTGACGCACACTAACATGCATTTAAAAGATTGGAACCTCTTCTTCATATACGTGATGACAGATAGAATGGATGACTGAACACACTTGAATCAAGGAAAAGAAAACTTGTATTAATATGATCTGCGCCGGCCATCAAAAGGAGATTATGGTTGCTGCCCATGCTTCCCTGAAATCTGTCATCACGTATATGAAAGAAGAAGGTTCCAAGCTTTTAATGATGTGTAGTTGCGTCAGTACCTCAAACCTACTGAAAAAAATAACCAAATATAAGTATGTCAAATTTATCCCGAACACGCTATATATATATATAATTGAAACATATTACCATAACCAGACAACTCGGCAAACACCATTTGCGACACCCGGAGCACTGGACAGCTGTTTCGACCGCCTTTGGTCTCATCAGCAGTGCATACCACAATCTCCGCCACTAGAGATTGAACCAGTGGACCACAGAGTGAAGAGCAGGGACTCTACACACTGGGCCACCAGCCCATGCCACAAACGGAGAATGCCAAATCATCTAGTCAATGGTAATAGTAATTCAAACTGTGCAGCCACTTAACCTGTATTTGCCGTGAATCCTATCGCAGGATTACAGAGGGCAAGGTCACCTCCAGGACAACGACTTCCCAATTCGGGGCCCGAATCCACGGAACACAACCTAATGGGCAAAGGGTATATATTAAATTCCATAGAGGAATTATATATAATTGATAATTTTAATCATATTACCATGACCAGACAATATTATATATATATATATATATAATATATATATATATACAACTTCATATGCTGGATAAAATGTTCATAAGCTGAAATGTTGATATGATGACGTCATATCTGCAGATGATGACTTTTTTTTATGCCAATGACATTCTTGTGCTGCAGATAACGAAAAAACATGTTGCCTGGAAAGGGTCTATGTTGAAAGGTAAGCCTCGTTTGGTCACGTTTGATATATATATATATAATATATATATTATATATATATATATATATATATATATATATAGTTCTTTAATGTGCTTGATTGCCTATCTTTATTTCATCACTGCCTAATTATTATATATGAAAAAATGTAGAGATGCCTGTTGTGTAACGGTTACCGTCGAAAGAAATGGACACGGAGATACCAGTTCGATTCCTAGAGCGGTTTCCATACCAAAGGTAAAGAAACCAGTCAACCGAAATATTTACTCATAGCCGGGGGAGAATACCTTTCCCTTGTTCATTAGCCCTATGTGAAATGCAAACAGCCTTGATCAGGATTTGAACTCTTCTCGCCGCGTACATTTCTTAGAATGATAACCATTACAGGACGGGTGCTGCTATGTATTAATATTAAGTTTCACCTCCGTATTTTGGCTCTTTAACTTGTATATATATTTATACCCAACCCCTCCCTATGGACAGGACGTGACATCAGTCGGTACAGCACCCGCTAAGGAATATCAATGTTCCTGGTTCGACACTGATCCCCGTCAACTTAGCGCATGAGTAGCGCAGATTGGGTAATCTGATCTGGGTGGTAAAGTGGGGAGTTGACGGTAATCCTGACGCTCCACATTAAACATACAGGTACATTATTCCCTAACCTCTAGGCATAAATTAAGTCCAGATTGGTTGACATGCCATTAAAATCCATAAACCAACCAACCAACCAACCAACCAACCTAATATAAGACCTTTGCTAAATCTTTGGCTGTTTGACGGTGTGACGTTATGGATATTTTTGTCAGACAGAATGACAGAAAGATTGACAGGCATATGTGCGGGCTCGTTTCTTCTTGTGTGAAAAATGTCCCTTCAACTAAGTCCGTGGCAACCCGTGTCGATTAAAAACAAGTCCGTAACCTTTTTTGTCAAAAGATGTTTATTTTGGCCGACACAAATCCAGTAGTAGTCGTTGACGCAAAGTGAGATAGAAAGAATGGTACAATAACAGAATTGCATAAATTAGATAGATTAAGCTGGTAACCTCGCATTCAGCTGTCAGCTTGGGAGAGGAATAAAGAAAGAAATTTTTTTCTTCTATAGGCTAATTCAGCCGGCGTCGCGTATCTCCTCAATAGACCTTTCGTGGTCTGGCTTGCCTTTCAACTATTCACCCCTTCTTTTATAATTTACTGATTATTCTCTTACGTCACCGCGGTTTCGCCCGGGAAAGCAACGGGCGTCACCGACGACGACGACCGTAAAGGGTCGCCGTGCACAGCGTCGCCACCCCCGACCCTCTCCGATCCAGGTTTGGGAATATTAACCGATTCCCTTTCGACGGGAGGCCGGCCGCTTTCGATTTCGAATGTGAATTCTTAATTTTAATGACGGATCGGCGCCTTTCGGAAGACTTTCGCCGCGTCTTAGGACCACTGACCCGTGGCTCGACGCCGTTGCACTGAACCCTTCTCCACTTCGGTCTTCGAAGGTCTCGTTAGAATATTAGCAACAGCCGCCGCTACTAGCAGGCTCCAGCGGAACGAAAAGAGACGATCGGTAGGATAAAAATAACCTGTCTCACAACGGTCTAATTTTAATTCCATTGTATATTGTCATATTGTATACACTGGAATTTTAGTCGACAATCCGACATTCTTCTGGCCAGACTGTTTACAGTTCACCCGAAAATAATCAACCCCTATGACGGAATTTAAACAGAAATTTTAAACAAACTGCATTCCAAATATATTCTTTTTAAAAAAATATTTTCAAAATATTTCTTTCCTCCTTCTTCACCGATATTTCATTTTTTACAAAAACTGATTCTTTTTTTAACCTTAATTGTCCAAGGTCCCTCTAGTAACGTAACAACGATATCTATCTCTATTTGCGCATGTCCGTTGCAGCATTTCTCATACTCATTTTAATATTAGTATGTATTTATTTTGTTTTATAATGTATTATTTTGTTTATATTATATTATATTATAATGTATTATATTATATTATATTATAATGTATTATTTTGTTTTATAATGTATTTATTTTGTTTTGCAGCATATTTAACTCTCTCACTCTTTTTTCTTTCTGTCTTTCTTTCTTTCTTTCTTTCTTCCTTTTCATATTTTTATTATGTTCGATTGAAACAGATTTGCATTATCGCTTTCGGGCGCTCGCCCCTCTCTTTAACTTTCCCTTGCTCTCTTTTTTTCTTTTCATTATATTTTTTCTGTGTAGCATGACCCTTTTCTTCCCATTCTTTAGAGCTATTGCCAAATAGTTCAATATGTAAAATGTATGAGTTAACTATCTTTCAGGTTTTTTCTTTCCTTCTTTCTTTTAATTGAGTTCGACTGAAACAGACTAGCGTTATCGCTTTCGCGCGTTCATCTCTCTCTATCCTTCCTCTAACCTTTCTTTCTTTCTTTCTTTCTTTCTTATTATATGTTTCTGTGTAGTATTTCCTTTTTCTTCTTTTTCTACCTTTATAATAAAAACGGAATGACCCATTATCTAGCTGAGGCGACGTCACTCATAAGAAATAAGAATTCGGCGGATAAGCAACACCATATAATCAAGATTTACAATTTTTGCATTTCATTGACGAATTATCATCTTGAAACACTCTCTGGTTAAAAACGACACCGTCTAAATCGTCCAAGAAATGCAAAAACTGTAAATTAGGGAACGGGTTAGCTCAGTCGGTAGAGCATTCGGCTAGAAACCACAAGGTTCCTAGTTCGATACCGACCCACGCCAACTCAGTGTATGAGTAGCACAGGGATCTGTGTGGTAAAGTAAGGAGCTGATGGTAGGTGTGGTGCTCCACCTCAGATGCTAAAATAATCTCCTTCATCTAGCGCTAGTGAAAAGGGGATAGAGTCCCTCGCTGTATGGCTCCTACTGACATTAGGGCCGCCCCGACGACTTTTAGCATTCGTACATAGATTGTATATATGATTTGTAAGCGAACAGTTAGAAGGTAAATATTTTGTTTTCAAACGAATTTTTTGAGTGCTAAACTCGACTAAAGGTGCTTATGAGATTGAACAACGCTGCAAAGAAGGCGGGTGCTTAAGAGAAGAATTTGCAGACTAGAAGACTAACCGGTTCATGGTTTTATTAACCATCTCTCGTTGGCACTGATGATTGTGATTAGAAGGAGGCAAAGCCGGCGAGGACGACCGAAGATTAGCCAATCAAATTATGAGTTTGCGCAATCAAAGCATATATTACTTACGCGCTGAGTGATGGATGGTATCTTGGCTTCTTTGCTTAATAAATAGACGAATCGTAGCTAAAATGGCGCCTTCAATGTTGATGTCGAATCTCGATCTGAAAAGTGGGAAAAGGGTGGAGCGGAGAATGACGCGGATGAGGATGGGGCTGCTGGCAGTTATGATGGAGTAAGAGACAGGAAAACGTGATAGGGGATTTCCAAATAAGTTTCTGTTGGTATATAATTAAGAAATTAAGACAAACAGACAAATAGACAGGCAGCGGGACAGAAAGATACACAGAGAGAGAAAGAGAGAGAGACAGACAGACAGACAGACAGAGAGGGGGATGGAGGGGGATAACAGACAGACAAAACAGACAGAAAGATTGACAGGCAAATTGATAGATAGATAGGTGTATCAACAGCTTGGATATAATGAATACACCTTCAATATATTCTTCGTTATGGAATACAGTTCCAAAAAGAAAAAGGAAAAACAACAACAAATCTCTTTATTATTCAGTCACACACACACACACACACTCTCCCTCTCTCTCTCTCTCTCTCTCTCTCTCTCTCTCTCTCTCTCTCTCTCTCTCTGCATATATATATCGCACGCACACACACACACATTCATACATATCATATATATATATATTGAAAGTAAGTAATAAACAATGTGTTTATTTTTTATATGGCCTTTTTAGCCGACAATTTCGGAGGATATGTGCTTAATTGAAGTCATACCTAATTTTGAAAATTAATTAGTCATAATTAATGAATTTAGGCGGGTATATATGTTCAAATGTAAGGCTAAACAAATCGAGAAAATGTCAATCCCTGTATGTACATTTCGACCTATTAGGTCTCATCAGCAAGGTTATAGACATGGTAGACTGCTTCGTGTGTAACATAATATATATATATATATATATATATATATATATATATATATATATATATATATATATAAAGAGAAAGCGATAGAGAGTCAAAGAGTCAGAGAGATAGAGAGAGTGAGGATATATATATATATATATATATATATATATATATGTGTGTGTGTGTGTGTGTGTGTTGTGTGGTGTGTGCGCGTGTTTTTAAAATAGAAATTAGAAGGCTATTGAGAATGCAATGGAAGAACAATAGGTGATGAAAATGATGTTTATTTACCTGTTTCCTAAATATTTTCGTGATAAAATCCCATCGTCAGAAGTTTCGGGGGTTTATGTGTTTTTTTAATACTTATATTACTGATATAGTAATATAACTAATAAAAAACACACGTACATCTGAAACCTCTGAGGATGGGATTTTATCCCAAAATATTTAGGAAACAGGTAAATAAACATCATGTTCATCACCTATTCCATTGCATTGTCAATAGCCTTCTAATTACTATTTAAAACACATAGATACAATGCTTCAAGCAAACTATAAAACCCTTATATATATATATATATATAAAGTGGCTTGAAAAAACAAGTGTTCCAAAAATGAGATGAATTTATTTATCGACGCTTAAACGTTTCGGTTTCTTTAAACCTTCATCAAGAAATTGATGGATGTTTTATAGATGACAGGAGATAAAAAATCTTTATAAATGTTTTGTTTGTTGTGTAACTGTATTTGTTCAGCGTTATATTTTTGAAAGACGAGTCGCGATCCGCTCACGCGAATATGTCATGACGCATGACGTAACTCGAAGAAATGCATTCAACAAAAGACAAGAAAAAGTATTAATGGACTTATGAGAACAAAGGGAACAAAGTGGGAATGATAACTAAATAATTAGATAAAGCCTAGTATTTTGTAGTTATTTGAAACTATTTTAGCTAGAAACGGTGATATGTTAAAAGATCCATGTAGATTATCAAGGGGGCGCCTCAGGCGCTGGGCAATACACCCAGCCCTGCCCCTTTAAATCAAGGGGGCAGGTATTGCCTGGGGGATAGCTCCCTGGGATCGACGCTATTAACTTGTAAAGATTCAGGACCGAAACCACTGGACCCCACTCACTCCGTTGGGCGGGTCTACATTATATTTTCCTCGTACCCCACTTGTACAAGGTCAGGCACAAAGGCCCTATTTACGTGGGACCACCCACAAGCCGAGTCTCATGGGTGGTAGGTGGAAAAATTGTGTCGATCCATTCGGCATTCCCTCTCAAGGGGGCACCTCAGGCGCTGGGCAATAAACCCAGCCCTGCCCCTTTAAATCGAGGGGGCAGGTATTGCCTGGGGGGAAATATTTGTCTCATACCCCACTTGTATGGACTGGGCACAAGGCCTCGTTTTAACGTGGGCCCACCCACAAGCCGAAGCTCATGGGTGGGAAAGAACAAAAATTGCGTCGATTCCGTCGGCATTTCCCCTCAAAGGGGGCGCCTCAGGCGCTGGGCAATAAACCCAGCCCTGCCTCCAATGGGACAGGTATTGCCTGGGGGGATAGCCCCCTGAGATCGACGCCGTTAATTATAGCAATCCCCACCGAGGGGCGGGTTTGCATATTAATAACATACAAGGGTATTTATATAATCAACAAAATAGCTGTTTACAGTGAACGAGAAAGCTAATTTGCATATTGATATTAAAATTTGGTTTTAATAAATATGTGGTTGGTATTATTGGTTTTTAATTATTTGGTTTTATCTTAATGAATATGAGCACAAATCTTAAAAGAGATCCATTATCAAGAAGAACTAACTGTAATTTTATTCATTACTTTCTAATGTAACTGAATAGTTAAATAAGGAAAAATTAGCAATGAAAGACGGGAGTGATCGAAAATGATGGACGAGCTAGTTTCAAAATTGTTGTATTTTTCGATTAAACCCTCTCTGTTTAACATCATTTTATCTGCATTCTTATTTAGTTTCATTAGTGTTTCTAATTTTGTTGTATACTGGCATCAAATTCTATATGTTATATAGTGGCTTTTTCGCTACTCTCAATCGTGTACATTAGTACTGGGGCTTTCGCTGTACCCAAAGCGATATATGTTAGTAGTCGGCTACTGGACTTCAATAACAACAGATACGCGTATACAAAAGAGGTGAAGGCAAGGAGCTTACAATGAAAATGCCGGTGGCTAGCCAAGAGCGCAGTGTTCGCAATGAGTGCCCGAGGGGTGATTTGTTGACGGGAGACGTGAAGTGTCTTTTCCGCTGTCGGGCCGGCGTCTGATCCTGTCGGCTTGACCCTCTGGCTTTTTGTATTGACAACACGCCTACGCATTTTTATCTTTTTGATCTGATAATGGACCTTTGTTATATATCTCTTTATCTTCACCCTGCTTCCTTGACCGGAAACTATCTGTTCCGCTTTCTCTTTCTTTTTAAATATATATTTTTATCTTTCTCTTTGTCCCTCAGCCGGAAGTTCCATCTTCCGGGCGAGGACAATACAACAATTTAATATCATATTTTATTACATTTAAACATAAATACTTGCACCCGGAATGTGCATATATTTGCTAGTATATATAAGGAAATAAAGTTAACAGCATAAAACAAACATTTTTAATCAGGAAAATTGCTTCAGTCGGTGTCAGATATCTTTTTTCTTTTCAGTCAGATTACAACTTATAAATTTTAAAAACAAAGAAGCCATTAGGTTTTGATTTAAATGGTTCGTTATTTTAATTTTTATTATTTTAATTTTGTTTTGTTTTTTGTTGCATTTTTCTCATTTCTTTTTTCGTTCTTAGATTAGTTTGTTGAGATTATGTCTGTTCGAAAAGTATCAAGAAGAAGTGTGGGAAGGCAGTTGTTTGATTACAGTGATTGCAGGACGGGGGCCAGGAGATGGGGGTACACGTTTAGCTACACCAGCAGAATCAATCAGTCAATAAATAAATTGTTAAAATAAATACATTCTAGCAACCAATTTTTTCCATCTCAAAAGACAATTTCTTAATTTCGAAACTATTATTCTTTGGCACTCATCACTATATATATATATATATATATATATATAAAGATAAATCTAATGAGTCAGACGAACCTACTATTAGTTTCGCTTAATGCTCTTCAGGGCTAAGACCTGACTACAGAGACAAGGAGCAAGACGAATTAAATAGTACTAACCACAGTAGTCATTTAAATTAGCTGAACCAGACGAACCAATAAAAACACAGAACACTATAAGTCTATTGTTTAATAAATATTTAATTTATATATTAAAAGTTTTATTTTAATATTATTTTCTCTACTTAGGTATTGAGCACTTTTTACTTATTAGCTTCTCCTAGCGGTTATATGAATATATATATATCTCTTATATATATATATATATGAGTAAGAAAAGGTGGAATGAAAACATCACACAATGCTGTTAAAGAAGAAAACAATTTATAATATAATCATCGAAATATTGATCAGTATCAGCTATGATTATATTATAAATTGTTTTCTTCTTTAACAGCATTGTGTGATGTTTTCATGTCACCTTTTCTTAAACATATTGTCGGATTCATTTCCTTTCTTTTAACTTATATTATATATATATATACATATGAATTATTTTTCTTTTTGTTAAATACTGTACCAATAGATTATATTTTGTTGGTACGACTATCTTGGTCTTTTCTTTTTTTCAATTTGTTTTTCTCCCCGGTTGATGTTTGGTAGTATATTTTTACAATCAAACTATTTGCTGGGGTTTTTCTCACCGCAAGGATTTACCAACACGCTTGGTATATATATATATATATATATAGTATCCTATTGCTGCTTTAAATTTTCCATTGCAGTGGCATTAGTAAATTATCCAAAATTGCTCAGTATGTCAAAAACACAAAAGTTTAGAAAATAAACTTGAGGAATTAAAAAGCAGAAAAAGAATCAAGATCATCGAGAGAGCAGTATTCTCAAGATCGACTAGAATACTCAGCAGAGTCCTGGAGACTTAATACTCAGACTTAAGGGCAGGAACATCAGCTAACGCTGGTGGGAACACCTCACAAGGATTAATAATAATAATAATAATAATAATAATAATAATAATAATAATAATAATAATAATAATAATAAGAAGAAGAAGAAGAAGAAGAAGAAGAAGAAGAAAAAAAAGAAGAAGAAGAAGAAACTTCCAGATACAGACGGATCACTTACTCCCGGCCAGGGAGACGGGTCTTATATTGCTTGACAAGAAGAAGAGAACCAGTCATATGGTGAATTTTGCCATCTCGGCCGACCACCGAGTAAAAGTAAAAGAAAAGAAATAGATAGACAAATACTTAGAAATTGCCTGAAAAAACTGTGGAACATGAAGGTGAAGGCCGTACCAATTATAACTGGTGCCCTTGGAACGGTCCCCGAAGCTCTAGAAAATAATTTGGGTGAATAAGAACTCAGAGGAAGAATCAAGATCATCCAAACTACAGCACTGTTATGATCGGCTAGAATACTCAGAAGAGTTCTGGAGACCTGAGGAGACTTGCTGTCACTCAGCCCTCAGTGAACCACCAGCTACAGCAGGTGTGAAAAACTAAAATAATAATAATAATAATAATAATAATAATAATGCAAAACGAGAATACAAAGCTAAGCATGAGTGGGTTGGAAATGTGATCAGCTGGGAAATTTACAAAAATTATATTTTGAACTGTGTATGCATGAACCAGAATCTGTTCTTCAGAATAAAACATGACATCTTCTGGGATTTTGAGAATAACACTGAACGCCTTATCCCTGCTAGAAGACCACACCTAGTATTGATTAACAAGAAAAAGAGAACTTGTTAACTGGCAGATTTTGCAGTTCCAGCAGATCACAGGGTGAAGATGAAAGAAAACGAATAGATTGGCAAGACCTGGTGCTTGCTAGAGAATTGAAAAACTGTGGAATATATGAAGAAACGTGATACAAATTGTTGTTGGTGCACTTTACACGTACCCCCAAAAAAAGAAAAAGAGGAAATAAAAATCAAAGGAAGAATTGAAACCATTCAGACAACAGCATTGTTGAAATGAGCTGAAATACTCAGGAGAGTCCTGGAGATCGGAGGAGACTTGTCACTCGAACTCCAGTGAAAGACCATCAGCTAACGCTGGTGTGAAAAACTAAAATAATAATACGAAGAAGAAGAAGAAGAAGAAGAAGAAGACATGGCGAGGGGGGCAAACTACCCAGGAAGACCCTCAAAAACGGCCTAACCCTAGCAACTATTAATAACGTGGTTTTCTATGTTCTTTGTACGTTCACAGGTAAAAGAAGAAATATATTACTCGTTCGAATACCGGAAGAACAGAAAGGATATTTCAAGGGAACAAGAGGACCAGATGATCTATTATAGACACGCAACCCCCAAAAGATATAAAACTAAGTTTGGTTTGGTTTATTTTGTTTTACGGCATATCAACCTCAGTGGGTCATTTAATGCCGATAAAGTTTTGAAATAAAGTCATTCTTAATGGATACTCAATTTTTTAATGAATACATTTTTCTATTTAACCCATAGATGGTCAGAGTGGACCAGGGAGCAATGGTGATGAAAGGGTGCCCCACATTCCCCAGACCTCCAAAACTGGAACCTCATCATCAGATAGAGTTTAACGTCATTTCCAGGATATGAAGATCCTCAGCCACTGCTTTCTAGCACCCATATGATAAAAAGGGTTGGGGCTTGCCATGAAGGCAATAGGGTTGGGGCAATCATATAGGTGCTAGGACTTGACGTGACCAGCCAATATATCGGAGGGGGCCTCTCCATCCA
>CM042165.1:42279046-42291546 GCA_023376005.1 Doryteuthis pealeii | reverse complement strand
TCGTTATATCCACTTTTCCTCTATTTCAACCCCACACACACACACACACACACACACACACATACACACATATATATATAATATATATATATATATATATATATATATATATATATATATATATATATTCGAGACTGATGTACTACTTATCCATAGGTGGTGGAGAAGAGATGCCAAGATAATTAACAAGTAGTGAAATATCAATAGACTTGTTCGCCAACTCCAGTTCGTAAGACGATAACCGTACGTGGCTCACGCCTCCACATTTATCATTCGATCTTCCAATTATTTCCTCATTCCTTTTCTTGATCCCACTCAATAAATATTCCTTTCATTCAATTATTTTCGGAAAAAGAATTAACAATTAATTATCGTATTTGATAGGTACCCATTATCTACGTCAATCGACTAGATACAGTGTTGTTTTTTTTAAATTTTCCTATATTAAAATACGTCATTATTATTTGGCACGTGTTGAATTATTGTATAGCGGAATATTCTATTGCCTTTGGGTTTCGTATAGTAATGAAGGGTACTCAACAATGAACCCATACAGACACGCCCATAACAGGACAGACACACAAACACCAACTTAGACACTCACACACGCCTGCATATATATATATATATATATATATAATATATATAATATAAATATATATATGTGTGTGTGTGTGTGTGTGTGTGTGTGTGTGTGTGAGAGAGAGAGAGAATGGGAAAAATTCCGAAATAGAGGAAAAATGAGTAAAGAAAAGAAATTAGATGAATAAAATGAATTTTATCGATATCACTTTTAATCGATATCACTTACACATGCGTTTCGGTCTGTTTATCAAAATGTATACGGATTTACGTTATTTATTATTATTAAAATAATCAGATGGAGTGAAATGATGATGATGATAATAATAATAGGAAAAATGCATAAAATGTTCTGTACACAGATTTTGCCGACCTTCATCCGAGTAGATTTTTTATTTTTGAATAGAATAAAAATAAAAAATCTACTCTGATGAAGGTCGGCAAAATCTGTGTACGGAACATTTTATGCATTTTTCCTATTATTATTATCATCATCATCATTTCAACTCCATCTGATTATTTTAATAATAATAATAACGTAAATCCGTATACATTTTGATAAACAGACCGAAACGCATGTGTAAGTGATATCGATAAAATTTATTTTTATCCATCTACATTTCTTTTCTTTACTCATATATATATATATATATATATATATATCTTATTATAATGGAGATTGTGGGTTTTTATGTCTGTAACCGAAACTACATTACTATTCAAGTCACAATTTCCTTAGTTATTTACATCACATTCTTATTTTTATCTAAATTTAAACTTCAATTATTAACAAAATTCTGTGACATCATTAAGACTGTTGCCCATATCTACATACTAATAACATGCAATTGTATTCATATATACAAGAAAATAGCGGTTTACAGTGTGAATGGGAAGGCTAATTTGCATATTGATCTTAAAAATTTGATTTTAATAAATATATGCTTAGTATTATTGATTTCTAATTGTTTGGTTTTATATCAATGAATATGAGCAAAAATCTCAGGGATAAATCTTAAAAGAAATTCATTAAAAGAAAGAAATAACTGTAATTTCATTCTTTACTTCTTATTTTAACTAAATAGTTAATTTAGGAAAATTTACCAATGAAAGACGGGAGTAAGGGAAAATGATGGAAGAGTTAGTTTCAAAGTTGTTCTATTTTTAAATCATTACCCCCTCTGTTCAAATATTTTTATCTGAATTCTTATTCAGTTTCTTTGGCTTTTCTAATTTAACATGATATTTTATTATATTAAAACTTAAATACTTGCACCCGGAGGGTGCATATATTTGCTAGTATATATAATTTTGAGAAAGCACAAAATTTGATGCAAATATGACATAGGAAGAACGCCCTTCCCACTGGATCGGACGGATCAGATGATACAATTTGATGCTTATGTACCACCATACCTCTCTTAAGACCAGAAGCTGACTTACAGACTTTGTTACACATAACCTGTTCCCAGAGTATATATATATATATATATATATATATATATATATATTATATATATATATATGCAGCATTTCTTCTTTCAAACATTTCGTTGAACTGTGCAGACATTTTGTGTCTGCAAATTTTGTTCATCATTCTTTCAAATTGCCAAAGATCTAATATCAGGCTGGAATTGGCTGATGTATTTGCCGTAATTTATTTGCTCCCGAGTGCTTTCTGCCCCTTCACGGGCCATCATCAGGGGGAAATGTAAAAAAAATGTTCCATTTATACTGTTGTTGTTTTTTTTAATTTTATTTTTATTTATTAATTTTCTAATTGTATTATTTATTATTATATTATTATTATTATTATTTTTGTTTTTCACACCTGCCGTAGCTGGTGGTTCACTTGGAAGCTGAGTGACAGCAAGTCTCCTCAGGTCTCCAAGACTCTTCTGAGTATTCTAGCCGATCCCAACAGTGCCGTAGTTTGGATGGTCTCGATTCTTCCTCTGATTTCTAGTTCACCCAAATTCTTTACCAGTGCTTTGGAGATCGTTCCAAGGGAACCAATTACAATTGGTAAGATCTTCATCTTCATGTTCTACAGTTTCTTCAGTTCTCTGGCAAGGTCCAAGTATTTGTCTATCTTTTCGCTTTCCTTCATTTTCACTCGTTGATCAGCAGGGACAGCAAAATCACGAGATGGCAGGTTCTCTCTTTCTTGTCAATTAATACTAGGTCCGGTCTCCTGGCCGGGATTAGGTGATCCGTCTGTATCTCAAAATCCCAGAGAAATGTTGTGCGTCTCATTATCTAGGACAGGTTTAGGTTTTTGCATATACCATTTGGTTGTATGGTGAAAATTTACTTTCTTGCACAGTTCCCAGTGGATCACCTTTCCCACAGAGTCATGCCTATTTTTGTACTATCTTTGTGCAAGTTTGCTGCATTCGCTTATTATATGATTGACTGTTTCGTCTCTATTTCCACACATTCTGCACTTGCTATTCTGCTGCGTCTTATCTATTTTTGCCTTTATATAGTTTGTTCTAATGGCATTGTCTTGTGCTGCGAATATTAGGGATTCGGTTTCTCTTTTGAGGTTTCCTTTTCTTAGCCATATCCAGGTCTCCTGGTGATATTTCTTGAGTTTGGCGCTTAAAGTACCCGTGTATTTGTTTTTCTTCCCATTTCTTTTTTTTATTTTATTATTATTATTATTATTATTATTATTATTATTATATTATTATTATTATTATCTAGTTAGTGGAAGTTGTTAAAGGCATTTAAGTACGTTACTGCTAGAATTTGAAAAATATTTTATCATGTATATATATATATATATATATATATATATATATATATAAGAAAAAATAAAGGAGATTTAGCGTGTGTATATATATATATATATATATATATATCAACCCCTCCGCACGGGAAGGATGCGACACAAGGTCAATTTCTTACACGAACACGATTGAATACGGAGTTTTACTTCTCCTAGACTTGTTACCTAGTCAAGGTTAAGAGCACCGTCTGCTACTTACCCATAGCTGGAGGGAGAATAGTTGGATGAATACTTTTCCCAATGGTATTAGCGCTATGTGAAATGCAAACAGCTTCATTCAGGATTTGAACTCGAATCAACTATTCCATTTCCTACGACTCTAACCGTTACACTACGCGCCTCCAAGATTTAGTGTATACACATAATAGTCTATTTCAGGAGACTTATAGGGGGTTTAAATTACCAGAGTAACAATGTATTTGAATTGTATATTTTTCTGTTCTAGCAAAATACAGAGTGAAAACGAATGACAATGAATAGATAGAAAAAATACTCAGATCTGGCGTGAGAGCTGAAAAAAACCATAAAGGTAGGAGTAATAGCATTGTCGTTGGGTCACTTGGAACACCAAGGGCCTTGAAAAAATACTTGAAGACATGGGGGTCAGAGGTAGGATCGAGACCATTCAGACCACAGCATTGTTAAGATCAGCTAAAATACTCAGAAGAGCCCTGGAGACCTGAGGAGACTTATTGGCACCGAGTCTTCAGTGAAAGAGCACTAGCTAAAGTAGGTGTGAAAATCTCAAAAAGAATGAAATAAAAACTGTAGAATATAAGAGCGACGGTGATACCAATAGTTGTTGGTCTCCCTGGAACGTTCCTCGAGAGTTTGGAAATGAGACTGAAGGAATTGGAAATCAGAGGAAGAATTGAGACCATCTACAGAACGGCATTATTGAAATCGGCTAAAATACTCAGAAAAGTTCTGGAGACCTGAGGAAGCTTGCTGTCACTAAGACTTCTGTGATAAAACTCTCAATTGTGATTGGTGCCCTTAGAATTGTCTTTAAGAGTCTGGAAAGGAGACTGGAGTAATTGGACATCAGAGGAGTTGAATCCCTCTTCTCAACAGTATTGCTGAGATCAACTAGAATACTCAGAAGAGTTCTGGGAACCTGAGGAGACTTGCTGTCACTTAATCTCCAGTGATCGACTACTAGCTATCGCCTATGTTAAAAAATCGCAAGATATGACAATAATAATAATAATAATAATAATACCTAGACTACTCGTGAACCCATTGGGTTCCCATTGAAATAGCGTCCCATGAATACATCCATGTTTCTATTTAGGAAATTGCACCTGCTAACGATGTATCACCGAAGTTAAACAGGGATGTGGCTGTTCAATACTTAATTTGGTGACCACTTAAGCAACAGCAGGTACTATACCCAACCTATGTCCTTTGTTTATCAAAATGAATTGGTTCAGAATTAGATGACACGAAAAGAGTTCATGTGCTGTATAATAAAACGACTGACCCAAGGAGGTGTCGCTTTTTTTGGGGGGAGGCTAGTTACATATCTACAATCATGATAAGAATATCAATGACCAGCAGAACCTGTGGATATACCGCAGTATGACAATTTAATTATTACAACGTTTATGTGCTTACTTAAGAGCTATTGCCAAATAGTTCAATATGTAAAAAGTATACCTATCTTTATTTAACTCTCTATCACTCTATCACTCTTTCTTTCTTTCTTTCCTCCCTTTCATCTTTTCAGTAAATTCAATTGAAAAGATTAGCGTTACACTTCCACGTGCTCACCCACTCCATCTATCTTTCCCATCTATCTTTTTTTCTTTCTGTTTCTCTCTCTTTCTTGTCATATTTTTCTATGTAGCATGTCCTTTTTCTTCCCTTTCTTTCTTATAATGAAAACAGAATGGTCCATTATTTAGCTGAACTGACGACACTCATAAGAAATAAGAGTTCGGCGGACAAGCGACACCAGATAATCCGGATTTACATTTTTGTATTTCATCTTGGGCGATTTAGATGGTCTTATTTTTAACCAGAGGGTGTTGTTGCAAGATGATAACGGTCGGAAGATTAAGGAACAGGAGTATTAATATAGAGATGTGTTTATGCTGGAAAAAAAATTAAGAGATCAGCATCGGTAAGAGGTCCCTCTCTAGTAATAATGATCTCATCTATGACCTTTCTATATATATATATATATATATATATATATTATATATTATTATATTTACCAACCGCTCGCTCCTTCTCCTAGACCGGTTGCCTAACCAAGGTTAAAGAGCCCAGTCTGTCCTACTATTTTACCCATAGCTGGAGGGAGAGTGGGATTCATACCTTTCCCAAGGGTATTAGTGCTAAGTGAAATGCAATTACCACGTCCAGGATTTGAACTCGGGTCGACGAGTCCATTTCCCATGACTTTACCCATTACACCACACGCTTCCATGACCTTTCTAGATATAAGATGAAAACCTTGACCCCTAAATGCCAAAATGATATTTAGCATAATGGCGTCCAGCATCACGAGTAGCTCCCTGTCTTTCTCGAAAGAGCTGTATCGGTTCTTCGCATCTCTCCCTTCTTTGCCTAGCCAATATGGCGTCTCACGTCACATTTACATTTATGGCTACTACTACTACTACAACTACTACAAATACTACTACTACAGCCATTGAACATATTTCCAATGTGTTCCTCTCCTTCTTCGTCAGCTTGCTGTCTCCTACCCTATTTTAAAGCGCAACTTAATGGATTTCTTGTAATATGTTAGTGGTTGTTCTTTGGAGATAGCTATTCTTGTTGGATTCTCTAGAATCCAACGGAAATACATCCCAAAACTGCTATCGCCATATTCGTCAGGCAACTACTGGTACTACTCCCTGGAACATCATCATGTCAGAGTCACCGTTCTATATTCTCCGATCGCTGAAGTAGATTGTGAATATAGCAAAGCTACAAGTAGGCGCAAGGACAGCCAATAATACCAGTCATAGTTGGGATTCTGATAAAATGGTAGTAGTACGGGTGCCAGTCACTGCAGTAGCCATTGTGAGCAGTAGATATAGTCGTGGTTAGAGTAGTAGTAATGGTCTTTTTTTAGGAGGGGAAAAGAAGCAACTGGCAAGAGCCGACTGAAAAGGAGAAATGCCGGTGACGTACGACGGCAAGAAGTCACGTGATTAAAACCGTCAACCAATCACGATCGTCGACTGCGTTTCGGGAAGAAAGAGTCTTAGCTTCTTTCTTTTCCTTTCTCTTTGTTTCATCTCTTTCATTCTATTTACTTTTTCTTTCTTTCTTTTTTTTTCTTTTTCTTTTTTATTTCATTATTTACCTCTTGTACATTCCTCTTTTCTTCTTCTTCTCTTTGGTGTGTTGTCATTTCCCCCCTCGTTCTATTTCAATCTATTTTACAGTATCTACAAATGCCCGTGTACACTGCCCCCGAACCCCCGACAGGGCTGTTTGCTTTGGGACCCCACCCCCCGAAATCTGGGTTTCATAAGGGCCGGATGAGTGTTCGGCTGGGAACCTCTTGGTTCCTACTTAGATACCGGCCCTCGCCAACTCAGCGTATGAGTAGCACAGGGATATGTACGGTAAAGTAAGGAACTGATGATATGTGTGGCGCTCCGATTCAGAAGCTAAAAAACAATCTCCTTGGTTCAGTACAAGTGAAAACTGGAGAGACTCCCTCGCTGTCTGGCTGATGCCGACTTTAGGACACCCGCGACGACTTTACTTCCTTTACTTACTACTTTATGAAAATTGACAGGTAGCTGAGTTGTCTTTTACTCTTACTTAAGAATAACTTGTGGAGGCGCCCGATATGTAATGGTTATCGTCGTAGGAAATCGACACATCGAAATGAGTTCAAATCCTGAACGTGGCTCTTTAAATTATCACATAACTCTAATGCTCTTAGAAAGCTATGAATCCGCCTATTCTCCTCCAAGCTTGGGATCCCTGTCCGCTGGGGCTTTAGAATACACCGACTGCACCTCTGTTGGCCGTGCCTGGCGACCTGTGATGCTTAAGAACGGAATCCTGGTGTATGAGCAGTCCATGACATGCAACACTCCACTTAGAACCTTACTAAGCATGCTCCGACCCTTAGCTTAATTGATTAAGTGGATCAGTCGTCGGGAAACGAAAAATTTTTGAAAATAAGAAAAATATGGTCAAATTTATTTATTTATTTAACTGCATCCGCATGCCCCTTTATATTATTAATATTATTATTATTATTATTATTATTATTACTAGCAGGTATATGCACCCTCCGGGTGCAACTATTTAACTTTCAATGTAATAAAATATATTAAATTAGAAAGGCTAATGAAACTAAATAAGAATGCAGATAATAAAATTTGAAACAGGGGGGTATACTTGAAAAATAGAACTGAAACTTACTCTTCCATCACTCCCATATTTCATTGCTAAATTTTCCTAATTTGACTATTTAAATAAAATAGGAAGTAAAGAATAAAATTAGTTATTTCTTCTTGTTAATGGATTTCTTTTAAGATTTACCCCGAGATTTTTGCTCCTGTTCATAAGATAAAACCAAAATCAATAATACTAAGCACATATTTATTAAAATCAAATTCTTAAGATCATTATGCAAATTAGCCTTTCCGTTCACTCTGTAAACCACTATTTTGTTGTATATATAAATACAATTGTATGTTATTAATATGTAGATATGGCTAACAATATTAATTATGTAAAACAATTTCTTTAATAATTGAGGTTTAAATAAAGATAGAATCATGGAGAATGTGACGTAAATAACAAAGGGAACTGTGACTTGAGTAGTGATATAGTTTTGGTTACAAACACACAATCTCCATTATAATAAGATTATTATTATTTTATTATTATTATTATTATTATTGCTTTTTTTTCGCTGTCCAACGATTGCTCCATTTATACAATTACGCTTGGATAGCATGAAACCAGTGGTAATAGACATGTTTCCATACAAATGAATAGATAAAAAAATACGAAAAATAGATGGAAATTAATCCGACAGTATGAAATTTAACATTTTGGAAAAAACATATGAAGTTTATAATTGCTGACAGAAATCTGTTTCGACCGCTTCAATAGATCGGTCATCATCAAGAACAACATATGAGAGAAAAACGGGAACGGTTGTTTCATCCCGTCTTTCTCTCATATGCTGCTCTTGATGATGACCGATCTATTGAAGCGGTCGAAACAGATTTCTGTCAGCAATTATAAACTTCATTTGTTTTTTCAAAAATGTTAAATTTCATGAGAAAAAATATATTTATTTATTTATTGTATATATATATATATATATATATATATATATATATATATATAAATATATGTGTGTGTGTGTGTGTGTGTGTGTGTGTGTGTGTATAGTAATCCACAGACACGTGTGGCTAGCTACCTATATATATGTGTATGTATATATTTGTTATAGGTTGTTATTTAAGTTGCGATTGTTTCCATTGGTTTCAAAGCAGTGTGTTAGCCACATATGTTCAAGACAACACCCTCGTGAAAAACACGTGTTTTGGCGATAATTGGCTAATACGCTGCATTGAACCCAATGGTAACAATAGTACCTTAAATGTATTGAACTCTATAACAAATATAAACGAAACTGGGCTTTTTTATGAAGTTACCGGCCGAAATAATTTTATAACATCCAAATGGCGGTTTGTTGAGATTTTTCTTTTTTATTGAATATATATATATATATATTTACCATTGCACGAGCAGGATGCGACACAAGGTCAATTTCTTAAGCGGCGTTCAGCAGGTTTGAATTCAGAGTTTTCCTTCTCCTAGACCGGTTGCCTAAGCAAGGTTAAAGAGCCCAGTCTGCCCTGCTATTTACCCATAGGTGGAGGGAGAGTAGGATTCATACATTTCCCAAAGGTATTAGCGCTAAGTGAATTGCAATTACCACGTCTATATATATATATATATATATATATATATATATATATATTATTTGTGTGTGTGTGTGTGTGTGTGTGTGTAAGGTTCGATCAAAAAGTATCGAGACTGAATGTTATTTAAAATGTATGTGGCACATTATTCGGTCAAAGTATCGATAATGTTTTCCACGTGTCTGGACACAATATACTTCGAATAACATTTCTGCCGGCAGCCATGTTTGGTGAACAATAGTAAACGACATTTTTCCATTAGTTCGGAAAAAATCGAATAACCACGGCCTCCTCTCAACAACCAGTACTCCCTATCTAACTCTCTTACTATTGCTTACTATGACCCCCCTCTTTCTCTCTCTATATATATATCGTTCTCTCTTCTCTCTCTCTCTCTCTCTCTCTCTATCTGGGTATCTATTTATCTATCTTATATACTTACTATTTCCTTTTTTCTCTCTCATACTATCTCTCTCTTTTCTCTCTCTCTCTCTCTCTCTCTCTCTCTCTCTCTATTTCCCCCTCTCTCACTCTCTCTCTCTTTCTCTCTCTCTTTCTATCTAACTATCTATCTAGCGTTCACTTTCTCTCTCTATATATATATATTTATATATATATGAAAAATATTTATACATACACACACACACACATACACACACACACACACACACATATATATATATATATATATATATATATATATATAGAGAGAGAGAGAGAGAGAGAGAGAGAGATAGAGAGTGAGAGAGAGAGAGAGAGAATAGTGAAAGATGATTTGAAAAAATTAAAATGTGATCTTTGCCAGAGGTCTGGCGTCATCAGAGATTAAAAATTTTATTTTTAAAAAAGCTAAACATTAAACAGAAATGTAATTTACTTCAAGACACTCGGTGGTTTATTTTTAAAAAAATAACTGCATCACCATGGAAACCAGATTTCAGCCAATGATATTCATTATTGGTTGTTTACCTCTTTCAATATGTCCCATTCTATAAGTATTAATTTAATGACGAATGGTGATATACTGCAATAACCCCAGAGCTCTTTATTGACTGAGAGTTCGAAAATTAGAGTAAATTTTGCATCGTATTGGTAAGTAAAAAAATGTGCAAAATATTTTAGTTGCAAACGGAAATCACGTGAACGAATCAGTATAAGCTACAGAGACACATCCAGTGAGTAACACTCGGAGAGTATCAGGTGAGCTCGGCATATCAAAGTTGCTTGTTTTTCATAATCTTCATGACTTCGGCAAAAATATTCAGAGGTGGCGAATTGTGCCTTAACTTACCAAAATGTTTCAAACCTTTTGATTCACACTAGTACTTGTGTTCCAGTTATTTTATTGGGTAGGAATACTTGATACCATAAAAATAATTAGGAAGTAGAAATAGTTATATTGAAAACATATAGTTATTTCCATTATTAGTGTTAGATAGTGTTGTGGGGGTTTTAAGGGGTCAAATAAGAACAAAACGACGGGTAACAAATGTAGGAAAATGTATTAACAAAAGAGTAGACAATTACAGTACTGAGAAGTGGGAATTACGTCCGACAAATAGAGTTATGAGCTGATTCGCATTGGCTTACTCTCAAGCCATAATTGTCCCTGTTACTTATAGTAACCGTCGGCGCATTCCATAGGTCTATAGGGTATATCACCTATAACAGATAGGAATACATAAAACCATATAACTGTGTGCAAATTATAAGAATTAGATAGTAATACTTGAAACCATATAATTGCGTGCAAATCATACCTAGATAGAAAACTTGAAACCATATAAAGTTAGAAAAACCATTAATATTAGATAGGGAACCATATAAAAAACCATTGATATTAGATAGGAATACTTGAAACCATATAAAATGGCAAACCATAATATTAGATAGGAATACTTGAAACCATATAAAGTTAGAAAAACCATTAATATTAGATAGGAATACTTGAAACCATATAACTGTGTCTAGGAATACGTGAAACCATTAGATAGGAATACTTGAAACCATATAAATTTGGACAAACCATTGATATTAGATAGGAATATTGACACCATATAACTGTGTCAAGTTATGTGTATTAGATAGGAATACTTGAAACCATATAACCGTGTGCTAATTATTTTTTATTAAATAGGAATACTTGACACATATAACAGTGTGCAAATTATTAGTTTTACATTTTAAGACCAGAAGCCGAATTTCAGACTTTGTTACAGATTGAACAAGACACATTATTTGTTCCTGGAGTATATATATATATATATATATATATATATATATATATATATATATATATATATATATATATAATGATAGAGATTTGGTCTCTATTTGTCTGCAACAAAAACTACGTCCCTGCTTACATCACTATTAGCAAAGACACCAAAACATAGAATACAGATTACTCATAAAATAAATAAAAGCTGTTCCTAAAATCCACGGTTTGAATCCTTTACATTACAATAAACAAACTATTTTTTTTAAAGAAATATAAAGTATAAAATTAATTAGAAAATTGTATTACTTTGATAATCAATTTAAAATTAATTAATCAATTACTTTAGTAATCATTTTAAAACAAATATGTTTAACTCTCGACAATTTTTTCACTTACAAGAAGTTAACTAAAACTTTACAAATAAATAAATACTTACGATTTTGTTAGATTTGGTTTGGTTTGGGTTTACGGCATATCAACCTCAGTGGGTCATTTATGCCGATAAAGTTTTGAAATAAATCAATGGATAATACAATTTTTTTATAAATACATTTTTCTATTTAACCCATAGAAGGACCCTTACAGGTACTACCACTCCGGGTCAGAGTGGACCAGGGAGCAATGGTGATGAAGTGGTGCTCCACATTCCCCAAACCGCCAAAACTGAACCTCACCATCAGATAGAGTTTAACGTCATTCCCAGGACATGTAGACCCGCGGCCACCGCCTTCTAGCACCCATATGATAAAAAGATGCTGGGGATTGCCATGAGGGCAATAGGGTTGGGGCAATTATATAGGTGCTAGGGCTTGACGTGACCAGCCGATTGATCGGAGGGGGCCTCTCCGACCAAGATAGGGCCAAAGTGGAGTATTGCAAGTCATGAACTGCTCATCCACCTGGGTTCTATCCTTAAGCATCACGGGTCGCCACCCACGGCCAACAGGTGACCCCATTGGGGGAGCCTTACCTCTCTGCAGAG
>CM042165.1:42271546-42274046 GCA_023376005.1 Doryteuthis pealeii | reverse complement strand
AAAAAAAAAAATAAGGCAAAAATATAAAAACTTGAAAAAATGTGAAAAGAGAACTTACACAAACCTTATTTTTTCAGAACAAACGATAAACACCTCTTATCAGACACCTGCTTAAACAGAGTTATTTCCCCTTAGAGAATTTATAATGCCAACATATTTTCTATTTAGCAAAAACATCGTCTAATGATAAACCACATGAGAAATTAAAGTTAAAATTCAATAAAAAAACAAAAACAAACAAAAAACAAACAAAAAACAATTGCACCAAATATTTTTTCACGATTCTCTTCATACTAATCAATTCATCTTTGCTGACAAATATATTTTGTTATCGAGGACAAATGGATATGATTGGCTGGATGGTTTTTAAATATATCAGATTCACACTATGGTATCAGCCATGACCTATATTCTTAAAATTTTAAATGGCCCTATAATTTCTAACTACCTGTAAGTTGCTAGAGTTTTGTTTTAGGGATGGTACCAGTTTTTTTTGTGTATATAGAGGAGGTCTTATTTATTCATTTCACTATATTATATTTTTGAAGAATATAGGTTTTGTGTTATTTGTCTGAATTCTTTTAGATGAGGCATGTTGACTTGTATTATTTAGATTTTTCGTACTGTTGTCCTCATCTTTATTTTTTATATACTCAACGTTTCGGCCGATGAGCCTCTCGGTATTCTTCAGACATTTCCTGTCGAACTTGAGAACCTTCTTGTCGAACTCGAAAGCTCTCATGCCATAAAAAAATCACAATATGGTTATGGTAAAAAAAACATCATACCTAATAAGTATAACTGAAAATCTCTAAGTGAAAGGGGCATTAGCTTTATAGCTTCTAAAATATCACTCCGAATTGTCCAATTGGACACATGACACAACGGATATAAGAGTTGAATTAATACAGTTATTAAGTGACAATCATTATAAATGAATCTGACCTAAATACTAAAACATTAATTGGATGTCAATAGTTTTTAAAATCGAAACTTATTGGCGCCAAATATTTTATTTAAAAAAGAACAGCTGGACAGTAGTGTAACGTAGCGGTGTCGTCACGGTACCAAATACATATATATTACGTTATATACTCTCTTCTGGCCGGCTTGGTTCTTCTATCATCTATCTTCTATCTTCTAAGGTCTCGTCTGGTCTTCTACTGAGGGTTCCGTGTCTGGTTCTGTTGGGGACCATTTCTTATCAGAAGCCTTGTGCTATTGTTAGCTTTTAGTAATAACAACAAGACTTCGATTTACAGTGATGTTACTTTATTCATGAACCCCAGACCAGACAATCATGCAGTGAGCTCACATCTTCCTAGCTTCGCTTCTAAGTTCTAACTCCTGTCACTGCAACTAACTGAGTTGATTACTCCTTAAACCGGAAGGGCTTCTATTGACTTCCGTTCTCACGTTCCATCCCCAGAACGCAAGGTGAGAGTGAGGTCAAGCATTGTCACTCACTCTCAAGGCCATCAGCTGTACTGATCGCCATAAGGATTTCTATACTACCTTAAAAAGTAATAGGTATCCAATTAATATGTAACAGTAGTAATGATTAATTTAAAATGATAGTGACGGTGATGTCTATGTTAAATAAAGATAACAAATCTTTTTAGAATTTACATTCTCACCAACTACCTGTTGATTTTACCAACCCTATCAACTCAAATCCTCCATTCCCTCAAACCCCTACACCAAGATTAACTATGTACAGACAGCTATACCGGAAAACACCGATTACTCACCTCGCAAATATACGACCAGCACTGCTCAAGAAGAAAAATCCTAATATCTTCACACAAGATTCCACCACGTGTCCAAAAGAAGGTTGCACAAACCGAAACGTTTATAGGATTAACTCCTATATGTTTACATGCATGTGTAATAGAATAATTTAGTTTTCTTAAACAATTAGTTTGACAATTGTATGTTATGATTTACGTTTTGAATTGTGTAAGCAAAAGAAAATAGAAAGTAAAATAGTTTTATAAATATTTTAGAACAATAGCTAGAATGAAAATAATCCAAAGCTAACGATTTACAAATCTTGTGAGTAATACAAATACTCTATATAGGAATTTGTTTACATACATCATGAAATCAGCTGATATTAATTTTGACTAAATGCTAACGTATGCATAACGAAAAAAAAAACATTATAAAAAAAAAGGTCCAACAATTGGAAGATTCAGTTGGAAAGAGAACACTCTCCTGAAACACGATAAATACCTCCATCATTTCATAAGAAGCTTATCTTCAACGTGCTGTTTTATCTAAAATTCTATATAGGCACTAGCATTCGTCTCCAGCCTCTCAAGCCGCTCGGGAATTGTATCAACTGATCTTCCAAGGAATTCTGGTGGAAAGGCAGAATTAAATTCTCGTATTTGTCCTTCAAGTTCGTCAAAAGCCGTTGGTTTCGTAGATAATGACCGATAGAGATGAATGGGTAAGTGAATCATGGGAATCCATGCTCTCATTGTGACCTGATGAT
>CM042165.1:42261546-42266546 GCA_023376005.1 Doryteuthis pealeii | reverse complement strand
ATACATTTGTTAAATATATGTGTTTATACAGAGCTTTTTGAAAACATTTACCTTAGGTTTTTTTTTCAAAAACCTCTGTATAAACACTTATATTTAATAAATCAGCTCTTACATTCGTAATTGAGCACTTATTTTGCTTTATTTCAACTCAAAAAATTACACACACACACACACACAATATATATATATATATATATATATATATATATATTGAATAAGTTGTTTTTTGAAGGCAGCAAAATAATGCGATGTATGTTGGAAAAACATATTTATTTACTTCTTTTGTTGTTTTGTTTTTTTTAAACATACTTAATATTTTCGGATAAAATCCATCATCAGAGCAGTAAGAAGTGTTCATCCCATTCATGTTTGGTAAAAAGTCAACAGTTGTTATTAATACGTTGATGAACGCTGAAATTGAAATTTGAAAGATCGGCTAAGTTCGTGAATGTCCGTGTTGTTAAAGTTCCGACCGGATGTTCAGCGGGAATGTTTGAAAATCCTTTAAAATCTTTTTTTTTCTTGGCATATTGAATAAAGGGTTTGTTTTTATAGTGTATTCGAATATATATATATATATATTATTACAAAACTAACCAGATTAAATTATTTGAATTGATATTTCAATCTATTCCAAGTCATGTACTCTTACCCTCCTCACTGTTTCAGGGTGAGGACAACGTGGTAGTGTCAATGCTATGCTGTCCGTAACCCAAGTTCCTGGAGGGTCTCACAAGGCGGATTCGTCTCACGCGCAGTCTTGTGATTTATGTGACCATTTTTAGGTTGCATGTGAGAGCGTCCATGTCGAATACGTGCAAATGAACGGCTTTCAAGATTGGCCATTAAATAGTTAACAAACCCCTTATTCGAGCGTGTTGATTGGCTGGCTTTAATCCACGCGCCCATGCAGGGTCTATAAGTTTAAGAATTGGGCTACAGCACACATTATATGACAAAATATTGGGCACCTCACGTGGTGTAATGGTTAGCAAGCTCGCTTCGCAAACCATTGTTAGGGAGTTCGATTCTCATTGGGAGCCCCATGCTTCTGGCCTTGTGCCATATCTAAACTAAGCTTAGTAAAAAAAGGGCAACTCACGTGGTGTAATGGTTAGCAAGCTCGCTTCGCAAACCATTGTTAGTGAGTTCGATTCTCATTGGGTGCCTCATGCTCTGGTCTTGTTCCATATCTAAGCTAAGCTTAGTAAATAACTATATGACAAAATACTGGCCATCTCACGTGGGTGTAATGGTTAGCAAGCTCGCTTCGCAAACCATTGTTTGTGAGTTCGATTCTCATTGGTGCACCATGCTTCTGGCCACGTGCCATATCTAAGCTAAGCTTAGTAAATAACTATATGACAAAATACTGGCCATCTCACGTGGTGTAATGGTTAGCAAGCTCGCTTCGCAAACCATTGTTGGTGAGTTCGATTCTCATTGGGTGCACCATGCTTCTGGCCACGTGCCATATCTAAGCTAAGCTTTAGTAAATAACTATATGACAAAATACTGGGCACCTCACGTGGGTGTAATGGTTTAGCAAGCTCGCTTCGCAAACCATTGTGGTGAGTTCGATTCTATTTGGGTGCACCATGCTTCTGGCCACGTGCCATATCTAAGCTAAGCTTAGTAAATAACTATATGACAAAAATACTGGGCACCTCACGTGGTGTAATGGTTAGCAAGCTCGCTTCGCAAACCATTGTTGGTGAGTTCGATTCTCATTGGGTGCACCATGCTTCTGGCCACGTGCCATATCTAAGCTAAGCTTAGTAAATAACTATATGACAAAATACTCCAACACCCAATGGTATTAGGGCCATACCCCAGCTAAAGAGACTCTAGTGAAAATCCAAAGCGCGTCTCCATCATCGTCAGGAATAAACGGCTTTTAACCTAATTGTCTCTTTGTCTCTGGAAAATCTGCAGCAAACAAGGACTTCTCCGTCCCCTGACAAGGATATACATGCCGAGTTCGAATAACGCTTGTGAATTTCCTTATTCTCAAGTTATTCAAAGTTAACTGACCTGAAAAAATGTTAAATAAAAATGTTTTTTAAATAAAATAACTGGTGCATGATATCTTGCATTCATTACTGAAAATTTCATTAGATTCGCTGATTTTTGGTATTTTTTTCTATCAGTGAGGTGACATACGATGGTGGAATTTAGGTCCGTTAAGTTCAATTTAACCCCCTATTTGTTATATATCCCTAAACATCGGGTAACTGACAAGAGAGGAGAGATGAGGGGTGATGATGTGGAAGATAGATTAGGTCTTACTTGTTTTCTCTGTCTACTGGCATCTTCTCTGGGCTGTTTCTGTGGGTTGTTTTTCCGGGTTGATTCTACTTGTTCGGGTTGGGTGCCTGTGCATTCTTGTTTGTTAATTGATTTAAAAAAAAAAACACTTGTTTTTCTATATAAAGTAAAGTAAGGTGTCGGTATCAGCCAGACAGCGATGGAGTCTATCCCCTTTTCACTAGCGCTAGACCAAGGAGATTATTTTAGCATCTGAGGTGGAGCGCCACACCTACTATCAGTCCCTCACCTTACCGCACAGATCCCTGTGCTACTCATTCGCTGAGATGGCGAGGGCCGGTATCGAACTGAGAACCTTGCGATTCCTAGCCGAACACTCAACCGACTGAGCTACCGGCCCAGCCCTAAATTCTAGAAACCGTGCAGTCAGAAGCGACTCTTGAGAGGACATCCTCTCTCGGCGAGTAATAATTTCCTTATTCTTATTTTCAAGAGTTAACTAAAAATCTCATTCATCGGGATACCGTGAATTCATTGAATGGAACTGGCTCAATCAGTGCAAGGTGAATGACGTCACAGCAACAATAGAAAGCATCTTTTAAAAAAACTAGCAAACATATGCACCCTCCAAGTGTAAGTATTTAAGATTTAATATTAGAATATTATATAAAATGAAATATTATATAAAATTAGAAAGCTAATGAAACTAATAAGAATGCAGACAAAGAAAAAGAAGGAAAAAAAAGTATGTTTATAAATATTTTAGAACAATAGCATAGAATGAAAATAATCCAAAGCTAACGATTTACAAATCTTGTGAGTAATACAAATACTCTATATAGGAATGTTTACATACATCATGAAATCAGCTGATATTAATTTGACTAAATGCTGACGTATGCATAACGAAAAAAAACATTATAAAAAAAAAGTCCAACAATTGGAAGATTCAGTTGGAAGAGAACACTCTCCTGAAACACGATAAATACCCCATTCATTTATAAGAAGCTTATCTTCAACGGTGCTGTTTTATCTAAAATTCTATATAGGCACTAGCATTCGTCTCCAGCCTCTCAAGCCGCTCGGGAATTGTATCAACTGATCTTCCAAGGAATTCTGGTGGAAAGGCAGAATTAAATTCTCGTATTTGTCCTTCAAGTTCTGTCAAAAGCCGTTGGTTTCGTAACCAGATAATGACGATAGAGATAGGGTACAGTGAATCATGGGAATCCATGCTTCATTGTGACCTGATGGTGATATTAACTGTGGTACCTTTACACATATATATTTCATTCAATAAATTTAAAACTACTATGGGACATAGGTAGTATATTAGCATTACCGATGTATATCTAGACATTCTGCAGACTGCATCAGCAAAACAGTTATCAAGATAACACTAAGTTAATTGATTATAGAATCTTACTATAATGGAGATTCTGTAACTGTCTGTAATCGAAACTACGTAACCACTGATGTCACATAACTTTTCCTTAGTTCTTTAAGTTATTATTCTCGATTAGATGAAATAGTCATATATTTAAATCTTATTTAATTAACGATGTCTATTAAAGTCTAGCTGGAGCCAGATTTACTGCAAAACTGCTCATATTATTAATGCATATATATAAAATCCCTGAATATGTGTTATATATACTTTATAAAGAAATAAAGATTTCATAGTATATTTCTTGGCGAAATAATTTGCAACTAATGATTTTTAACAAAAACTGGGTTTGATAAATAATTATTTGCTGTTACTGATTTTTAATACTAATGTTATTCTCAAACATTAAAAGCAATCCTATGTAATACATTCTATATAGTAATTAAATTAAAAGAACATTAGAAATAAGTATATACTCTTTATATTCATTCTTATTCAAGTTTTTTTTTTAGTCTTCTAATTTAATATAATATTTATTACTATAAAATATTATAATATTAATAAAGTATGCGCCCAGTGGGCGTATACTTTAGTATTATGTAATTTTATAATGTCATTTATGGTTTACTTCAACTTAAAATATTCAACCAATCCCGGAAAAAAAGTCACAGGCGTGTTAATCAAGGTTTCTAACTGGCTACTATGCGGACCCCGTCTTCTAACCATCCATCTCTAAGGAAAAGAGTGTTCAGCCATTTTGACAGAATGGCGATAATATGTATGCATATATTTATATATTGAATACATATGAACAAAATGAGAAAAAAATGTATATTGAGAGAGATACAGAAGGATAGATTGAAAAGATAAACAGACAGGCAGACAGAAAGACAAAAAACAAGAAAGATAGACTATCGATCGATCATAAATAGATAGATATAAATAGACTTTGATTTATATATATATATATATATATATTTATATATAATATATACTATATATATATAATCAATGGTAATATTATGATTTACACTCATAACTTGAAGTTTCATGATAATGCAATCATCAGATGAGTCCAATGGTTGAGAATCTTTAAAATACAGTTTACCAGGACTGTTTTTAAGATCTCAACCATGGACTCATCTGAGATTTGGATTACCATGAGCTTCAAGTTATGAGTGTAAACCATAATATTACCATTGATTATAAATCTGCTCTTTTTATTAGCATTGAGCACCTTTTCATGCCAATACTTTTCTCATTTTTTCATTCTCTATATTATATATTATATAATATATATATATATATATTATAATATATAATATATATATATTTTACCAACACT
>CM042165.1:42251546-42256546 GCA_023376005.1 Doryteuthis pealeii | reverse complement strand
TTTACAAATCTTGTGAGTAATACAAATACTCGATATTGGAATTTTTTACATACATCATGAAATCAGCCGATATTAATTTTGACTAAATGCTGACGTATGCATAACAAAAAAGATTATAAAAAAGGTCCAACAGTTGGAAGATTCAGTTGGAAAGAGAACACTCTCCTGAAACACGATAAATACTAGGGACTAGCAAAAAAAAATCGGATACTACGAGTTTTAAAAGCGAATTAAGAATAATTAAATCTATTATTTAAGGTTAAACTTTGTCTAAATCGATAAGTAGTAACATAATAACCATCATTAAAAAAAGAAAAATATAATTACATATGCAGTTTATTTTTAAAAGATTTAAAACTATTTGTTTTGGTCAATTTCGACGCGATCCGCCATTTTGGCTGTTTTTCAATGGTTTTAGGCGCTTGTTTACAATTTTAACGTAACATTTGGGATGGAAAAATCTTTTAACCAAAAATCAGATAATTATCCGATTTTAATGAAATTTTCTGTATTGATTTAACAATTAATGAATTTTATAATGCATCAGTTATTTTATTTCAAAACTTTAATTTAGTATTTTTCTATGAAAAATTAATATATAAAATTCATTTAAAATAAAAATTTTCGGATTTTAAGCTTGAAATGTTATTTTTTTAGATTCTAAAAATAAATATCTACTTGATGCAAACCTTATACTTTCGAAAAAAAGTATACGTTTTGAAGAAAAACTCGATTGAAAATGTGCCCCCTCCCCTTTTTAAGCAGAAAAAAAAACATCGATGTATATTTTTTTCTTATATAGCCAATTAAATAATTATCGAAATAAGTAAAAAAGAAATTTCCAAAAAATAAATTATTTATTGTTTTTTACATTTTATTTTTCGATTTTCGGTACTTATTTTCTCATAGAAGCGCAACCGTAAAAAAATTTTTTGTTTCTATTCATAAGTTCGGTCTTTTATCTCATTATTTATACTGTAATTAGTACAATATATGACCAACTTGAAAAACATTTTACGCCCCCAACATAAGGGGGTTCAAAATTAAGCGACCTGAAAAAAATGAGAAAGTTTTGAAATAAAATAAATAATTCATTATAAAGATCATTCATTGATAAATAAACACTGAAAATTTCATTAAAATCCGATAATTCCCTGATTTTTGGTGAATTATTTTCTGTAGGGGGGCTAAAGTCATTTTGTCAAAAACGCATGTTAGGCTCAGTTTGCCAGTCCTTATTAAATACCTTCCTCATTTCATAAGAAGCTTATCTTCAACGTGTTGTTTTCTCTAAAATTCTATATAGGCACTAGCATTCGTCTCCAGCCTCTCAAGCCGCTCGGGAATTGTATCAACTGATCTTCCAAGGAATTCTGGTGGAATGGCAGAATTAAATTCTCGTATTTGTCCTTCAAGTTCGTCAAAAGTTGTTGGTTTCGTAGAGCCATGGATAATGACCGATAGAGATGAGGGGTACGTGAATCATGGGTATCCATACTGTCATTGTGACCTGATGGTGATATTACTGTTGGTACCTTTACACATATATATTTCATTCAATAAATTTAACAACTACTATGGGACATAGGTAGTATATTAGCATTACCATGTATATCTAAGACATTCTGCAGACTGCATCAAGCAAAACAGTTATCAAGATAACACTAAGTAATTGTTTATAGAATCTTACTATAATGGAGATTCTGTAACTGTCTGTCTGTAATCGAAACTACGTCACCACTGATGTCACAATTTCCTTAGTTCTTTAAGTTATATTCTCGATTATGAAATAGTCATTATTTAATCTTATTTATTTATGATGTCTATTAAAGTCTAGCTGGGCCAGATTTACTGCAAAACTGCTCATATTATTAATGCATTTAAAATCCTGAAATATGTGTTATATATAAATAAAGAATATAAGAAATAAAGATTTATATATAAATAAAAATAAAGAATATAAGAAATAAAGATTTACATAGTATATGGTGGGAATAATTTGCCTAATGATTTTAACAAAACTGGGTTTGATAAATAATTATTTGCTGTTACTGATTTTAAATACTAATGTTATTCTCAAACATATTAAAAGCAATCTTATGTATAATTCTATATAGAAATTAATTAAAAAAACATTAAAATAAGTGTGATACTTTTATATTCATTCTTATTTAGTTTTGTTAGTCTTTCTAATTTAATATAATATTTTATTACATCAAAATATTATAATTACTAACTAAAGTATGCGCCCAATGGGCGTATACTTTAGTTAGTAATTATAATTCATATGGTTACTTTAACTTAAATTTTCAACCAATCCCGAAAAAAAAGTCACACGGTTTAATCAAGGTTTCTAACTGGCTACTTATGCGGACCCCGTCTACCCATCCATCTCCAAGGAAAAGAGTGATTCAGCCATTTAGACAGAAATGGAGGAATATGTATGCATATATTTATATATTATTATTATATATAATATTATATATTATATATGGAGGCGCGTGGGCTAGTGGTTAGAGTTGTGGAAAATGGACTCATCGTTTCGAGTTCAGTTCCTAGACGAAGCTGTTGGCATTTCACATAGCGCTAATACCCTTGGGAAAGGTATGAATCCATGTATTCTCCCTCCAGCTATGGGTTAAATAGTAGGACAGACTGGGCTCTTTAACCTTGGGTAGGTAACCAGTCTAGGAGAGGGATAACTCTAAATTCAAAATTCCTGAGGTCAGTCGTTGATTAGGTTCGTGGCATTCCTTGATGTACCAATTCTTTCCTATCGACTGTGCCAAAAAGTGTTGAATGGTCCTACACAAGCCTTCACCACTATAAACAAATCACTGTGTTGGTTGTTCACTGGATGAACACTCATGCGTCGAAAATCGACGAGAGAGTCCATTTATATATTGATACATATGAACAAAATGAGAAAAAATATATATTGAGAGACATACAGGAGGATAGATTGAAAGATAAACAGACCGGCAGACAGAAAGACAACAGACAGATAGACGATCGATAGATAGATAGATAGATAGATAGATATAAATAGACTTTGATATATATATATATATATATTATATATATATATATATATATATATAATCAATGGTAATATTATGGATGTACACTCATAACTTGAGGTTTCATGATAATGCAATCATCAGATGAGTCCAATGGTTGAGATCTTTAAAATACAGTTTACCAGGACTGTTTTTAAGATCTCAACCATTGGACTCATCTGATGATTGGATTACCATGAGACTTCAAGTTATGAGTGTAAACCCATAATATTACCATTGATTATAAATCTGCTCTGCTTTATTAGCATTGAGCACCTTTTCATGCCAATACTTTTCTCATTTTTTCATTCTCTATTCATTATATTATATATATATATATATATATATATATATATATATATATATATATATATATATATATATATTTACCAGCACCTCCACACGAGCAGGATGAACCAAAAGTCAATATATTAAGCAGTGTTTAACAGGCTTGAATTCAGAGTTTTCCTTCTCCTAGACTTGTTACATAGTAAAGTTTAAAGAACACAGTCAGTCCTACTCTTTACCCAACGCTTGAGGGAGAATATGTCACATAATTGATGGTTATACTATGAATTATGCGGTTAGTGAAGAAAAATTAATTGAATTTAAACTTAAATCGTTAGAGATTTTGATGGACGTGTCAAAATTTTATTTTGACCTCTCCCTTTCTGTTTGTGAGGCAAGCGTGAGAGATAGATAGATAGATAGATAGATAGATAGAGAGAGAGAGAGAGAGAGGGGGACAGCGAGAGAGAGACAGAGACAGAGAGAGAGACACAGAGAGAGAGAGAGAGAGAGAGAGAGAGAGAGAGAGAGAGAGAGAGAGAGAGAGATTTAGTTAGTGTATTGCTAGCCGTTGAAGGAGTAAGTGGTGATTAGCTGGACTCTCACCGTGGGTTGAGTGATTCGGATCCGAGAGCTTAAATAAAATATATCTGAATTCACTAAAGAAGTATCTTGAGTTGTCACTAGAATGAAAACAACAGCGTAGGACGTCTCAACCAGCATATAAAGAAGACACAAGCTAACCAGACAGACCCGCCAGATAGCACAGGATTGACTGATAGACTGAAGGCTACTCAAGAGAAGATTAGTGTTAAGAATGGTATACGACCACGGGAATACGTATGTAAAGATGCACATTTGCTATAATTAACAGCATCGATCCCAGGGGGCCATCCCCCCAGGCAACACCTGCCGCCTCGATTTAAAAGGGCAGAGCTGGGTTTATTGCCCAGCGTCTAAGCCGCCCCCTTGAGGGGGAATGCCGACGGGATCGACGCAATTTTTTTCCACCTGCCTCCAATGAGTCTCGGCTTGTGGGTAGCCCCACTTAAAAACGAGACCTTGTGTCCAACCCATACAAGTGGGGTATGAGGTAAATTAATGTAAAGATGCTAAGTAATAAATAGTTGGATGCATACCTTTCCCAAGAGTATATATATATATTATATATATATATATATGTGTGTGTGTGTGTGTGTGTGTGTGTATGTGTGTGTGTGTGTATGTGTGTGTGTTTATTAACTTCTCCGCACGAGCACTATGCGACACAAAGTCAATTTCTTAAGCGGAGTTTAACAGGTTTGACTTCAGAGTTTTCATTCTCTTAGACTGATTACCTAGCCAATGTTACCGAGCCCAGTCTGCCCTATTAATTACCCATAGTTGGGGGATAGTTGAATGCATACCTTTCCAAAGAGTATTGCTTCTATGTGAATTTCAAACTGGTCTATGATTTGAACCCGGGTCGACGAGTCCATTACCAACGACTCTAACCATTACACCACGCACCTACTTTGATTTATATTTATACGGGTGCAAATCCTGGCTCTGCGAACAGAATCAGTATCATCGCCAGGCCACGTGTCTTTTGCATGGTTACGCGATCGGTTGACTTGTTACAGGAAATGAGGGTCCTTTGTTCTCACCGTTCCT
>CM042165.1:42236546-42249046 GCA_023376005.1 Doryteuthis pealeii | reverse complement strand
GATTAAATAGTTAACAAACCCCGTATTCGAGCGTGTCTGGCGTTAATCCACGCTGAGTCTATAAGTTTAAGTAGTGGGATACAGCACACATTATATGAAAAAATACTGGGCACCTCACGTGGTGTAATGGTTAGCAAGCTAGATTTGTAGACCATTGTTAGTGAGTTCGATTCTCATTGGGCGCCCCATACTTCTGGCCGTGTGCCACATCTAAGCTAAGCTTAGTAAATAACTATATGACAAAATACTCCAACACCCAGTGGTATTAGGGCCACACCCGGCTAAAGAGACTCTAGTGAAAATCCAAAGCGCGTCTCCATCATCGTCAGGAATAAACGGCTTTTCACCTAATTGTCACTTTGTCTGTGGAAAATCTGCAGCAAACGAGGGCTTTTCCGTCCCCTGACAAGAATATACATGCCGAGTTCGAATAACGCTTGTGAATTTCCTTATTCTCAAGTTATTCAAAGTTAACTGACCTGAAAAAATGTTAAATAAAAATGTCTTTTAAATAAAATAACTGGTGCATTATATCTTTTATTCATTACTGAAAATTTCATTAAATTCGCTGATTTTTGGTATTTTTTTCTATCGGTGGGGTGACATACGATGGTGGAATTTAGGTCCGTTAAGTTCGATTTAACCCCCTATTTGTTATATATCCCTAAACATCGGGTATGTAACTGGGAAGAGAGGAGAGATGAGGGGTGATGATGATGATGATGATAGAATAGGTCTTACTTGTTTTCTCTGTCTATTGGCATCTTCTCTGGGCTGTTTTTGTGGGTTGTTTTTCCGGGTTGATTCTACTTGTTCGGGCTGGGTGCCTGTGCATTTTTATTTGTTAATTGATTAAAAAAAAAACACTTGTAAGTAAGGTCGTCGGGACGGCCTAATGTCGGTATCAGCCAGAGCGATGGAGTCTATCCCCTTTTCACTAGCGCTAGACCACGGAGATTATTTTAGCATCTGGGGTGGAGCGCCACACCTACTATCAGTCCCTCACCTTACCGCACAGATCCCTGTGCTACTCATTCGCTGAGATGGCGAGGGCCGGTATCGAACTGAGAACCTTGCGATTCCTAGCCGAACACTCAACCGACTGAGCTACCGGCCCAGCCCTAAATTCTAGAAACCGTGCAGTCAGAAGCGACTCTTGAGAGGACATCCTCTCTCGGCGAGTAATAATTTCCTTATTCTTATTTTCAAGAGTTAACTAAAAATCTCATTCATCGGGATACCGTGAATTCATTGAATGGAACTGGCTCAATCAGTGCAAGGTGAATGACGTCACAGCAACAATAGAAGCATCTTTTAAAAAAACTAGCAAACATATGCACCCTCCAAGTGTAAGTATTTAAGATTTAATATTAGAATATTATATAAAATGAAATATTATATAAAATTAGAAAAGCTAATGAAACTAAATAAGAATGCAGATAAAAAAATACTTGAAAAAGAGGGCGGTATAATCGAAAGATAAATCAACTGAAACTTACTCTTACATCACCCCTTATGGCAAGCCCCAACCCCTTTTTTATCATATGGGTGCTAGAAGGCGGTGGCTGTGGGTCTACATGTCCTGGAAATGACGTTAAACTCTATCTGATGGTGAGGTTCCAGTTTTGGAGGTTTGGGGAATGTGGAGCACACCTTCATCACCATTGCTCCCTGGTCCACTCTGACCCGGAGTGGTAGTACCTGTTAGGGTCCCATCTATGGGTTAAATAGAAAAATGTATTTATAAAAAAAAATGTATTATCCATTAAGAATTGATTTATTTCAAAACTTTATCGGTATTACATGACCCACTGAGGTTGATATGCCGTAAAACAAACCAAACATCTTACATCACGTCTTTCATTGCTAAATTTCCCTAATTTAACTATTTAGTTAAACTAGAAAGTAAAGAATAAAATTAATTATTTCTTCTTGTAAATGGATCCCTTTTAAGATTTATCACCGAGATTTGTGCTCATATTCATTAAGATGAAACCAAATATTTAAAAACCAATAATACCAACCACACATTTATTAAAACCAAATTTTTAATATCAATATGCAAATTAACTTTCCCGTTCACACTGTAAATCGCTATTTTGTTGTATATATAAATACAATTGCATGTTATTAGTATGTAGATAAGGCCAACAGTATGAATAATGTAAAACAATTTTATTAAAAGTTGAGGTTTGAATAAAAATTAAACCATAGAGAACGTGACGTAAATAACTAAGGGAATTGTGACTTGGGTACTGATATAGTTTTGGTTACAGATAGCCAAACACATAATCTCCATTATAATTAGATATATGGATATCATAATAGAGATTGTGCGTTTGTCTGTAACCGAAAAAATTCACAATATATATATATATATATATATATATATATATATATATATATATATTAGAAAGTAAAGAATAAAATTAGTTATTTCTTCTTGTTAATGGATTTCTTTTAATATTTATCCCCGAGACTTTTGCGCATATTCATTAAGATAAAACCAAATAATTAGAAATCAACAATACTAAACACATATTTATTAAAATCAAATTGTTAATATCACTATGCAAATTAGCCCTTCTGTTCACACTGTAAACTGCTATTTTGTTGTATATATAAATACAGTTGCATGTTATTTAGTATGTCGATATGGTCAGCAGTATTAAAAATGTAAAACAATTTTATTAATCATTGAGGTTTGAATAAAAATAAAATCATGAACCGTGTGATGTAAATCTCTCTTTCTATTTCGACGGGGCGGCCTAAAGTCGGTATCAGCCAGTGCGCTAGACCAATGAGATTGTTTTTAGCATCTGAGGTGGAGCGCCACACCTACCATCAGCTCCTTACTTTACCGCACAGATCCCTGTGCTACTCATACGCTGAGTTGGCGGGGACCGGTATCGAACTAGGAGCCTTGTGGTTTCTAGCCGAACGCTCTACCGACTGAGCTAAAGGAAATTGTAACTTGGGTAATGATATAGTTTTGGTTAAAGATAAACAAACACAGAATCTCTATTATAATAAGATATGATGACATAATCAACTACTGTGGAAAGAAATTATGGAATTCATATCGAGAAGCAAAAAATAATTACGACCCCCCTTCTCTTGCTATTTACTAACTCTTACTACCCTCCGACTATTCCTCCTACTCGCACAATACCCCCGACTCAGTCTCCTCCTCTTCTTCTTTGCCCCCACCGTTCCTCTACCCTACTTTGAAGTGTTCTTCAACAATCATTTTTGACTAATCTTTTTCTATTGTAACATATTTATTTATTTGATTGAGAGTAGTCCTGTGTATGACACAAGGATACATCCTCCACGAGCTTTTAGGATTTTACTAATTCAAAACAATATTTTTATATAAAAGTCGTTCCAAGTTTTTCCGGGGGCTTTAGAATCACCAACTATACCTTTGCAGAGGGGTAAGACCCCCCCCCCCCCTATAGAGTCAGATGTTAGCGGTGGGTAGCGACTCGTGAAGTTTGAGGATGTAATCTTGGTGGCAAAGAATTCCATGACATGCAACACTCTACTTTGACCCTTAGTTAGGTTATACGGGCGTTTAGGAAGCCCTATCACCTATATGACTGTCTCGACCCTATGGCCCTTATGGCAAAACCCAACCATTTTATCTTATATGTGCTAGAAGACGGTGGCTGAGTGTCTTTCTGTCCTAGGTATGTGGCTAAACTGCATCTAATGCTAAAGTTCCAATTTTGGAGCTCTGGGGAGTGAGGAGTAGCCCTTTATCAACTCTGACCCGGGGGTAGAATCCCATCTAATGGAAGAATCAAGAGTTAAAAATGTGTTTAAAAATTGGGTTAAAATTTTTTGAATACACATCATGAATGAATAAAACAAAACATCTTCGACATAATATAACCCAACATGGGTTAACATGCCGTAAAAGGACTTAGGGTTCTCAGCCACAGCCTTCTAGCACATATATCATGGGGGGGGGAATGAGTTTTAAAAGGTGTGTTTTAAAAAAGTGTGTACTCAGGAAGAATGAATAAAACAAAATATATTCGGCATAGAATAACCTAACAAGGGTTGACATGCCGTAAAAACCAACCAACCAAACAATTATACAGGGTGTGTCAAAAAAGTATCAGGATTTTTGTACTTTTTGACATACTTTGTATTCTGAAAAAATAACATTCGATTCATTGTTCATTTCTATCTTGATAAATACAGCTTCAATCTCGATACTTTTATGGCACACGTTGTATTCTGAAGAAAAAAAGAACGTTCCATTTATTGTTCATTTCTATCTTGGTAAATACAGCTTCAAACTCATTACTTTTATGACACACGTTGTATTCTGAAAAAAAAAGAAACGTTTCATTCATTGTTCATTTCTATCTTGGTAAATAAAGCTTTAAACTCGATAATTTTATGACACACGTTGTATTCTGAAAAAAAAAGGAATGTTCCATTCATTGTTCATTTCTATCTTGGTAAATACAGCTTCAAACTCTTTACTTTCATGGCACACGTTATATTCTGAAAAAAATTAACGTTCCATTCGTTTTTCATTTTTATCTTGGTAAATACAGCTTCAAACTCATTACTTTTATGACACACGTTGTATTCTGAAAAAAAAAGGAACGTTTCATTCATTGTTCATTTCTATCTTGGTAAATACAGCTTCAAACTCGGTAATTTTATGACACACCTTGAATTCTGAAAAAAAAAGAACGTTCCATTCGTTGTTCATTTCTATCTTGGTAAATACAGCTTCAAACTCTTTACTTTTATGCCACACGTTATATTCTGAAAAAAATTAACGTTCCATTCGTTTTTCATTTTTATCTTATCTTATCTTATCTTATACAGCTTCAAACTCATTACTTTTATGACACACGTTGTATTCTGAAAAAAAAAGGAACGTTTCATTCATTGTTCATTTCTATCTTGGTAAATACAGCTTCAAATCCGGCACTTTTATGACACACTTTGTATTCTGAAAAGAATTAACGTTCCACTCATTGTTCATTTCTATCTTGGGAAATACATCTGGGTAACTTTATGACACACCTTGTATTCTGAAAAAAAAAGAACGTTCCATCCATTGTTCATTTTTATCTTCAAACTCGGCACAACTTCTATTCGGTTCATTTCTGTCTTGGTAAATACAGCTTAAATCTCTTTACTTTTATGACACACCTTGTATATGACTCAATATTGAACTTAATAGACACTGCCAAAGTCCTTTAAGCGAGCAATAAAACTAATGCTGCATTTTGGTATCGAATTTCGATTTTCAGTGTGTACTCTAACGCGCCACCATACAATCAAGTTCGTGAACTTTGAGTTATTGTAAGAATCTCTTCTCTTTTTTTTGAAATCGAAACCAGACGGTCATCGATAATTGATCCAAACAGGCAAAATTAATTATCAGTTGGGCAGGTGTGATTTCAATGGGGGAACAGTCGTTCTTTGACACATATCTCAGTTTTAAAAAACTCTGTGAAACACTTACAGTTTCATTATATGCTTATATCATAGTTTTTATTATCATAATTATTTCTTTTTGTATCTTGTAGATACGAGCACTTGCCGGAAATCGGTGAGAAAAGTGGTTTCGCGCGCATCTCTCAAGAGGCAAATTTTAATCAGGAATTTTAGATTCGAGATGCACTTAACCCCTACCCAACCGAGATGAAATAATGAATGTGAACTGAATCTCCTCAACGTCTATGAGATTTGATTCAATTTACTAAATAATTAAAGAATACCTATGGAGTAGTGGTTTTATATATATATATATATATATATATATATATATATATATATATATATATGCGCAGAAAGGTGGGAGGGAGAGATTTGTGATTTATCGGTACTTGATTTCGTGATTGATTTGAACCTCACGGATTGACAATTATTCTACGCTAAAATTAGAAAAGAGCGATAAACGTAGAGATACATATGAACATAATTTTGAAATATAGAAATATAGATAGATAGGAACAGATTGAGATATCTACGAATAGACTAACAAACACATACATACATACACATACCTATGCACACACACACACACACACACACACACAACACACACACACATATATATATATATATATATATATATATATATATATATACGACCCCTAACACAAATATATTTACTTCTTTATTCTTATTCTAAAATAAGAATGAAGAAGTAAATATATTTGTGTTAGGATCATATATATATATATTATATATATATATATGTGTGTGTGTGTGTGTGTGTGTGTGTGCATATATATGTGTATGTATGCATGTATGTGTTTGTTAGTCTATTCGTAGACATCTCAATCTGTTCCTATCTATATTTCTATATTTATCTATATCACTCAAAATATATTTCTATAATTAGTGCTTATTTTTACATACAATTAATTCCAAAATCTCAGGTCCACTTAAAGTTACGGTCAGTCAAGTTTACGATTAGTATTAGTATTTCTAATGGTAAGATAAATATAACTTCGTATTTTTTTACTTTATTTATTTTGATATAATTAACATTTTTTATACAATTAAATATAATTCTCTAATCACTCATTAGTTTAAATTTAAATATATAACCAAAATTCTTCTTAATTAATCTTCTGTATTAATAATAATTTATTTTAGTTTATAATTCTATAATTAAACCTCTTCGATTTTTCTTATTTAAATATAACTTAAATCACATTTAAAACAAGAAACCTAACAAACAATATTAGATATAATATATTCCAATCATTAGAAGGAAAGTGAGAGACAAACTGTGAAATAAAAGATGGGTCAGATTTTAACTTAATTCCAAATTATGACTTGTTAGAGCCAATTAAAATGTCATTTTTTCAAATATAAGCCCCAGAACTAAGGAATATTTTGGCATGTATTTTGTGTCATTAAAGTAAATAGGAAATATGCCTTTAGGAAATACTGATTCACTCTGTTTTAGTATACTACTACTACTACTACTACTACTACTACTAATAATAATAATAATAATAATAATAATAATAATAATAATAATAAGAAGAAGAAGAAGAAGAAGAAGAAGAAGAAGAAAAGAATTATATATATATATATATATATATATATATCGCTCCACTATCACAGATGTTGAGAATATTCTAAATCAAAATATGCAGTATGACGCATAACTTAGATAAGTTCAACTTAAGGCACTCTTTTCAGAATATAACAATACCCAAAAATAAAAATTATTATAGCTTTACTTTCTATGAAGTATTGAGCACTCTTGGATAATTACTAATGTCATTACAATATTTATATATATATATATATATATATATATATATATATATATATATATATATATATATATATATATATGCAGAGAGAGAGGGGGAGGAAAATGCTGAGATTCATATGTCAAGACCAGCATAACTATGAATAGAGATAAATAGATCAGAAACTGACAGATAGATAGGTTGATCGATAGATAGATAATAGACAGACTGGGACAGATAGAAATGACTAAACTGATATATATATATATATATATATATATATATATATATATATATATATATATATATATATATTAATTATTCTGTGCGGTAAAGTAAAAATATATACATATAAAGTAAACATATATATATATATTGGAAATTTTTCCGAGATGAAATAAGGAATATATATATATATATATATATATATATATATTATATATATAATATATATAAAGTGTGTAAAAAACTATCGAGATTTTTTGTACTTTTTGATACACCTTGTATTCTTAAAAAAATTAACGTTCTATTACTTGTTCATTTCTATCTTGGTAAATACAGCTTCAAACTTGACACTTTTATGACACACCTTGTATTCTGAAAAAAATATAACGTTCCTTTCACTGTTCATTGCTATTTTGGTAAACAGAGTTTCAATCTCTATGTTTTTATGACACACCTTGCATATATAAAAGTAAGTAAGTAAAGTCGTCGGGGTGGCCTAAAGTCGGTATCAGCTAGACAGTGAGGGAGTCTATTCCATTTTCACTAGCGCTAGACCAAGGAGATTGTTTTTGCATCTGAGGTGGAGCGCCACACCTACCACCAGCTCCTTACTTTATCACACACGTGCTACTCATTCGTTGAGTTGGCGAGGGCCGGTATCGAACCAAGAACCTCGCTATTCCTAGGCTAGTGCTCTGCCGACTGATCTAAACTGACTTATTGTAATGCAGCCAGATCGTTGGCGCTGAATATTCCACCACAAAGCATTACAATACAGTTGCATTGAAACGATTATTTTTAAGTTTATTTTTCGTTTGTGAAATTGTCCACCATTGTTGCCCTTACCGTGTGTATTCTTATACATTATTTATGCCGAGTCCCATCCCTACAGAAAACGGCCATCAAAAAAGGCCGCCAAAAAAGCTGTAGAAAGTATACAAACCAAGGGAGACAACTCGATTTCAGCAAACCCAAAAATGTTCTCATTCATAAAATTAAGATAAAAAATGGGAAAGACAATAAATAACTCAATTTTCTTTTCTTTCTTTTTTTTTTTTTTTTTCTTCACTTTTTTTATTCGGAATAACATATTGAAGATTTTTGCAGAATGAATAAAGATCTGAGTCTTTGGCTTGAATATTTTTTATCTACATTTCAGTTGTCATATTATTCAGACTTCTTCAGAAGACTCTACTATTCAGTAATTCAGATCGTATTATTTTCCAGTCTTCTTCTTCTTCTTCTTCTTCTTCTTCTTCTTCTTCTTCTTCTTTCAGTGTTTCTTTACTTTTTCTTATTCTTTCTTCTTCCCATCATTTTTTCTTCTTCCACTTCTTTCTTTTTTTCGTTTTTCTTCTCTTATTATTATTTGGTTAATTTAATTCCTTCCACCGTATCTTTATTTTCTATTCCTCCACATCCTTCTCTCCCCTTCTTCTTCTTCTTCTTCTTCTTCTTCTTCTTCTTCTTCTTCTTCTTTTCTTCTTCTTCTTCGCATATAGGATGAGAAAGGGGAAAAAACTATTCCCGCTATTCCAAGGGCATTAGCACAAAGTGAAATGCAAACAAGTTCTTCCAGGATTAGAACTCCCTATCGATGGCCTTAAATTGACAAGACTTGACATGACTCATCGATTGCCATCGAACAGAATATTCTCAGAGAAATTGATGCCTGTATTTGGTTCAGTAGGATGTGGCACAAGGTCAATATTAAGCGGATCTCATCAAGGACACGAACTCGTATCGTATCTGTTACTATATATATTATATATATATATATATATATATATATATATAATCAATGGTATATTATGGTTTCACACTCATAACTTAAAGTTTCATGGTAATCCAATCATCAGATGAGATCAGTGGTTGAGATGTCAAAAACCAGTCGTGAAATTGTTGAGATGTTAAAAATCAATTTTTTCAGCGTTTATATGAAGCGTTTTTCACGCGATGGGAAATGTAAAGCTAAAAATTGTTTTTTTTTAAACTGTGGCTTGTTTAACGTTTTTGTGACGTGGATTGTGTTCACGTGATGTAATGTCATGACGTTAAATTTGTATTTAAAAAACATTATAATCAAACAAACTTGCATTGGTGTTAATGCACGCGGTGTTCAGATGAATCTTCTTTTTTTTTTTTTTGAGGGATCAATTAGGGTCAGGTGGTAAGTGACACAGTAAAAAATTTGTTCAAATGCCTACATTTCGAAACGAGTTCACTTCTCTTATTTAACAAGTTATTGCTTGCATTTTGTAATATACGCAACACACACACACACACACACACACACATATATATATATATATATATATTTTAATATATATATATATATATATATAATTGTATTTTGGCAGCATTTTCTCTTTTAGACATGTTTGGTTGAACTTGAGTGACAATTCCTGTCGTACAAGTTTCTGTTCAATCAGTTCAAGGTGTCTGGCCATCTTTTTGGTGTCAGGCAGGAACTGGTGTAGCAATCCACCAAAGGTGTCTCTACGAGCGCTTTTGGCATGTCGATTTGCCATCTTCAGGTTGGAAACTGATGTTATGTTTCGTAGTGTCTCGTTTTTAAAGAAAACGAGCAGTAGCGTAGGAATTGGTAGTGGGAGGTAGTAACAATTGGTAGTGGACGGTTGTAGGAATTGGTAATAGTTCGAATGAACGATGCAGTAGAGATTTTGTGGGAGTGGGGCATGAGTTTGTGAGAAGGAGAGGGGAATAGTGGAAGGCGGGAAATTATAGGCATTTGAGAACATGTTGACTTGATTCGAAGTTTATTTTGTTTAAGGTGGGTTTTTTTGTTAGATATATAGAGCTTCGATTATTTGAAGTTTTTGTTTGTTTTTTTCTCTATGCAGTGTGAGTGTATTTTCTATTAAATTTTTGCGGTAGGTAGAGGGGGACAGGAATGTGTTTTAAGGTGTTGATTAATGGAACTGGTATCGGATAGTAATAATAATAATAATAATAATAATAATATATACAAAATGGTATATGCATAAACCAGAATCTGTTCTTAAGAACGAAACACATAAAATTCTCTGGGACTTTGAAATAAAAACGGATCACCTTATCCCAGCAAGAAGACCAAACAAAGAGAAAGAACTTGTCAACTGGTGGATTTTGCAGTGCCAGCAGATCACAGGGTGAAGCTAAAGGAAAATGAAAAAATGGACAAATATCTGGACCTTGCCAGAGAACTGAAAAAGTTATGGAATATGAAAGATACAAAGACCGCCCCGTGTGCGATTCGAAACCTGATTGTCAAGCTGACTGTCAAGCGTCTTCCCACCACACCAAACGGACTTAGCAGATTTCTTCGTTTTGTTAAGGAGTAGGTATTTTATTTCCTCTTAAGTGACCTCTACACGAACTTACGAGAAGTAAAACAAACAGACGATGTTTGTGATATGGCTATTTTCAGCCGACAATATTTGGGAGAATATGAGTTTTTAATTGAAGTCGAACCTAATTTATGAAAGTTAATTAATTAATAATTAATTAATTAATTAGGCGGGATTACTATAACTGCTAAGTCCGTTTGGTGTGGGGGAAGACGCTTGACAGTCAGCTTTGACAATCAGGTTTCGAATCGCACACGGGGCGGTCTTTGTATCTATAGCTCTGCTGATGAGGCCTAATAGGCCGAAATGTACATACAGAGATTGATTTTTCTCGATTTGTTTAGCCTTAAAAAAAATAGGTAATCCCGCCTAATTAATTAATTATTAATTAATTAACTTTCATAAATTAGGTTCGACTTCAATTAAAAACAACATATTCTCCCAAATATTGTCGCTGAAAATAGCCATATCACAAACATCGTCTGTTGTTTACTTCTCAAAATATATATATATATATAATATATATATATATATATATATATATATATATATATATGAGAAGTAAACAAACAAACACTGTGTTTGATATGGCCTTAGCCGACAATTTTTGGCAGAATATGTGCTTAATTGAAATCATACCTAATTTTGAAAATTAATTAATTGATAAAAAATGAAATTAGTCGGGCATACTTGTTCAAATGTAAGGCTAAACTTTTTCTTGATTTGTTTAGCCTTACAAGTATGCCCGCCTAATTAATTAATTATCAATTAATTAATTTTCAAAATTAGGTATGACTTCAAATTAGGTATGACTTCAATTAAGCACATATTCTCCCAAATATATATATATATATATATATATATATATATAATATAATATATATATATATATAGCCCTGTAGAGCTCTATAGGAGCGATTTTAATTGACTTTCACCGCCATCGTAATAAAGCAATGATTGTCTGTTGTTTACAGAATGATCTATCTGGTGATCGTAAAAATATTTACACCATTTACACTGTTTTCATAATCGAGCGCAATTTCAATTGCCCGTGACGAAGAGATTTGTAGATGCCACGCATCCTTTAAGCCTCTTCCACTCACCGAATAACAGCAAGAGGCTACACAGATTATCTTACTATAACGGAAATCAGTATTCCCAGCCGCTGCCCCCTGACAGTAGAAGAGGAGGAATTTGTTTGGTAAACAAACCCCAACGTGTCGCGTCCCTTGCTGAAAAATCGTCAATTTAAAATATGGAAGCCTGAAAGATCAAAATTATCTCCCCTTCTGACCACGGTCTTTACAGTGTGATTTGTGAACGAATTCAACTCATTTCCCAAGTTATTATGATTCATTCATTAAAGGATCACTTTATTTCCAAAAGTACATTGTTCTTTTATTTATTTATTTTTTTTACATTACTTCAAAAATAGTAAACTTGAAATTAATACTAATCTAATTAAAAGGAAAAAAAATATTTTGAACACTGAAATTAAACTGAATGTTCTTAAAAATATATTTTACACGAGTATTTTTATTGTAGATATTGTTATACTAACACTAAGTAGTAAACATTTTTTGTAGTTATATTAATAAAAAAAAGCAACCACAAACAAATAACAGTTTTGTTAGAACGTGAAATTTTGGCAATTTTCAATTCTCCTCTTCCC
>CM042165.1:42200612-42236446 GCA_023376005.1 Doryteuthis pealeii | reverse complement strand
CAACAGATACCAGATTTGATGGCGGTCGACTGAGGTATTTTGTTATATAGATTTAGAAAAGTAGTGAGGTTAGATATTAGATATTTTTTAGTTTTAGATAGCTCAAGCATCATTCTTGTGTGGTCACGTATGTTAAGAGAGAAAGAAAGTAACAAGCAGGGTTTTTAGGTAGTTCTATTTTAGAATAGAATTTATTCTTTATTTTATTTTTTTTAGAGTAGAAGTAGTTTAGATAGAATGTAGAATAAGAAAAAAACTATATATACCCTGAGTACTGTTAGAGAGAACTATTTGGGGAAGCTGATAACACAAGAATTATAGTCAAGATGTCCAGCCCCAGCAACCGAAGAAGAGAACAAAGTAAAGGACCAACCCTTAAAAGAAAAGCCCCCAACAGATTACCGAGTATTTGATGATGCCGACGGACGGGTGTTTTAGAGAAGCAAATAGTATAAAATAAAAGGAAATATTTATAGTTATACCCGAGGATGCATATAATTAATTGGTGGTCTAAGCTGATAGAGTTGGTGTTATATAGTCCAAGAATGTCCAGGCCCAGCGGAGAAGAAGACCAACCCTTAAAAGAGGCCAACAAAATTACCAGACTTGATGGCACCCCCCCCAGAGGGGTATAGAAGCCAGAATGTAAAATAAGAAATTTGATTTATATACCCGGTAATGTTTAGGAAGAAAGGAATTATTTGCGGTTTAAGCTGAAACAGAAATCGTTAGTATAGTCCAAAATGTCAGTCCACCAGCCACGCGAGGAAGAAGAACCCAACCCTTAAAAGAAAAGCCCAACAGATACCATTTGATGGCGACTGAGGTAGAAGTTATAGAAGTTATTAATAAGAAATATTCATTTATACCTGAGTATGTTTAGAAGATTATTTGGTTTTAAAGCTGATAACAGAAAGGTATAGTTCAAGAAATTGTCAACCCCAAGACGAAGAAGAAAGACCACCCTATTTAAAAGAAGCCCAACCAGATTACCAGATTTTTGTGGCGCCCCCGAGTCGGGGTAGAAGCCAATGTTTTTATAATAAGAAATATTTTGTTTGGTTTTGTTATTATAACCCGAGGGATGCTAGTAGAATTTATGGTTTTAAGCGCTGAGAATAACAGAAAAAAGTTAGGTTTTTTAATCTGTGGTTATAGTCCAAGATTTTGTCACAATCACAGCCCTAATCACGGAGAAGCTACAAGACCAACCCTTTTTTTTATAAAAGAAGCCCAACACCCATACCCCAAGGCATTCAGTTTGTCTCTTTACCCCTCGATCTTAACCACAGGATTGATTTGGCGACCACCCCAAGGGGTAAGAAAGATATAGAAAGATTAGATAAGCAGAACACCCAGAGGCAGAATGTTTCTTCTTCTTTTTCTTTTTTTATGCGGTTTTTTAATGATTTGTTTTCTGATTTTTTTTTTTTTTTTTTTTTATTTTAAAGAAAATTGGCTTGTTGTATTTTTTATATATGTGTTATATTTGGTCTGTTGGTTTATGTCTTTCGTTTTTTTAAAATTAAATGTTTTTTACTTGTATATATCTTTGTTTTTTGGGCAGCCCCCAGCAAGTGTTATTATTTTTTTGTATTTTTTTTTTGATTGTATTGTATTTTTTAAAATAAGACAAGAGAAATATTTTATTTAATTTTTATATCGCGACCTACCCTCCCGAGTGGTGTAATGTTAGAAGATTATTTGGTTAAGCTTTTGACTTAACAGTCAGTCGCAGAAGTGTACATATTATATCTCCAGTCCAGAATTTGTCCAGCCTACGCCCTTAGCCGTTCGTCCCGCGCCGGCCTGCAACGAAAGGCTAAAGAAACAACCAACCCTTAAAAAGAAAAGAAAAAGGAGCTTGCCCTAACGCAGAGACGCCTGTGACTTCAAAGATTACCAGATTGTTTGGCCGACCCCGAGGTAGATAGCAGCAGACAAGAATGTAAAAAATAAGAGAAATATTAATTATTACCCGTAGTTAGTAAGATTATTTGGTTAAGCTGAAACAAAAAGTAAGTTCAAGAATGTCCAGCCAGCACGAAGAAGAAGACCAACCCTTAAAAAAGCCCAACAGATTACCAGATAGGGGATGCGACCGGCAGTAGAAGCAGAATGTAAAATAAGAAATATTTATTATATACCCGGGAGTGAAGCTTATTTGGTTAAGGCTGTAACAGAAGTAATAGTCAAGAATGTCCAGCCCAGCACGAAGAAGAGACCAACCCTTTAAAAGAGCCCAACAGATTACCAGAGATAATTGCCGACGAGGTAGGAAAGCAGATTGTATAAGAATATTTATTGATACCCGAGATGCTAGTAGATTATTTGGTTAAGCTGATAACAAAGTATATATAGCTTCAAAATGTCAGCCCAGCACGAAGAAGAAGACCAACCCTTAAAGAAAGCCCAAACGATTACCAGATTTGATGGCGACCGAGGTAGAAGCAAAATTGTATAATAGAATATTTATTATATACCCGAGTATTGTTAGAAGTTATTTTGGTTAAGCTGATAACCAGAAGATGTCAAGAATGTCCAGCCCAGCACGAAGAAGAGACCAACCCTAAAAGAGCCCAACAGTTACCAGATTTGATGGCGACTGAGGTAGAAGTAGATTGTGGGTATAATTAAGAATATATTATATTATATACCTGAGTATGTTGAAGATATTTGGTTAAGCTGATAACAGAAGTATAGTTCAAGAATGTCCAGCCCAGCACGAAGAAGAAGACCAACCCTTAAAAAGCCCACAGATTTACAGATTGATTGCGACTGAGTAGAAGTAGAATGTATTAATAAAAATATTTATTTACCTGAGTATGTTAGAAGATTATTTAGTTAAGCCCTGATAACAGAGTATAGTTCAAGAATGCCAGTGACGCTCCATCACCTGAAGGACGGACACCAGAAACCGTGTCATACCGCGAGCCAGCCCAACAGAACCAGATTTGATGGTGATCTAAGAAGTATGCTCGAATTGATCATGAATCTACCTAATAGACAATATTATGGTCCCTGTGCGGTATATAGAACGCCGAGAGCGCTCTACTCTCTGCATTAACTCCCGTCGCGCGGATGCGCCATGTCTCACACTTCAGATTGCTTAGCAGACCATGGGTCACGCATGTGAGCTTCAACGCTCTCAGAGGGCCTGCAGATCCTAGTCGTTATAGTAGACGGGAACTATAGCGATTCTCTGGACCATAGAATGGCTGGTCGTTGTGTCATCACAGCGGATCCTGTGGCCAGGATCGCAGACCGGGATGCAATCGCGTACGATAATTACTTGGTCATCGACCGTCTGAGCTCACGAGTGACGCTCCGTGGGTTCTCAGATATAACACTCACGCTAATAAGCCCTAAGTCTCTAGCTTCTTCTGTCCAACTACGAACAAGCGCTCCAGCAGCATGCTCAATGAGTCCTACTCAGAGACACGCTGTGTGGTATGCGTTATCTGTATCTGAGGATGAAAACATCTGCATCAATCTTATGTTGATCACTTAATAGCGATATAGGTGAACTCTTCACATTTGATATTTCGCAGTTCTCGCGCTTGTTGTCCATAATATCTGACTGATCGCATCCCCTTGATGTCCTGGTATCGTTCGACTCTCACTATCATTCTCGCTGTTCTTAAAGAAGGAATGCGGATTAGTATATAGACTAGTGCTTATCGTAAGCGGGGAACTAATGCCTAATTGGATGAAATTGTCGGATAAGCAATAGACGGGGAGATTAAATGATTCGATGTGTGTGTGGGGGGGGGAGAAGGAATGTGAAATAAAGAAAACAAAAAAGATAAAACAACAAGAAAAAGAAAGTAAAAGAGAAAAAAAGAAAGGAATACATGAAGAAACGGAACCGGAAATAGTAAGATTGAACCTAAAGAAGAAGACGGTCAATACAAACAGAAGAAAGAAAGAAAGAAAGAAGAAGAAGAGAAAGGGCAAGATAGAGAGAGGTGACAAGTTTATTCCTAGATGAGTAACCTGATATTACAGGGTGACCAGAAAAAAACAGAACCCAAATTATTTATTTCCCATTAACTAACCTAACTCCCAACTACCGCCACCAAACACCTAACCCTAAACCCTACCTTATTGACCCTACCACAACCCTATTAGTTTCCCCACAGTGAAAACCAAGCTGTGCTTATTCATACGCTGAGTTGGCGGGGACCCGAATCTTTATGGTTCTCTAGGCGGATGCTCTACCGACTGAGCTAAACCGACTGTAGTTAATAATAATTGATACAGAGTAGCCGATCTCACTGACAAACTAAAACAGCAATTCTTCCAGGCTGTGGTTATATCAGTACTGCTGTATGACTGCACCACTTGGACCCTAACAAAGCGCCTTGAGAATAAGCAAGATGGGAGCTGCACAAGATTGTTGCGTGTAGTCTTGAACAAGTAGTGGAAACAGCACCCCTAGAAAGCAGCTGTATTGCAACCTGCCCCCCATCTCGCACCACCCGAGTGAGACGGACAAGGCATGCAGGACACTGCTGGAGAAGCAAGGATTAGCTCATAAGCGACGTTCTCCTGTGGAAGCCAACACATGTACATGCTAGTATGGGTCGCCCAGCAATGAGTGATAGGGAAAGTTGGCGAGAGATTGTCATGGATATCTGTGATGCGTGCGCGACATGATGATGAGGAGGAGGAGGAGGAAAGAAAGAAATATGGGCAAGCACGATCGAAACAAGAACGGAAGAAGAGAATGAAGACTAATAATTGCAAGAGAGAAAAAATGAGAAACACCTTATAGAAAGGAAGAGAAGTTAAAGTCATGGGAAATAGACTCGTCGTCTCGAGTTCAAATCCTGGATGTGGTAATTGCATTTCACTTAGCGCTAATACCCTTGGGAAAGGTATGAATCCTACTCTGCCTCCGGCTATGGATAAATAGTAGGGCAGACTGGGCTCTTTAATCTTGGTTAGGCAACCGGTCTAGGAGAAAGAAAACTCTGAATTCAAAACCTGTTGACTTAAGAAATTGGCCTTGTATCGCATCCTACTCGTGGGGCTGGTATATATATATATATATATATATATATATATATATATATATATAATTTTTTATTGAAAAATATATATACCTTAAGACTTAAGTATTAATTTAACTAAAGTGTTAAATGTTAAATTTTAAGATTTTTAAATTTTAAGTTTTAAATTTCAATAAATAACCCAAAATAGTAAAACCAAAAATAATATTTCAATGATTCAGCTATTCTTATTTTTTACATATCTCCACTTTTAACTCCAGTTAATATAAACAAATCCATATTTTATACAAACACCGTATCCAATTTTTAAATTTTTTAAATATTTTTTCATTTTTATTTTCACTTTTATTTTCACTTTTATTTTTATTTTTATTTTTATTTTATTATATTTTTGCTTATCATTACTTTCATTCTTACTTTTATCTCTTTATATTATTTTTTATATAATTAACTATATTTAACTACCCAAAACTTCTGTTATCGTAACACCTACAACTAGGTTTTTTTAAAACTCTCAAACCAAATTAAACCAGTTAATAAATAATTTTAACCTTTCGCTTTTTAACTATTAATACGCCCCATAATATACCTTTCATTATATAGTAATTGAAAAAATAATTCCCATAAATTAATCCAAATTTTTAATCCAATAAACCAAAAACCGTTCCCGATCTTCGAAAATATAAATAAGCGTCCCTTTACTAAAGATAAGTCCCATTCCAACGGGCATGTATTATACCATCTAAGATTAATCGAAAACTCGATTAATTTAACTAATGTAACCCTGAAGAATCAATCGATGAAACTCGAGTAGGTTACTTCTTTCCATTGTTAATAATATTACATATATATATATATATATATATATATGAAGAGATGTGAAGTTACGTTGGTTGGTTGTTTGGTTCGTTGTTTGGTTCGTTGGTTCGTTCGTTCTTTACGGCATGCCAACCCTTGGGTTATGTTATGCCGAATACGTCAATAAACTAGTAGAAATAATTTCTACTGACAGGACCTGTGGATATACCACAGTATGATTATTTAATTATTACAACGTTTGATATGTTTACTTAAGAGCTATTGCTAAATAGTTCAATATGTAAAAAGTATGATAATCTTGAATTAACTCCCTCTTTCACATTTTTCTTTCCTTTCTTCTTTTCAAAACAAAATCAGACTATCTTTTTGGTACAAATAATGATCAATACATGTGAAATAATGATAGAATATTTTTTGTCATAGATGCAGTGCCACATCGGGATATTGATCTTGCTATGAAAAAATCAGAAATCATCAATAACATAAAACTGGTTGACTTTAAGATTTTTTGTATAGCATTTCTGGATTTCGGTATCAAAAATGTTTTTATAAACCAATTTCTAGGAGTAAGGAAGCTCTAAATCTCATTTTACAGACAAAAATATGTTAAAAAAATAGCCACTTTTCGTGACTACCCTTAAATTTAGAGAGTTAAAAATCGACATAACTACGCCATTTTTTTTTTAAAGGAAGATAAAATTTTGGACATTGTCTAACGTTAACATAATTCACACTTGGACAAAAAATTGAAGGGGGTAGTTGACATAGCCTGGATGATTTGACATGAAATTACCCAGTGGGAAAGAGTTCTTATACAATAAAAAGTCACTTACTGATATATGACCCATGTGGTACAGTCTATAAAGTGTTATGTAGTAATGGCTGTCAACTAGTGATTCGAGTAAGACCATTTCCTGCTTTTTCCCCCTTTTTTTATTATCATATTTATATGCCAGTTGTATTTGACTCTCCATTCCTGTGTTTTCTCAGATGACTCACCAGGCCAGCCCTGGAGAGACACACTCTTCCACATAAACCACATGTTGGAACTTCTCCACTTCGAATGTTGCTTGGTTGAAATTCCCTTTCTAATTGACCGTTTCAGTTTTTGGTATTTGATTCGGTTGGACTCAAATTCTTCCACAGACAGGTAGATAGTGGCTCTCCAGCTAGGTCTATTACAAGCTAGCTTCTCCCAGTCCACAACAGCAATAGCAGTGTTCTTCAGAGTTTCCTTGAGGCAGTCCTTAAAGTGTTATGTACTCACATGAGTACAAGCCTATAGTAGGGGGCAAGACCCCCCCACACACACACCTTAGTGGACAGAGACACCAGTCGTCTAGTGGTGTCTTTCTGTATGCCGGACCAGAGAGAATATAATATATATATATATATATATATATATATATATATATATTATCTTTGTTTCTCTCTCGCTTTTGTCTTTCTGTGTGGTTACAATTTCTTTGTGTGGTTACAATTTCTCTTCTTATTTCTTTTTCCTCTCCTTTTTTTTCTTCTCTTTCTTCTTCTCCTCATTTCTGAATGAAATGGGCGAATAACTGTAATTTCTTATTTCTCTCTTTGTTTTTTTGTTTTTTTTTAAGTTTGTCGAGAACAAATATTCCTAATATCGGCTGTCATCCGGTCAAGTGTTGCAAATATGTTGCCAGTATGTAGCGATGTCAAAATTCAAAATAAAAATGAATAAATAAATAAAAACCGTCAAAAGAAAAATTTACATACTTAGCTTTTGTTTCGTTTTCCCTTTTCTTTTCTTTTTCTTTCTCCCTCTTTTTTTTCCTTGGTGTTATTTCTTTTTTCCCCTTTGTTCTCTAATTTAATTTTTTTTTCTTTAGTAAATAAGTAAATAAAAGATTATCTTAAATTATGTATTAGTATTGATAGAAAATATCTTTTATGAGTACTTTTTTCTCTTTTTCTTTTAAACTTTAAATAGATTAAATATTATATTAATTATATATTAAAATATCATATAATAATTACATATTAGGATTGATGCAAAATTCAAAACAATAAAACAAACCATTTTCCTTTTAAATTTCAAATAGATTAAATATTATAAATCAAATATTTAAATTACAAAAGGCATAGTGTTTGCTTCAATTATATATCTTATTTAAATATGTTTTTCCTTCTTATGCTGTTATTATTTATTCTTATTTTTTTCCTTAAATATTTATTAATAGTTCTAGACTGACCGTAATCCTAAGAGGGTATTATGGTTTAAAGAAATAATATCATGTAAAGGAGTTAATAAGTATGTCAATATTGTTAAATTAATCGTAATTAATTTTTTTTTATTATCTTTTGCTTATTTTTAATTATTCCTTCATATTATATATATATATATATATATAATATATATAATATTATATAATATTATGTTTTGTCTTTCTGTCTCTCTCACCTATCTTGCCTATCTCCCTTTTTCTCTTTCAGAATTCCACACTATATCTCTATTTCTCACTTACTCTCTCTTTCTTTCACTCAGTCTCTCTGTCTCTGTCTTCTCTCTATCTCTATCTCTCTCGCTCACACTATATCTCTGTCTTCCTCTATATTCTCCCCACCCTCTCTCTCTCTCTCACTCTCTTTCTCTCTCTATCTCACACTATATGTCTCTTTCTCTGTCCTTTTTTTATATATCCCTCTTTTCTCTTTCCCCTCGTTCTCTCTCTCTCTCTCTCTCTCTCTCTCCCTCTCTAATGCTCTTCTCTGTCACCTATCTTTCTTGTCTCTCTTGTCTCCACCCCTCCCCCTCTCCCTCCTCTCCTCCTCCTCCTCTCTCTTTCTCTCACTATCACTATCTTGCTCCTATCTGTCTCTTTCTTTCTCTCAGAATCGCACACTCTATCTCTGTTTCTCACCCACTCCCTCTTTCTCTCTATCTCTCTCTTTCTCTGACTCTTTCTCTCACTATATCTGTCTTCTTCTTCTCTCCACTCTCTCCCCCTCTCTCACGGTTTTTCTCTCTATCTCACATTTTATATCTCTTTCACTTTCCCATTTTCTCTTTCCCTCACTTATCTACCCCCTCTCTCTCTTACTCTCCACTCTCTCTCTCTTTCTCTTCTCTTTCTCTCTCTCTCTCTCTCTCTCTCTCTCTCTCTCATTATCACATTGTTTTTCTCTTGCTCGTATATGTTTCTTTCTTTCTCTCAGAATCTCACTCTATCTCTCTATCTCTTTCTTTCTTCCTTTCTCTCTTCTCTCTCTTTTCTCTCTCTCTTCTCTCACTATATTTCTGTCTTCCTATTCTCTCCATTATCCCCCCTCTCTCTCTCTCTCTCTCTCTCTCTCTCTCTCTCTCTCTCTCTCTCTCATTATCACATTGTTTTTCTTGCTCGTATATGTTTCTTTCTTTCTCTCAGAATCTCACTATATCTCTCTATCTCTTTCTTTCTTTTTTCTTTCTCTCTCTCTCTCTCTTCTCTCTCTTCTCTCTCACTAAATCTCTGTCTTCCTGTTCTCCCCATTATCCCCCCCTCTCTCTCTTCTCTCTTTTCTGTGTGTGTGTGTGTGTGTGTGTGTGTGTGTGTGTGTGTGTGTGTGTGTGTGTTATGCACGGATGGCACGAAACGTCTAAAGAGTTTTTATCTATCATCCAGTCTGATCGAAGCGATTTGTGTTATATTGCGTGCAAAATCCGAAAAAGTTTACCAAATACTTACCTTCTATTTCTCTGGCACAGACAGTCTGGAAATTTCTGTTCGAAGCCCCACCCCTTCCGTGCCAAAACCAAAAGTAGGCTTAAACGTTCACAAATGGACAGGACCGGTGAGTACTGACCCCGACCCAAAAAGGTTTACCAAATACTTACCTTCTATTTCTCTGGCACAGGAACTCTGGCAATTTCCAACCCACCCTTCCAGCGAAAACAAAAAAAGGGCTTTTATCATATATGAACTAGAAAGCAGTGGCTGAGGGTCTTATTGTTGCATAGCACCTTCTTTACCGGCACTAAATAGGTATATGTTATATACTGGTCTTTTCACGATACCAAATCATATAACGTTATATACCTTTCTTTAATTCTTACTCTGGTCGTCTATTCTTCCGGTCGGCTTTGGTTCTGATCGTCTATCATCTATCTTGGTCTGATATATATTCTAAGGTCTCGTCTGGTCTTCTATTGATGATTCCGGGTCTGGTTTCTGTTGGGGATCATTCCTTATCAGAAGCCTTGTGTCATTGTTAGTTTTTAGTAATAAACACAAGACTTCGATTTATGTTGATTACTTTATTCCAGATCCCCAACCCAGACCATCTGCGCAGATGAGGCTTACATGTTGCTAGCTCGGCTTCTAAGTTCTAACTGACTAACTGAGTTTCTTACTCCTTAAACCGAAAGGGGGCTTTCTATGGGGTTTCCGGTTCTCACGGTCTACCCCCAGAAAGCAAGGTCAGAGTGAGGTCAAGCGCCGTCACTCACTCTCAAGGCCATCAGCTGTACTAATCGCCATAATGATTTCTACAATACCTTATAAATGTATTAGGGATCCAATAATTATGTAACATTATTGTCCTGGATATGACATTAACCTGCATCTAGTGGTGAAGTTCCATTTCAAGAGCTCGTGGGAGTGTAGAGTCCGCCTTCACCATTATTCCCAGGTCCACCTTGAGCCAGAGTTGTAGTACATGTTAGGGTCCCATCTATGGTTAAATAGAAAAAAGGCGTTTTAAAAAATGTGTTAAAAATTATTTTTAAAAGATCTGAATACCCATCAAGAATGAATTAAACAAAACGTCTTTGGCATAAAATAACACAACAAGGGCTGACATACCATAATATCTAACCAGCCTCATGCCTCCAAAATCTGTGTTATATATTGAATTATCTTTACAAATTCGATGAAATGGACAGAGTCGGCATGTACTAACCCTGACCCACACCACTCTGACCAGCAGAGCAAACCTACTAGGGCACCCCGTAAGGGTGGTTTTCATATAAAATTACTTGCGTCTGTTGCATATAGTGCAACGGAAGAGAAATCTTCCGGTCAAGAGACAAAAGTGAAAGATAAAGAAATATATATATTAAAAAAAGGAGAACAAAAGAGAGGTATTTCGGCCAAGAAGCAGGGAGAAGATGAAGAAATATATATATAAAAAAGGAAAGCAGAAGACTCCTCTTCCGGTGAGGAGGCGGAGAGAAAGATAAAGAAATATATAAAAAAGGAAATCTGTCCGTTATCAGATCGAAAGATTAAAAAAATTCGTTGGCATATTTATCGTATATAAAGGTTAGTGGATCTCGAACGCCAGTCAGTCCCCAGTGAGTAGCCGTGAGCATAACCTCGTCGCCTCCCGTCACCAAATCCCTCGGGCAGTTCATTGTGAACACTGCGCTCATCACCAAATCACCCGGGCATTTTCATTGTGAACATTCCTCACCTCTCACCACCCACAAACCGAAGAAAATAAAGACGGGTCATATTTTTATATACATGTGTCTGTGGTTTTATTGAAGTCCAGTAGCCGGCTATACAACACGTCCAGGGATTCGGCTTTTGGGCCGGTAAGTTATGTCACGTGATTAAAGGGGTTATCCTCTAAGGCAGCTCACTTCCTCGTCCTATAAGGACAGGGACGGGTTGATTGCCCGGAGTCTGAGGCGCCCCAGAAATGGGAAGCCGAAAGGCACATGCACTTTTTGCTCTGGTCCCTGCATGAGTTTGGGTTTGTGCGTGGATCTACACGTTAAAAAGTAATTGTGTCAATCCGATCCGCTGGAAGATCAGGAAATACTTATTATTTTATAGAGTAGGGAGGTATTATAGATTCGAGGGGAAGCATGAAACCCTAGCATCAACCCTTCAAATTATTAATGAAATACGTAACTATGCCAATAATCCATTTTTAATAAATAATCAATTTCCTTCTAAACAAAAAAAAATACTAAGACTGTTTCCTTAAAAAATGATTTTGTGCTTCATCTTGGGTTGGTATATATATATATATATATATATATATATATATATATTATATATATACTAGATAAAATGTGACCCGTTGGGTCACCCATTAAGCTCTCGCTAGATAATTGGGATTAGGGAAAAATGTAGGGTTTGCCAAAATATTGACTGCTTTTCATTTCAAAAACGAATTAAAATGTATTATACCGATTATTCGAGGTGAAATTTTTATCTAAGTCAAAAAGTAGTGAAAAAAACAAAATAATATTACACATTTAATTTATTTTTGATACATTTAAAACGATTTTTTCGGTCAATTTTGATCAAGATGCCTGCCAAGACGCTACTTAAAATCCGTTTTTACCAAATAAATTGTAACATTTGCGATTGAAAAAAAATTCACACTGGATTGTCCAATTGGACACATAGCCTAGTGGATAAAGGAGTTAGGAGTTAGGTTAAGACAGTTCTATGTGACAGTTATTCTAGACTGCAGGTTCAATCCTGGTCGGGGGCAGCAGTAACATAGAATAATAATTAACACAGCTTTACCCCTCTACTCCAGCTATGGTTCGCAGAATGAGAACAGGATACTTCCGTGAATAAAGGGTTAAGTTCAAAGTTCCGTGATGGCTCCGATTACAAGAAGGTTTTCGATTACGACAAGAGGTTCTGAGTCCGACAGACAATACTGAAGGCCTTACTATTTTTTTTCTTCTTTCTTTCTTCTTCTTCTTTCTTCCCTCCTCGTATATTTCCTCCTTTTATCCTTTTTTTCGTCGTTTGTTCTCACATTTCCTCTTTCTTTCTTTTTCTTCCTTTCTTTCTATAGTACACATACCTTGCCTCTTTCCTTACTATTTCTTTCCTTCTGTCTTTCTTTCTTTTTTTTCTTTCCCTCCTCGATATTCCTCTTCTTATCCATTTTCGTCGTTGTCTCACAATCTTTCTTTTTTTCTTCTTTCTTCTTCTAGACATACCTTTGCCTCTTTCCTTACTATTTTTCTTTCTTCTTTCTTCTTTTTTTCTTTTCCCTCCTCGTAATTTCCTCTTTCTTAATACTTTTTTTGTTTCGTTGTCTCACATTTCCTTCTTTCTTTTTTCTTTCTTTCTTTCTTTCTTAGTAATACTTGCCTTTTCCTTACTATTTCTTTCTCTGTCTTTCTTTCTTTTTTTCTTTCTCCTCGTTATTTCTCCTTCTAATCATTTTCGTCGTTTGTTCTCACAATTTCTTCTTTCTTTTTTTCTTTTCTTTTCTTTTCTTAGTACATACTTTGCCTCTTCCTTACTATTTTAATTTCTTTCTTTCTTTCTTTTTTCTTCCTCCTCGTATATTTTCCTTCTTATCTTTTTTCGTCGTTTGTTCTCACATCCTTCTTTCTTTTTCTTTCTTTCTTCTTTCCTTTCTAGACATACCTTTGCCCTCTTTTTCCTTACTATTTCCTTCTTTCTTCTTTCTTTTTTCTTCCTCCTCGTAATTTTCCTTTCTTACTCCTTTTTTTCGTCCGTTTGTTCTCACATTCCTTCTTCTTTTTGTTTCTTTCTTTCTTTCTAGACATACCTTTGCCTCTTTCCTTACTATTTTCTTTCTTCTTCTTTCTTTTTCTTTCTCCCGTATATTTCCTCTTTCTTATCCTTTTTTCGTCGTTTGTTCTCACATTTCCTTCTTTCTTTTTTCTTTCTTTCTTCTTACTTCTTTTAGTACATACCTTGCCTCTTTTCTTACTATTTCTTCTTTTTTCTTTCTTTCTTTTTTCCTCCTCGTATATTTTCTCCTCTATCCTTTTTTCGTCGTTTGTTCCACATTTCTTTTTTTTTTTTCCTTCTTTCTTCTTTCTTAGTACATACCTTGCCTTTTTTCCTTACTATTTTTCTTTTCTTTCTTTCTTTTTTCTTCCCTCCTCGTATATCCTCCTTTCTTATCTTTTTCGTCGTTGTTCTCACATTCCTTCTTCTTTCTTCTTTCTTCCCTTCTTCTTAGTTACCTTTGCCTCTTTCTACATTTCTTCTTTCTGTCTCTTTCTTTTTTTTCTTTCCCTCCTCGTATATTTCCTCCTTTCTATCCCTTTTTTTCGTCGTTGTTCTCACATTTCCTTCTCTTTCTTTCTTTCTTCCTTCTTTCTTAGTACTAACCTTTGCCTCTTTTCCTTACTATTTTCTTCTTTCTGTTTTCTTCTTTTTTCTTCCCTCCTCGTATATTTCCTCCTTTCTTATCCTTTTTCGTCGTTTGTTCTCACATTTCCTTCTTTCTTTTCTTTCTTTTTCTTTCTTAGTACATACCTTGCCTCTTTTCCTTACTATTTTCTTTCTTCTTTCTTTCTTTTTTTCTTTCCCTCCTCGTATATTTCTCCTTTCTTATCCTTTTTTTCGTCGTTGTTCTCACATTTCCTATCTCTTTCTTCTTTCTTCTTTCTTTCTTAGTACATACCTTTGCTCTTTTCCTTAACTATTTCTTCTTTCTGTCTTTCTTTCTTTTTTTTCTTTCCCTCCTCGTATATTCCTCTTTCTTATCCATTTTTCGTCGTTGTTCTCACATTTCCTTCTTTCTTTTTTTCCTTTCTTTCTTTCTTTCTTAGTACATACCTTTGCCTCTTTTCCTTACTATTTTCTTTCTTTCTTTTCTTTCTTTTTCTTTCCTCCTCGTATATTTCCTCCTTCTATCCTTTTTTCGTCGTTTGTTCCACATTTTTCTTTCTTCTTTCTTTCTTCTTAGTACATACTTTGCTCTTTTCCTTCACTATTTCTTTCATTCTTTCTTCTTTTTTTCTTTCCCTCCCGTATTTTCTCTTTCTATACTTTTCGTGCGTTGTTCTCACATTTCCTTCTTTCTTTTTTCTTCTTCTTCTTCTAGTAATACCTTGCTCTTTTCTTACTATTTTCTTTTCTTTCTTCTTTTTTTCTTTCCTCCTCGTATATTTCCTCCTTTCTTATCCATTTTTCGTCGTTGTTCTCACATTTCCTTCTTCTTTTTCTTTCTTTCTCTTCTAGTACATATTTGCCTCTTTCTACTATTTTTTCTTTCTTCTTTCTTTTTCTTTCCCTCCTCGTATATTTCTCCTTCTTATCCTTTTTCGTCGTTTGTTCTCACATTTCCTTCTTTTTTTTTTTCTTTCTTTCTTTCTTCTAGTACATACTTGCCTCGTATATTTCCTTCTTCTTTTTCTTTCTTCTTCTTTCTTAGTACATACCTTTGCCTCTTTTCTTACATTTCTTTCTTCTTCTTTCTTTTTTTTCTTCCTCCTCGTATATTTCCTCCTTCTTAATCCTTTTTTTCGTCGTTTGTTCTCACATTTCCTTCTTCTTTTTTTCTTTCTTTCTTTCTTTTTCTTCTTAGTACATACTTTGCTCTTTTCTTACTTTTTCTTTCTTTTCTTTCTTTCTTTCTTTTTTTCTTCCCTCTCGTCATTTTCTTTCTTTCCTTTTTTTTCGTCTTTGTTTCACTTTCTTTCTTTCTTTTTTCTTCTTTCTTTCTTTACCTTTGTCCTCTCCTTACTATTTTCTTTCTTTCTTTCTTTCCTCCTCGATTCTCCTTTTTATCCTTTTTTCGTCGTTTGTTCTCACATTTTCTTCTTTTTTTCTTTCTTTCTTCTTCTTAGTACATACCTTTGCCTCTTTTCCTTACTATTTTTCTTTCTTTCTTTTTTCTTTCTTTTTTCTTTCTTTCTTTTTTCCTTTCTTTCTTTCTTTCTTTCCAACTCGTATATTTCCTCCTTTATTATCCTTTTTTTCGTCGTGTTCTCACATTTCCTTCTTTCTTTCTTTCTTTCTTTCTTTCTTTCTTTAGTACATACCTTTGCCTCTTTCTCCGATTATTTTCTTCCTCCTTCGTATTTCTTTATTCTTTCTTTTATTTATTTATTTATTTCTAATCGTGTTTTCTTTCCAATCTTCTCTGTTCTGTCTGGCTGTCTGTCAGTCTGTCTGTCGGTTTTTCGCTGATTATCCTAAAATGTTTACCATATCTTGTTGTCGCCAGACATTAAATTCACTTATTCGCCGTTATTTCCGATGCAGACAGAAAAAATAGGATTTTCAGGGAGTGGTTCAATATATATATATATTATATATATTATAATATATTATATATATATAATATATATATATATATTGCATTATGTAGTTTACTAGTCTAGTTGATCATTGAACTTGAGCTAGTTCAATTTCAACAGTATGTCCCATATTAGTGTGTATGTGCCTCGCTGAGTCCTAGTTTGCCCAGTAAACAGAGGACTCGCTCGGTGGATTAAGTAGATAGATAATTCCTATGAGAAGTGGTTGGATTCAGAACAATGCAGTGTTACAGAACGAGACACCAATGGCGTCAGGGTTGCTGTTTAATTGCCCTTGAAGTGTTGTTTAAAGAGAGTCCTAGTTTTGGCTATCAGCAGATATGGGGCATATCTGTCCGTCTGATTTATCCGTCACCATTTGAAGTTTCGGTTCTTTTGATCGTAGGTGGGTTAAAAGAAACTTATTAAATTATTTTATAGAATTAGTGATAGCCAATAGATTAATAAAACCACTCACAGGAATATCAAAGATTTAAAATTTGGGTAATTTATGAGGAAGACCGTCCCGGTCTCCTGTCTCAAAACTTGCTACCGGTGACTGCTGAAAAACCAGCCCAGCTACAATTGAAGTCTGTAGCCGAAGCAGTGTCACTTGAAAGAAAACAACCAGCTTGGGGCGTTCTTTTTTCGACATTCAATTACATATAAAAAACCCAAAACTTTATTTCTTTTCGGTATTTTCATTTTATTTTAATATATTTATTTCCAACAATCAATTACAAGTAATAAAAAAAATCAAAATATTTAAATATTCTTGTTTATTTAAACTAAAAACAAGACATTAAACAAACATGAATAAAAGAAAATCTGAGTATTTAGATATTTTTTTATATTTTAATTAAAAAAAAAACTATGTTCATATCTATTTATCTATATATCAGTCTATTCAAAACTATCTATCTATTTATATCAATTTGTTTTTATCTTTGTTACTTTGTTTATATCTATCTATCCATCTATCTCTGTTCCTATCTATTTATCTGCTTTTCAGTAAAAGATACAAACTAGTTTCCAATATGACTTAATAAAATAATAAAATGAAATAAAACAACGTTTTTATCGACACTGCTTCGGCTACGGACTTCAATCGTAGCTGGGGTTGGTTTTTCTGCAGTCACCGGTAGCAAGTTTTGAGGCAGGAGACCGGGACAGTCTTCTTCATAAATTACCAAAATTTGTTTCACAAGGTTGGATAAATCAGACCCTTCTCTTAAGGAAGAAAACAAAGGTTTTGACTGAGAGAGGATATAGTCCAAGGAGAATACAGAAGGGCTTCAAACGTGAGAATAGTCGTGACAGAGCAGACAGAAAGGCTTTGGTCGTGAGTGGGTATAGTCAGCAGGGGTGACGACAGTTTTTGCCATTCGGGTCAGTCAGACCAAAGAGATAAAGAAGCTTCTAACCGTCCAGTTGTCAGGACAGAGAAAAAAACACATTTTGGACCGGAAGTAATTAGTCAAAATGAATGAATTTGGCTAGCGAAGCGAAAAGTTTTCAATTGCGAGGAAATATTAAAGGCCATTTTAGACGACTCTCTCTCTGTCTTCTTCTTCTTCTTCTTCTTCTTCTTCTTCTTCTTCTTCTTCTTCTTCTTCTTCTTCTTCTTCTATCTGCTGGGGGTTGATTTCTTTATTGTTAATTCTTCTTATGGGCTGAGCTGGATTTAAAATGGCTTGTTTCTTCATTTAATAAACACAAGACCTTATTACTTGATCAAGTTTTATTTTCTTCTTGTCCATATTGGATTCATTCCGCCGCGGGGGAGATGACCTGAGAGAGACGACAATCACGTCTGCTTTGCTTTCATATCAGGTCAAATCTGATCTACACTATCACGTGTCTGTCATGGCGCCCAAATCACGCTTCTAAGAGTCAAGGTTTATTAACAGTCAGCGGTAATTTCCAACGGGTATTCCCTGATTCTAAATCGACAGATCCTAATTCAAATTCTTAGCTATATGTCTCTTCTTCTTCTTCTTCTTCTTCTTCTTCTTCTTCTTCTTCTTCTTCTTCTTCTTCCTCCGATTCTGGGCACAAAATAAAGCTAACACTGATGTAAAATTTGATTTTTTAACTAAAATAACGTATCTTTCGTTTTAAAGTTTTACAATTTCAAAAGATGCTATTAAATTAACAAAATAAAATAAGTAATTTGTTTTTTACTAAAATCAAAAAATATTTTGATATAAATTGGTTTGTTAATAAACATGAACAATCTTTAAAAAAAATCTGAAAGTGAAATACTAATGTAGAAACATCTCCTGTTAACAAACAACCGGAAGTTGACGGTGAAAAGCAAAACCTGTGCGTTTGAAAATGTCCAACAGCCTGATTGGTGACCCGATCCATATAATATACAATAAAGGCATTCAACAAGGGTGTTGGGTTATTTGTGGTACATAAGGTGTGCTGGAGGCCACAACTTAGATTTATAGACTCTTCGTGTCCGCAAGGATTTAATCGACCAGTCAAAACGCTGGAATACGTGGTTGGTTAACTATTTAATGGACTTGGTGGAACATAAGGATTTTGCTTAACACAGAGGAACACAAGAATTCTGCTTAACACTGAGGAACACTGAGTAACGATCATAGGATTCCACTCAAAACGTATCAAACGTAATGCTACAAGGGATCTCCACTGTAAAGTGCTCTCACCGGCAGTTTAAATATGGCCACGAGATTCTTACTTAACAAAGGGACACAACTCTTGTCTCTTAAACGGATGCTCGCTCCTGAATGAAACATACAAGTTCATTATTTTTTGTTCATATAAATGGGAATGTTTCAGATACGTTTTGTTAGAGACCATTCGTGCAGCCATACAGTAGGGCTGACTTGATATATCTTTGAAGAATTCCCATGATATTCCATCAGAGTTAGCAGATTTCCATATAATCGATAACCTATCAATAGTCTTTCGTGCTTTGCCAATGCGTATGTTAACATCACATTAGTTAGATTAGCAAAAGTATGTACCCTTGGACACATATATTCAAGTGTTAATGTACTAAAATATTAAGTTGAATATCAACTTAGAAAGACTAACGAAATTAAATAAGAACGAATATTAATTAGTTTCTATATAAAATCATTCATAGGGTTGATTTTAATACGTTGGAGAATAAAACAATTATATTAGAGATCAATAACACCAAGTAAATATTTATTAAAACCGGATTTGTTAAAACCAGTATTACATTATGTAAACCTTTATTTCTTAGTGATAAAAAAGACACATTACAGGATTTTAAACGCTCTAATAACATGGGCTGTTTTGAGGCAAATCTGAATCCTATTTTCATAGAGACATCGTTAATGAGCTTTATTCTATGTATTAATGATTTTTACAATAAATTGAATACACATTGATAAACTTAGGCAATTCCTGAGGGTATTGTGATGCAAGCAGTGACGTAATTTTGGTTGCAGACAGACAGCGATTCTCCATTATAAGAAGATGAGATACTGCTTCCGAGGTATATGAACTGGAGAGTAAGTTGATTAAAGCTTTATATTTGAAAAATTAAAAAAAACAAGGAAACCTAATTAACTGCATAGAGTAAAAATTAAATAAAAAAAACGTGAATCCGATTTTGGGGGAAAGAGAAAGAAAAAAATATTTTAAAAAAGAATGTTATAGCAGACCGAGAGTCTGCTGGTGACCGTTTCAAAATTGATCCCAAAGTGAGTCGGGTCATAGCACTCCTTTTAGGTTAGTTAGTCATGGGTGAATGACTACGGGTAACTACGTCAACGAATTTTCTGGGCAAAGGATGAACTTTTAGGAGGATTCCAAAATACAGTAACCGGAAACGGATATACAAGGTGTGTCAGTAAAGTATCGAGATTTGTTCTACTTTTTGACACAACTTGTATTCTGAAGAAAAATAACGTTCCATTTTTTTTTCAGAATACAAGGCGTGTCAAAATGTACCAAGTTTAACTCTGTATTTACCAAGATAGAAAGGAAGAATGAAGGAACGTTTTCTTTTTTCCTTAAGAACACAAGGTGAGTCAAACAAAAGTACAAACAATCTCGATACTTTTTGACACACCTTGTATTCCTCCCCGACACCACAGGCGGATTGAAAGGTAGTAGATCTCGAGTGACCGACGAGCAGAGAAGTCGTATCTAGGTTCTGTCCTCGGGGAAACCGAGCTACGGTGGAGACCAGAGATGCAGAATAGTGTCTTTTTGATAGAAAAGACTAACCAGTCTTTCTCTCTCTTACCGGACATCCACGTTGGGCGAGCAAGTAATAAACTGTTGTGCGAGATAAAAGAAAAACACTAAATTGTTCGCACGTTGTTTTTTCTATGTCTATATTCGTGCTCTCCGACATATGTATGAGCGACTACATGGCTAAAAATGTCCTGCTAACCGCCACGCCACAGCGGTTTAACTCAGTCGGTAGAGCGTCCGCCTAGAAGCCAGAAAGTTCCTAGTCCGATACCGGCCCACGCCAACTCAGAGTATGAGTAGCACAGGGATCTGTGCGGTAAAGTAAGAAGCTGTGAGGCGCTCCACTTCTGATGCAAAATAATCGCGCTAATGAAAAGGGTTATTGCTGTCTGGCTGATACTGTAATAGGCCACCCCGACACACACGACCAGAAAACTCGACAAACACCGAATGCGATACGCGGAACACTGGACAGTTCTATCAACCTTATTGTCTCATCAGCAGTGTATACCACGATTTCCGTCACTAGAGATCGAACCAGCAACCACAGAATGCAGTGCCGAGATTCGACCCATGGGCCACCTACCCACGCCAAAAACGGGCCTGAATCATCTAGTCAATGGTAATAACGCAGTCACATAACCTTTATGGTAATCTTGAACTTTAGGTGACTAAATTCCTACCTTAAAATTGTACTTGGGCTTATTTAGAATGAACTAAATGTATTTTTAATACATTTTAAACAATTAAATTCGGTCAAAAAATCTTTTAAAAAAATGAGAATAAGTCAATGAGATTGATGTCCCTTTTTTTGTTTTTGTTTTTTGTTTGGGAAGAAATAGGAAGTGAATAATATTAATTGCAGTAAATCATACCATTGCCAAATTGTTCAAATCACTAGGACTGCATATTTTAAGACGAAAATATCATAAAATGTCTATTAAATAACAATTAAGTTCATTTTAAATAATGCTCAAGTACAATTTTATAGTAGGAATTTAGTCACTTAAAGTTCAATATTACCACCTTTATTTGTTTCGCATGTCGCACACGGCAGTTTCCAAGTTTTCTGGTCATGGTAATTAAATTTAATTAATTATATAATTCCTCTATTTACAAGAAAGAATACTTCTAAAGACGGAAGAAATGAAAGGTGACCATAAAAGTATAAAAATACTCATCAGTATGTTACCGGTCTCGCCCGGGTTGTATAGTATCCAACTAAACGTAAGTATTGTTGGAATATTTTGGTATATAAGCCGTGCTGCAATCCACCACTTAAATTTATAGACTAAGCAAGGTCACGTGGTTTAAATCTCAGCCAATCAACAGCCCGAATACGTGGCACTTAATCGCTGCTACTGACAGACGTTTGTTTGCACTCATTGACGAACGACCTGCAACTCTGAGGAGCACCAACGAACAACCAAAGGATCCTTCACTCAGGATCGCGCTCTGCTTTACACAAAGGATCTCCTCTGGACAGCGCTCTTGCTTGAGGCTAAAGGATGGCCACAACAATCGTAACAAGTTACACTTTTCAAATCTTATATCAAGTAATAAAAGTAAAATAATTGGTCACCATTGGATAGCAGTACCTCTCGCTCGATGTGTCAATTTTGAAAATGATACAAAGAAAGTGTGCATGTAAACTCACAATAGAATTAGTAGACCTGTTTACATACCTCGGTAGCAATATCTCACCTACAGAAAGCGATGTCAACATACGCATAGAAATTGACTAAACATAAATATTGATATTGTCGTATATATAATTGCTTTGTAATAAAAATTTGTTTAAATATCGAAGAATCTTTGACCCAATCTTGTATGTAGATATTGATATGCTTGGTTGGTTGTTTTTTAGGGCATGTCAACTCTTGTTGGCCTATTTTATCCCGAAGATATTTTGTTTTATTCAGTCTTGATGGGTACTTCTCATTTTAAAACCACATTTATAAAAACTTATTTATTTTTTATCTAACCCATAGTTGGGACATTAACAGGTACTACAACTCGGCTCAGAGTGGATCAGGGAGTTATGGTGATGAAAAGGTACTCCACACTCCCTAGAGCTCTTGAATTGGAACCTCACCATTAGATGCAGTTTAACATCATATACAAGACATTAAGACCCTCAATCACCGCCTTCTAGCTCATATATTGTATTAAGGCTAACGGGAGTGCCATAAGGACAATAAGGTCGGGACAATCATATAGGTGTTAGGACTTGACGTGACCAGCTGATTAATCGGAGAGGGCCTCTCTGACCGCCCATCTAACCTAAGTAAGGCTAAAGTGGAGTGTTGCATATCATAGACTACTCAGCCACTAGGATTCCGTCCTTAAGTATTGATTTTGCCGTATTTATAAAGGCTTTGTTGTAAAATGTATATTTAATTATAGCAACACATTTGACAACCTTTTTCTCTGAATGTTTGAGATGAGGCTTGATGATTAGTATTATCTGCGTCATTCAGACTATTGTCGTCATCTTCATTGTTATTTGTACAACGATGGCTCCCGATTACGACAAGAAAGTTCCCGAGTTCGAAAAGTAGGTTACCGATACCGAGAACGTTCCCGAGTCCGACAAGAAATACCTGAAGAAGGCCGGAGGGCATATCGGCCGAAACGTTGTACAAATAACAATGAAGATGGGGACAACAGTCCGAATAACGCAGATTATATTTGACAACCTTGTGTTGTCGTATGTATAAAGGCTTTGTTATGAAAGTTTGTTTAAGTTTTTAAATTCAATATCTTCCTTCCTTACTGAAGAATACAAAATTCCTTAAATCCAAAAAATGGTAAATGTTTTCCTATTCCCGTTTTCCGACAAGCTTAAATTATGCAATAGTTTTTTTTCAGCCATTTGACACACCCTTGAAGTATGAATATCAGTTCTGCACGAACGTAGCTGTGTGCTTTGAAGCTAAGACTTGATTTTTCTTTCTTTTCTTTATTATTATTTACCATTCAATGAAAAGTGATGAAGACTATCTTTTCTTATTTATTTTGCTTTTTGTTGTTTTTTTTTTTTTTTAAATGTCACGATGCCATGTAGCTGAGCAAGCTGTAAACATGGTTGTTTGAGATACGAAAGATATGCCAAGGTCGCATGTTGACAGGTGACAAAATTGCGAACAAGTATGTTCATATCTGATATATTCAAACCCCCCAGAGCCAGAACATGAAAGTCACGTGGAACCACGTCAACCGAGTAGTGTGACACAGAAAGACTGAACATATATCAACATTATCAGCAACAGCAGCATCAGCAACAGCATCATCATTATCATCATCATCAATAACAACAACAACAGCCCGTCGTACTGACAGCACGGATCCCCAAGACTCTCTCTCTCTCTCTCTCTTCTCTTTCCTCTCTCTCTCTCTCTCTCTCTCTCACACTCACACACACACACACACACAACTCAAAACCAGTATGCAAATTAACCCCACTATATATTATGTAAATCTTTATTTTTTTAGTGATACATGAGACGCATTGCAGGATTTTAAACGCACTAATAACATGAGCTGTTTTGAGGCAAATCTAACTTAGATTGAGACACCGTTAATGAAATAAAATCTATTCTATGTATTAATGATTTAACTCCGAATCTCTATTATAATAAATCCCTCGTTGCCATTTTATCTCACCATCGTTAGATGATCATATTATTATTATTATTATTATTATTATTATTATTATTATTATTATTATTATTATTTCACCCGTTGCGTGTTTTTCACACCAGCAGTAGTTGTGGTATTTAACTGGATTCTGAGGATCACAAGTCTCCTTGGGTATCCAGGACTTTTCTGGGTTTTCTAGCAGATCTTAAGAATGCTGTTGTCTGGGTTGTCTCAATCCTTCCTCTGATTTCAAATTCCAGGTATATGTCTCTCTTTTCGTTTTCTTTTGCTAGTTTGCTGCATTCGCTTATTATATGATCAACTGTTTCGTCTCTGTCTCCACACATTCTGCACTTGCTATTCTGCTGCGTCTTATGTATTTTTACCTTTATGTAGTTTGTTCTTATTGCATTGTCTTGTGCTGTGATTATAAGAGATTTAGTTTCTCTCTTTTTCCTCTTCATAGCCATGCCCATGTCTTCTGATGTGATATCTCTTCAGTTTGTCGCTTGAAGTAGCCATGTACTTATTTTTCTTCCTATTTCTGTTTTTTTGTTGTATTTCTGCTTGTAAATATGTTGCAATTGCTTTTCTGGCTGCTGCAATTATCTTTCCTTGCTTTTATTAGTGTATTCCTCAAGTGCTCGGATTGTTCTACCTACACTATCTTCAGAGTTATCGAGACCTCTTCCCCCTTCTCTTCTTGGCATATATAGTATCCATGTCGTCTCTCGGGTGTAATTTCTTGTGCATGGTCATGATTCTCCTTGTGCTTTGGTTCATCTGCCGGAGTTCCTCTCCTGTACATTTTTAAGAATGGTCCCGAGTATCTTACGAGAGGGACAGTCCATGTGTTTATTCCCTTGATAAGGTTTCTGCTACATAAGTTGGTTATTTCTTCTTCTGAAGTATTCCTTTCTTACTTTTTCTCTTGTTTCTATTTGTTAGATGGCGTTTGCTTCGAATATTGCCAGATATTTGTAATTCTCTTTTTCTCAAAGTGTCCTAATTTCTTCTTGATTCGATTATTATTATTATTATTATTATTATTATTATTATTATTATTATTATTATTATTTATTATTATTATTATCATAAAATATACCGACTATTTATTTACCGTCAGATTTTGAAATTTTTAATTAATTCCAATCAATTATTTTTTCATTTCCGGACTTCAGCTACAATAATGACATATGCAATTATTTGCCCTTCCCACTCGCCCTCCGACCTCGCTTCTACCTTTCCATTGATCTTCCAAAGCAATCAGTTATTTTCCACTTCACAGAGGCGATCCAGTTTTATCTTGATATGTTTATAAAAAAAATTCATTTTCTCTCAAGTTTTTTTTTGCACGCAGAAGCAAATGAATTTTGTCGCCTAAGGTTAAGAATAAGTATTTATTTTGTGCAAAGATTATTTATTTCTCGACTCATGTACTTTCTCGTTGATGCGTTAAGAGAAAGAGCGAGAGAGACAGTGAGACAGATAACGAGAGAGTGAGATGTTTATATATATATATATATATATATATATATATATATATATATATATATATATATATATATAAGCAAATATATGCACCCTCTGGGTGCAAGTATTTAAGTTTTAATGTAATAAAATATCCAATAAAATTAACTACGTAGTTAAAATAGGAAGTAAAGAATTTAACTATTTAGTTAAAATAGGAAGTAAAGAATAAAATTACAGTTATTTCTTCTTGTTAATGGATTTCTTTTAAGATTTATTGAAGAGATTCTTGCTCATATTCATTAAGATAAAACCAAACAATTAGAAATCAATTATATAAAGCACATATTTATTAATATCAACTTTTTAATATCAATATGCAAATTAGCCTTCCAATTCACACTGTATCCGCTATTTTTTTAAATATATAAATACATTTGCATGTCATTAGTATGTCAAATGGTGAACAGTATTTATAATGTAAAACAATTTTACTAGTAATTAAGGTTTAAAAAAGAATAAATCATAGAGAATCTATGAAATTAACTAAGGGAATTGTGACATGGGTAGTGAAATAGTTTCGGTTACTGACAGAGAAAACACACAATCTCCATTATAATTAGATTAATACACGGGTTTCTTAATTGTACGACCGTTATCATCCTGTAACACCCTGTGATTAAAAATAATACCGTCCTCATCTTCCAATATGAAATGCAAAATGTAAATCCTGATTATCTAGTGTTGATTATCCGCCGATTTTTTATTCCTTATAAGTTTCGTCAGCTCAGCTAAATAATGGATCGACCGGTTTTTATTATAAAGAAAGACAGAAGAAAAATGACATGCTACACAGAAAAATATAAGAACGACAGAAAGAAAGAAGAAATAAGAATTAAAAATTCGTCGGATAAGCAACATCACATTATCAGCATTTATATTTTTGCATTTCATCTTGGACGGTCTCATTTTACCAGAGGGTGTTACAAAATGTTAACGGCCACACAATTAAGGAACAAGAGTATTAATATATAGATCTTACGCCGAGTTAGCACTGCAATATATTTTGAGTTGACATGCCATAAAATCCATTTGGACGGTCTCATTTTTAAACAGAATGTGTTGTATGATGATAACGGTCGGAAGATTGAGGAACGAGAGTATTCATTTATGGATTCGTCACTCAAGAAGACTATTAATCCAAGCCCAACCTGGGTAAATGAATGACGCAAGCGACGTGTTTATATATATATTTATATATTTACCAACCCCTCCGAACGAGCTGAATATGACACATATTCAATTTCTTAAGCGGGGTTCAGCAGGTTTGAATTCAAAGTTTTCATTCTCCTAGACCGGTTGCCTAACCAAGGTTAAAGAGCTCAGTCTGCCCTACTATTTATCCATAGCTGGAGGGAGAGTAGGAATCATACCTTTCCCAAGGGTATTAGCGTTAAGTGAAATGCAACGTCCAGGATTTGAACTCCATTTCCCATTATATGGCGGCAATTTTTTCCCAAGAACTACGATTATATATTTCATTCGTTATATGTAAAATATATAATTGATTTTTTTTTAAATTAATGTAATCACTTACCAATTGAAAAAAAAGGTATGTAGTATATTTGATCATATGGAATTAACTAAACAAAGAAACCGAACCAAATCAATCTTATTATTATTATTATTATTATTATTATTATTATTATTATTATTATTGCTTTCTTCTTTTTCTTTTTCTTTATCTTCTTCTTCTTCATCATCTTCTTCTTCTATTATTGCTTTCTTCTTCGTCATCTTCTTTTTTTTCTTCTATTATTATTATTATTATTATTATTATTATTATTATTATTATTATTATTATTATTCCTTTTGAGTTTTTCACACCAGCGTTAGCTGACGGTATTACACAGGAGTCTGAGGGACAACAAGTCTCCTCAGGTCTCCATGACTCTTCTGAGTATTCTAGCAGATTGCAGCAATGCAGTAGTCTGGATGGTCTCAATTTTTCCTTTGATTTCCAAATCATCCAGTCTTTTCTCAAGCTTTTTGGGACCGTTCCAAGTGCACCAACTACAATTGGTATTACTTTCACCCTCATATTCCACAGGTTTTTCAATTGTCTGGCAAGGTCCAGGTATTTGTCCCTCTTTTCGTTTGCCTTCATCTTCTCCCTGTGATTTGCTGGAATCGCAAAGTCCTACAGTTGACAGGTTCTCTTGTTATTTTTTATCAACACGAGGTCTGGTCTCCTGGTTGGGATAAGGTGATCCGAATTTATTTCGAATCCCAGAGAATTTTAAGTCATGTGTTCCTCTTTTTCCTTTGTGGCATCCTTTCTGTTCTTCTGGAAAAAGTTTTCGCCAATTAAGTGAAAAGTATATTTCTTCTTTTATTACAGTAGTCGATGTTTTCCAGATCATGGGAAGACAAGTTATGGGTCTATAATTGCTAGGGATATTTCCTTTTTGTGGATATTTTTGGTTTAGAGTTGTAATTTCTTTTGTCAACCATTCGAGTAAATTTATTATTATTATTATTATTTATTATTATTATTATTATCTTCTTTTTCTTCTTTTCCTTCATTTCCTCTTCTTCTATTATTATTATTGCCTTCTTATTCTTCTTCTTCTTCTTCTCTTCTTCTTCTTCTTCTTCTTCTTCTTCTTCTTCTTCTTTTCTATTATATTATTATTATTATTATCATTTTATTATTGCTTTCTTCTTCAGTGTCCTCTTTTTTTCTTCTTTTTCTTTTATTATTTTATATTATTATTATTATTATTATTATTATTATTGCCTTCTTTTTCTTGTTTCCCTCTTTCTTCTTCTTCGTCTTTTCTTCTTCTTCTATTATTATTGCCTCCTTCTTCTTTATCTTCTTCATTTATTATTATTATTGTCTTCTTCTTCTATTATGATTGTCTTGTTCTTGTTCTTCTTGTTCATGTTCTTGTTCTTGTTCTTCTTGTTCCCTTCTTCTTCTTCTTCTTCTTCTTCTTCTTCTTCTTCTTCTTCTCTTCTTCTTCTTCTATTATTATTATTATTATTATTATTATTATTATTATTATTGCCTTCTTTTTCTTGTTTCACTCTTTTTTCCCTTCTTCTTTTCTTCTTTTCTATTATTATTGCCTCCTTCTTTATCTTCATTTATTATTATTACTGTCTTCTTCTTCTATTATGATTGTCTTGTTTCTTGTTCTTGTTGTTCTTGTTCTTGTTCTTGTTCTCCTCCTCCTCCTCCTCTTCTTCTTCTTCTTCTTCTTCTTCTTCTTCTTATTATTATTATTATTATATTATATTATTTATTATTATTGCCTTCTTCTTCTTTTTCTTCTGTTTCAGCTATCCCACTGACTTCGCCATCAAGAATAAATTCATCTTTTTGGAATACTTCGTATTTTTCTATTTTCTACATGCTGTTGGAATTAATTCCCTATTTACTATATATATTATAATGGAGAATCATTTCTTTGTTTTTAGAGACGAAGTATTCTTCACATAATATCAGCAGCTTCAAGGATTGATGACTTCTGTAAATTTGCCAATGCCATTATAAAATGCTTGGTAGTTCTATGAACATCTTGGAAGCCTTTGGGGTGGTGGTCCGAGCAGTGATGGGGATAAACTTGGAGTGGTCCGAGCAGTTGATGGGATAAACTTGGAGCCTCCCACGTTCTTTCTTTCTTTCTTTCTTTCTTTCTTCTTTTATTCTTTCTCAATATTTACCTTTGCCTCTTTTTTCTTCCCCCTTCCTATTTTTTTCTTTCTTTCTTTCTTCTTTCTTTCTTTCTTCATGAATTATTTATTCTAATCTCGTTTTCTTTCCAATCTGCTTTGTCTGTCTGTCTGCCTGTCTGTCTTGCGTTTTTTTGCTGATTATCCTAAAATGCTTACCATATCTTGTGTTTCTTATTGTTTCCTTTTTCTTCTTTTCTTCTTTCTTTCTTCTTTCTTTCTAAATGGTCCTTTTTTATTTTTTCATGTCCTCCTTTCGTTCTTTCTTTCTTCCTGAAAATTCCCCTTACTCTTTTTTCTTTCTTTTTTTTAATGTCAGGGACAATCTTTGTTGGTTATTTGTTTGTTTGTATTTCTTTCTTCTTCTTTCTTTCTTTCTTTCTTTCTTAAAGTTTCTTTCCTTTTTTCGTTCTTCTTATTTCTTAGAATTCCCTGTCCTACTTTTTTTTGTCTTTCTTTCTTTTTGTCTTTCTGTCTGTTTTTCTTTCTTTTTTTAAGTAGCCATCTTTCTTTCTTTCTGTCTTTCTTTCTGTCTTTCTTTCTTTATTCATTTCTTTCTTTCTTTACTTATTTATCTTAAGATTTCCACAAATCCTTTTTTTTTCTTTCTTTCTTAATGCTTCCTTTCATTTTTCTTTTTTTTTTCTTGTATTTTCCAAATTCTCCTTTCTTTCCTTCTTTCTCTCTGTCTTTTTCCTTTCTTTTTTAATATTTCCATCCTTTTTCTTTCTTTCTTTCTTTCTCTCTTCCTTTTTTCTTAATGCTTCCTATCATTTTTCTTCTTTTCTTAAATTTTCCCAATTCTCCTTTCTTCTTTCTTTCTTTCTTTCTTTCTTTCTTTCTTTCTGTCTGTCCGTCTTTTTTTTTCTTTTTTATATTTCCATCCTTTCTTTCTTTTCTTTCTTTCTTTCTTTCTTTCTTCTGAAAGCTTCCTTTCATTTTTTTTTTCTTAAATTTTCCTAAATTCCCTTTTTCTTTCTTTCTTTGTTTTTTTTTCTTTCTTTCTTTCTTTCTTCTTCCTGTTCTTTTTTCATTCTTTTTAATATTTCCATCCTTTTCTTCATTCTTTCTTTCTTTCTTTCCTTTTTTTCTGTCTGTCTGTCTGTCCGTCTTTTTTCTTTCTTTTTTAATATTTCCATCCTTTTCTTTCTTTCTTTCTTCCTTGCTTGCTTTCTAAATATTTCCTTCTTTCTTTAGTTCAGCCTACTTCATAATTTTATCAATTTTTTGCATTCTTTCTCGGTGATGTCCTGGGACAGCAGCTGCGTCAATGATGATACAATTGCCATTTTCTTTCGGTAAAAGGATTATATTCAAGGTATCAATGATGACTTTTATGGTCATTCCTCTCTCAGTTTCCATTCAACCACCAAGATTCCGTCCTTAAGCATCACAGGTTGTCCCTCATGGCCAAATATGTGATCTCATTGGGGGGACTTCTACACAGGTGTAGTCGATGTATTCTTCTGTCCCAGCCGACTGGATGATATTATTATTATGATTATTATTATTATTAGTAGTAGTAGTAGTAGTAGTATTAGTAGTAGTAGTAGTAGTAGTAGTAGTCTTAAAGAAACTAAAAGGTAGAAAAGCTGCAGCTCTTGGCGAAATACCGCCGAGGTACAAAAGATGGGAAAGTTCAATGACATACTGCTTAGGCTATGCAATGTAGTATATAGACAAAATAGAACAGATAAATGGACGAAAGGCTGCATCTCCTCATTCCACAAAAAAGGGAGACCTCGGAATCTCTAAGAACTACAGGCATAATTATTACTGATATTGCAGCTGAAATATATAATACCCCTCTTCTCAATCGCATCCGACCCGAAATAGAGAAAATCCTTTGGAAAAACCAAAATGGATTCCGCGGAAATCGATCCACAACCTCTCAGATCCTGACGATTCGTCAGATCATTGAAGGGGTTCGGGCAAAGAACTTGGAGGCAACGCTGTGATTCGTAGATTTTTCCAAGGCATTTGATTCCATACACAGAGGGAAAACAGAACAAATCTTATTATAATGGAGATTGTGTGTTTTTCTCTGTAACCGAAACTAAATCACTACTCAAGTCACAATTCCCTTAGTTATTGACGTCACATTCACCATGAATTTATTCTAATTTTAACCTCAATTATTAATAAAATTGTTTTACATTATTAATACCGTTAACCATATCTACATATTAATAACATGCTATTATATCTATATATACAACAAAATAGCGGTTTACAGTTTGAACGGGAAGGCTAATTTGCATATTGATATTTAAAATATGATTTTAATAAATATCTGCTTAGTATTATTGATTTCTAATTGTTTGGTTTTATTTTAATGAATATAAACAAAAATCTCTTCAATTAATCTTAAAAGAAATCCATTAATAAGAAAAAATAACTGTCATTTTATTCTTTACTTCCTATTTTAACTAAATACTTAAATTAGAAAAAATAACAATGAAAGACGGGAGTGATGGAAGAGTAAGTTTCAGTTGTTCTATTTTTCGATTATACTCCCTCTGTTTCAAATCTTTTATTATACTCCCTCTGTTTCAAATCTTTTTATCTGCATTCTTATTTAGTTTCATTAGCCTTTCTAATTTAATACGATATTCTATTACATTAAAACTTAAATACTTGCACCCGGAGGGTGCATATATTTGCTAGTATTAATAACATACGTTCTCCCCAAAGAAACGGTTACCGCTATAATGATGCTCTGCAAAGACACTAAAGCAATGGTACGCTCACCTGATGGTGATACAAACTTCTTTGACATAGCCGCTGGAGTCCAACAAGGAGATGCATTAGCACCATATATATTTATAATATGCGTAGATTTCGTACTTCGAACATCGTTAGATACCATAAAAGATAAAGTTTTAATACTAAAAAAGGCAAGAAGAAGACGATATCCCGCACAGACTTTCACAGATGCAGACTACGCTGATAACCTAGCACTTCTTGCAGACACACCGGTACAGACCGAGTTACTACTGCATAGCCTGGAGAAGACAGCAAAGATCGGCCTCTATTTGAACTCCGATAAAACTGAATTCATGTGTTTAAAAAAGAAAGGGGACATCTTGTTACATAATTATTAGATTCCTAATACTTATGTACAGTAGTGTAGAAACCAAAATTGCTGTTATAAGTTCAGCCGGCGGCCTTGAAGGATTGAATGACAAGGTTTGACCTCGGTCCTGATCCTCCTTTCGGTGGATACCGTGAGAATCGGTGGAGAAGACCCTCTTCCGGTTTAGATTAGAAAGAGATTTTAGTCAGATCGGCCAAAACCATGACGGTGGTAAGTCGTGTTATGCACGGTGCCGACTCAATCTGCGCAGGTAGTCTGATGGGGATTTCAGAATAAAATATGATCTAAGTTAAATCGAAGTCTTGTGTTATTATCTAAAAAACTACCAAATGACAACAGGGCTTCTGATAAAGAGAAATCCCTAATTGAAGACCAGACATGAAGTCCCCAAGACGAAGTCCAGACGCTAGAAGAGACGCTAGAAGAGATGCTGGAAGAAGAAGAATAGAAGTAAGAAAGTAAGGAATGAGAGTATACAACAATCTGCACACTCGACAGTAAGCTCCTAAAGCCAGTAGAACATTTCACATACCTAGGTAGTAATATCTCATCCACAGAAAGCGATGTCAATACACGAATAGGAAAGGCATGGTCGGCTATAAAACAGACTATCAGTCATATGGAAATCTGATCTTAGTGACAAGTTAAACGGCAATTCTTCCAAGCTGTAGTTGTATCAGTGCTGCTGTATGGCTGCACTACTTGGACCCTAACGAGGTGACTTGAAAATAAGCTAGATGGGAGCTGTATAAAATGCGGCGTGAAAGTCATGGAAACGGCACCCCACAAGGAATCAGCTGTACGGCAACCTGTCCCCTATCTCACAAACCATCCAAGTGAGACGGATAATACATGCTGGACACTGCTGGAGGAGCAAGGACGAACTCATAAGCGACGTTCTCCTGTGGAAGCCAACACATGGATATGCTAATGTGGGCCGCCCAGCAAGGGCCTAAATTGACCAACTCTGCGTGGATACTGGATGCTGCGCAGAGGACCTTCTTGGGACATTGAATGATAGAAAAGGTTGGCGAGAGATTGTCATGGATATCCGTGCTAGCTGCGCGAAATGATGATGATGACGATGATTATTATTTTATTATTATTATTATTATTATAGTAGTAGTAGTAGTAGTAGTAGTAGTACAACTAATTTTCATATCAGTTGTAATTGAAAACCGAGGGGCAGAAAGTCTTCTCGGCTCTTGTTATATACCCTACCTATGAACATTAATAGGTATGTCCCAATCCTTATAAATACGGGAGTATTATACTGACTGAGTAGTATTATACCACTAGCAGTGGTTTACCTTCTTCCACGCCGCTGGCAAGTATTGTATTATGTTAATGTTATAAAGATTCCATTTCATTTCCAACCTTCGTTTGGTTATTCCTCATTTAGTAACCTTTATTAGGTTACAACAGTTCTACAGTACTTCCTCTACGTATTGTAGCCAATCACAGCAGTGCTGTGGTCTAGATGGTCTCAATTCATCCGCGGTTTTCCAGTCCTCATCCTGGCTAATGTTTTTGTCCAGGTTTTTAGAGATTGTCCCTAGTCCTCCAACTATAGATTAATATCGGCATCCGCCTTATTTTTCGTCACATTTTCATCTCCGTCTGTCTGTCTGTCCCGTCTCTCTCTCTCTCTCCTTCTTCTCTTCTCTCTCTCTCTCTCCTCTCTCTCTCCAGCAAGGTCCGGGTATTTATCTAGATGTTTCCAGTCCTTCTCCTGGCTAATGTTTTTTCCAGGTTTTAGAGAGATTGTCCGTAGTCCTCCAACTATAGATTGATATCCAATCCACCAATCACCTTTTCCATTGCATTTTCATATCTTCTCTCTCTCTCTCTCTCTCTCTCTCTCTCTCTCTCTCTCCTCTCTCACAACACACCACACACACTCCTCTCTCTCTCTCTCTCTCTCGCTCTCTCGTGCACTCTCTCCCAGCAAGATCCGCGGTATTTATCTAGATTTCCAGTCTTCCCACTGTCTAATGTTTTTTCCATGGTTTTAGAGATTGTGCCCAGTCCTCCAGCTATAGATTGATATCACCATCCGCCTTATTTCCATTGCAATTTTCATCTCTCTCTCCTCTCTCTCTCTCTCTCTCTCTCTCTCGACTCTCTCTCTTCTCTCTCTCCAGCAAGGTCCGGGTATTTATCTAGATTTTCCAGTCTTGCTCTGTCTAAATGTTTTTTCCAGGTTTTTAGAGATTGTCCCTAGTCCTCCAACTATAGATTGATATCATCCGCTCCCTCTCTTCTCTCCCCCCCTCTCTCTCTCTAACTCTCTCTCTCTCTCTCTCTCTCTCTCCTCTCTCTTTCTCTCTCTCTCTCTCCAGCAAGGTCGGGTATTTATCTAATGTTTCCAGTCTTACCCTGTCTAATGTTTTTCCCAGGTTTTTAGAGATTGTCCCTAGGCCTCCAACTATAGATTGATATCACCGTCCACCCTTGTTTCCATGGCATCACATCTCTCTCTCTCTCTCTCTCTCCTCTCTCTCTTTCTCTCCTCTCTCTCTCTCTCTCTCTCTCTCCAGCAAGGTCCGGGTATTTATCTAGATTTTCTTTCGCTTTGCGCTCGGACGGCGAATGCACCAGTTGACACATTCATTTTTCTTTTGCTTTCTTCTCTTATTTTACTAAGTATGCCTAGATCTGGTCTCCTGGACGGGATTGGATGATCCGTTTCTATCTGAAAATCCCAGAGAATTTGTTCATTGTTATGGCATTGGTATTATGGTAGATTCTGTCGATCCACTGTATCAATAAGACAGACTCATGTTTCAGTTACCTTTTAATGCTCTTGTCATTAATCCTTTTACATATACATACACACACACACAACACACATATATTATATATATATATATATATATATAGAGAGAGAGAGAGAGAGAGAGAGAGAGAGTGGGGGAGGGAGGGGTGATAGACTGATTAAGAGCAAAATATTTACCTGGATGTAGTGATACATGTGCAGAAACGAAGGGATGTAGCTGATGCGATAAATGATGAATACGTCGCTAGCTTAATTAATTGATTGGATTACACAATTGATGAATTCATTCATTGGTGATTGGAAATAGCTAGATAGAAAGATAGAAAGACAGATATATAATGAACAGTCTGAGAGAAATAGACAGGCATGAGTGGATTTAGATATATAAACAGATATATATCAGTGGATTTAGATAGATAAACGATTGATAGATAGATAGATAGATATGAGTAGATTTACGTAGATAAATAGATATGAGTAAATTGATAATATATATAATATATATATATATATAATATATATGTATGTTTTCATGCATTTTAGGGGTCTCCGTATGCTTCTCTCGGTATTATTTTTATGGTTCTTTTTTATGTTGAAGTTGGGCTTTAATTATGAGCATTTAAAAATAAATGGAAGGAACTCGATGTATAGATAGTACTGGATTCACTTACTTTTTATTATTTGTTATCATAAATTTCGGGATCGTTAGATTCCCTTTTTCCAAATGACTGTCGCTCCTTGGTTTTGATATATGTAATATGTATATCTCATATAAGTATTAATACTACCTATATATATATAGCTATATACTCAACCTAGTATCTCTCTATTACATATATTATATATAATATACCGAGAGAGGAGATGAAAATGCACTGTCCGATATATAAACACACGCACACAACATAACATATAGTATAATCATCATATATATAATATTATACTACAGTACTAGACTATATATAGACTGATGGTCGTTAACTAAAATATATAAGTTAAAGAAGCATGGTAATATAATCGTAAGAGAATATAAATATATGGGTCAAAAAGAGAGCAGGTAGTATCTCTCTCTTT
>CM042165.1:42192216-42200512 GCA_023376005.1 Doryteuthis pealeii | reverse complement strand
AAGAGAAGATTATAGAATTGATAGATAGATAATAGATAGATGATTGACAAGATAGATAGATTTATAGATAGATAGATAGATAGATAGATAGATAGATAAATTGAATGTATTGACATAGATGGAATAGCTAGCTAGCTAGCTAGCTGCTAGCTAGATAGATGAGAGTAGATAGATAGATACGTATTAACTGGTAATAAGTATAGCATAGATAGATAGATTATAATGGAATGACAGTAGCAACGAATATATTGGACAGTAGATAGATAAATAGATAGATAGATAGATAGATAGGGATAGGATAGACTAGATACGAGTTGACTTTGATAAGATAGATAGATTACATAATATAACTGGCATATGATTTATGAGTAGATAGAATACTAATGGACTGACATACAACAACGAAATGTAGTTGGGCATAGATAGATAAAGATACGAGTTGACTGGTAAGATAGATAGAGATAGATAGATAGATAGATCGAGTGAAGCTGGTAGCAGATAGGATAGGATTACTGAAATGGACTGGACATAGCAATGAGATGTTATTGACAGATAGATTAGATTAGATACGAGTTGACTGCATAGATAGATAGGATAGATATTATAGCTGAATGGAATCGACATTGCTACGATGTTATTGCTTAGATACTGATAGATAGATAGATATATAGATACGGTGAGTTGACTGGCATAGATAGATGATAGATACTAATCGGAATGAATATGCCTACGAAGGTTATTGACATAGATAGATAGATAGATAGATAGATAGCATACGCGTTACTGGCATAGGATAGATAGATGAGATAGATGAGTTAGATACTGATGGAATGACATAGCTTACGAAGGTATTGACGAATGAAGATAGATAGATAGATAGATAGATAGATACGAGTTGACTGGCATAGATAGATAGATAGATAGATAGATACTAATGGAATTACATAGCTACGAATGTAATTGACATAAATAGATAGATAGAGTAGATAGATATGAATGTATTTGACATAGATAGATAATAGATAGATAGATTGAGATACGAGTTGATGGTATATTGTTATAGTTAATATAGTATATATATATATATATATATTAATTATATATATATATTGTGATTAGATAGATAGATATAGATACTATGGACTGACATAGCTACGAATGTATTGAATTAGATAGATAGATAGATAGAATAGATAGATAGATAGATAGATTGTATTGACATAGATAGATAGATAAATGCGAATGTACTGACATAGATACATTGATAGATAGATGCGAATGCAACGACATAGATAGATAGATTATTTGATTGATTTGATAGATACTAATGGAATGACATAGCTACGAATGTATTGACATAGATAGATAGATAGATAGATAGATAGATTACGAGTTTGACTGGCATAGATAGATAGATAGATAGATAGATACTAATGGAATTACATAGCTACGAATGTATTGACATAGAAGATAGATAGATAGATAGATACGAGTTGACTGGTATATATATATATTATAATATAGATAGATAGATAGATAGATACGAGTTGACTGGGTATATAATATATATATATATATATATATTATATATATATATAGATAGATAGATAGATAGATAGATACTAATGGACTGACATAGCTACGAATGTATATAAATAGATAGATAGATAGATAGATAGATAGATAGATACGAGTTCACTGACATAGATAGATAGATAGATAGATAGTTACTAATGGACTGACATAGCTACGAATGTATTGACATAAATAGATAGATAGAGAGATAGATAGATAGATAGATAGATAGATACGAGTTCACTGACATAGATAGATAGATAGATAGATATTAATGGAATGACATAGCTATGAATGTATTGGCATAGATAGATAGATAGATAGATAGATAGATAGATACGAGTTGACTGGCATAGATAGATAGATAGATAGATACTAATGGACTGACATAGCTACGAAGGTATTGACATAGATAGATAGATAGATAGATAGATACTAATGGAATGACATAGCTACGAATGTATTGACATAGATAGATAGATAGATAGATAGATACATAGATAGATAGATACTAATGGAATGACATAGCTACGAAGGTATTGACATAGATAGATAGATAGATAGATACTAATGGAATGACATAGCTACGAAGGTATTGCCATAGATAGATAGATAGATAGATAGATAGATAGAATGTATTGACATAGATAGATAGATAAATGCGAATGTACTGATATAGATACATTGATAGATAGATGCGAATGCAACGACATAGATAGATTATTCGATTGATTTGTTAATACACAGACAAGAAGAGATTAAGACACATCTCAAGCCGACCAGCTGCCGATATTGATTGATTAATTGTAAAGTAGACGCGTAAGATGGACAGAGATTTGCAAAGAGAGTAAGACAGGCTGGGGAATCGAACAAAGCAAGGGGGGTGAGTGAAGGGGAGGGCGCGCACATGTGTGTGCGTGCGGGGGGGGGGCGGGCGCAAGATACAAAGACCTTCGTTGATGGCGTGGATCTCAGCGGACGAACGGACTTAGACAATAGTATCCCAACCCAACCCACACCTAAAACAGAACCTAAGATCAGGCGTCAACAAGTTCCCTCTAAACTCTCCAGTGCTACATGATTGATGGATTTATTTTACGGCATGTCAGATTGTGTAGGGTTATTTTATGCATGGACGTATCTAGAATACTCCGAGGAAACATTATAGAAACGAGTAGATTTGCTGTCTTTCGCTTTTCAATTAAAACTTATGTGAAAATTAGTATTACTATTAGTAGCTGTACTACTACTACTACTACTACTAATAATAATAATAATAAAGTAAAGTCGACTAAGTGGCCAAATGTCGGTATCAGCCAGACAGCGAGGGAGTCTATCACTTTTTCACTAGCACTAGACCAATAAGATTGTTTTTACGTTTGAGATGGAGCGCCACACCTACCATCGGCTCCTTACTTTACCGCACTGACCCCTGTGCTACTCACTGAGTTAGAGAGGGTCGGTATCGAACCAGGAACCTTGCGACTCCTAGGCAAGTGCTCTACCGACTGAGCTAATAATGATGATAATAATAATAATAATAATAATAATACCCAGTCGGCTGGGGCAGACGAATACACCAACTGCACCTCAGCAGAAATGTTAAATACCTCAATGGGTCCAAATGTTGGTCGTGGGTGGTGAATCTGTGATACTTAAGGACGGAATCTTGGTGGTCTACGCTGTCCATAACATGCAACACTCAACTTTGGTCCATACTTAAGCTAGGCTAGCGGCGAGGCCACATCCCATCAATCAGCTATTCACGTCAATTCCTAGCACCTATATAATTGTCTCAACCACTTTGCCCTTGTGACAACCCCAACCTTTTTTTTATCGTATATGCGCATGAAGGCCATGGATGATAGTCTAATGTCCTGAGTATGTAAGGATGAAGTTCTAATTTCGGAACTCTGGGGAATGCGGAGTACCGAAAGTGTACATTTATATGTAAATGTTATGTAGATGTTCCTGCATGAACATAAAAGAGTGTGTAAGTCTTGTGTGGCCAATGCGCAGCCAAGCCAGTATTACTTCTTAGTCTCGGCATCTTTTTAATATCCCGGCTTCCAATCTTCTACGGTTGGCTTAATTAATCACGGCGTGCGACATGCCAAACACCCTACACTGTCAAACATTCCCTCATGGAGTGCGGAGTTTTTTACTCCAATCAGAAAGATATCTTTCAACGAAAACCAAATTTTATCTGACCCTCTAACAGTTTTTGGCATTAAATAACCCACAGAGTTATTATACCATTAAACAAGCTAAAACGAACCTAACCAAATGACGTTAATGAATATTATTTATACTCACTAGACGATATAAAATCTTGAAACAGAAACTTTTATCAAAATGACTTGTCTGCATTAAATGATCTGAAATGGGTTGATATGATGGAAAACACACAAATCAAAACAAACCAATCTTATAAGAAGATTATTAACTAATGATCATCACCGGCCAGGCACAATAGCTCCCTCCATTTGTTTTATACTATCTGCCAGAATTCTTTTTTTGAAAAAACTAATGATGTTTCTTCATCGTCTTGTGTTCATTAAATATAGTTTGATGGGGGGTGTATTCTCCCTCAGTCATTTCATATCTATTTTTAAATCTATTTCTGGCCTGACTGGGCTCTTTAAACTTGGTATGGCAACCAGTCTAGGAAAAAGTAAAATAAAAATGACCTAGTGTCACATCCTGTTTGTGTGGAAGGGTTGGTAGATACATAGATTGGACCCAAATAAGCATTGCCACTCCGTTGATTGGTTGGTTGGTCGGATTTTACGGCATGCCAACCCTTGGGTTAATTCATGCTGAAAACAATTTTGTTTTATTCATTGTGTATTAATTTTTTACACTCATTTTAAACTCGTTTTTGATCTATTTAACAATTATATGGATCCCTAACAAATAACATTATTTCGTAAACTTTATAACATTATTTTCATAAAATGTGTATTTATATAAATTTATCTTATTATGATAGAGATTCTGTGTTTGTCTCTCTGTAAGCGAAACTATATTACTACTTTAGTCACAATACCCTTAGTTATTTACTTCACATTCTCCATGATTTTATTTTAATTATTTATTTCCCATACTACGTGCTCTCATGCTTGTATCTTTTATTCATTACAAGTTGACGTACCTGGCATTCGCAGGGACATTTTTATCTTTGAAGATAGGTTGTTTTTTTTAAAGAAGGCTTACAGTTTGTCATCAGACAACAAACAAACAAACAAATAACATTTGTAAAATTTATAACATCATTTTCGTAAAATTTGTACATGTATAAATCTATATGTATAATTATGTAGTCATTCAGAGACATCGTGTTTCGACGTATTACGTCTCTTCAGGTAATACTACTCCAGATCAGAGTTGACCTGGTAGTAATGGCATTGGAGAAATGTAGACTTCCAAAAGCACACCACTAGATGCAGTTTAACAATATTCACAGGACACTAAATCTCGCAGCCACCTAGCACATATATAATAAAAAGGGTTCGGGTCTACTTTAAAAGTAAGTATTCCTGACATCCCACTTATGCCTGTCGCACACAATGATAATTATAGTAGAGAACCACGCACAAACCGAAGCTCATGCGTGGCTAGCGTTTAATAGTTGCGTGAATCCCCTCGACATTCTTCTTTTGAGGCGCCCCAGGTACTGAGTAGTAAACACAGTCGAGTGGAGTATGTATTTCTTGGGGGTATGGTCCCTGAGATCACGCCGAAGTCATTGGATACAGGGGATTCCGAAGAGTAATAGGGATGGTACAATCATATAAACGCTAGGGGTTGGCGTGACCAGCCGATACGATTCTACTCAGAGTTGACCTGGGAGTAATGGCAATAAAGTAATACTCAACTCTGTTATTTTTAAAAGGTTCAAGGCGTCTCAAACAAACAAAAGCGAAATATTAATTGGATGCAATTGTCTGTGTTTTGTTATTTACTTCTTCATTACGTTTCCTCATATATATACACATATATATATAATATAAAGAAAGAAAGAAAAACTTAACAAACCGTCATCATTTCATTTCAACCAGAAAGTCAAGATAATGAATTCTAGCCTCATCAGACGGGTTTTCCAAAATCCTTTTTAGGCATTTATAAAAAATTCTTGTATGAGTATATATGTTCGCACCTACAAGAGCATACAGTACGGTTGTACAGTGAGATTTCGATGATCCCAAACAGAATCATCCCTTACTTACCAGTCATCTTGATTACCTTACATTTATATATATATATAGATATATATATATATATATATATATATAGAGAGAGAGAGAGAGAGAGAGAGAGAGAAATCTAATGAGTCAGACGAACCTACTATTAGTTTCGCTTAATGCTCTTCAGGGCTAAGATCTGACTCTGAGAGAGTCAGATCTTAGCCCTGAAGAGCATTACAAGAAACTAATAGTAGGTTCGTCTGACTCATTAGATTTATCTTTATTTGCTCTACTTAGGTATTGAGCACTTTTTACTTATTAGCTATTCTCCTAGCGGTTATATGAATATATATATATATCTTATATACATATATATACATATAAATTGTTTTTTCTTTTGGCCAAATACTATACCAATAGAATTATTTTTTTGTTGGTACGAATCTTGGGTCTTTTCTTTTTTTCAAAAATTTTTTTCTTCCTGGTTGATGTTTGGTAGTATAGTTTTTTTACAATCAAACCTCTCTGCCGGGTTTTTTTCTCTCCGCAAGGATCTACCAAACGCTTGGTATATTAAAATTATATATATATATAATATATATATATATTATAATATATATGTAATATATATATATGTATATATAATATAATAATATATCATATATCATATATCATATATTATATATACTATTATCATCTTGATTACTTACATTTTAATATTTATATATCTAAATATATAATATATATATGTCTGTCTCTCTGTCTTGTCTGTCTGTCTCTCGCTCTCTCTCGTCTGTCGTTATATATATATATATATATATATATATTATATGGGGAGAGAGAGAAGAGAGAGGAGAGAGTCAGAAAAGACAGACAGGCAACAGAGAGAGAGAGGAGAGAGAGAGAGAGAGGAGAGAGAGGAGAGATAGAGACAAGACAGACAGACAGACAGATAAACGGGACAGTGAGTGATAGAGAAGAATAACATACTATAGTAGATAGATTGAAACAGACTGTGATATATATATATAATATATATATATTACTAATATATAGTATATATAGATAGATAGATAGATAGATAGATAGATAGATAGATCTTATCTCTGGAAGGCTGCTTTCATGTCAGTAAAGTTTTATACGAAAACATAAAGAAAAACGAACGAAAGCTAGAGAGAGAGAGAGAGAGCAGAGAGAGAGAGAGAGAGAGAGAGAGAGAGAGAGATTTTCGCCCCGACCCGCCCCGACCCCCGACACAACCACCGAGAACAACACGCGACAAGCCATTGACAGACAGACAAATCGACAGTTACATTCGACCAGCAAATCACGCAAAACCACGCAGCGACCGAGAAAAGCAGAAAGACACTCGGCGGACAAGAGAGAGACGAAAGTTAACATCTGCCTTGGGGAAGGTCTCTCTCTTTTATGCCTCATAGAACAGCCTCCCTTCCTCATCCCCTTCATCCCCCTCCTCATCCCCTCCTCCTCATCTCATTCTCCTCCTCCTCCTCCTCATTCTCAATATCCTCCTCATTCTCCTCCTCGAGTGACTTCTGCCACAGGTAGTCGCACTGGTACCGATACTGCTACATTCACTGCAATTGTTTATTAATGCTATTCAATTTCAAACATGGTTCCACTGTGATATTTATGATAAACTAGCAGGACCTGTGGATATACCACAGTGTGATAATTTAATTGTTTCAACTTTCGATATGTTTACCTAAGGGCTAGTGCGAAATAGTTCAATATGTAAAAAATATAATAATCTTGATTTTACTTTCTCTATCCCACTCTTTTTTCCCCTTTCTTTCCTTCTTTGCATCTTTTCATTGTGTTCGATTGAAACAGATTAGGGTTATCACTTCCGCGTAATCACCCTCTCCCTCTATCCTTCCCCTGCTCTTTTTCCTTCATTCTTTCTTTCTATCTTATATTTTTCATTATCGCATGTCCTTTTCTTTCCCTTTCTTTCTTTATAATAAACACACAATGGTTCATTACTTAGTGAGGTGGCGACACCCATGGGAAATAAGAATTGGGTGGATAAGCAACATTAGTTAATCAGGATTTACATTTTTGCATTTCATCTTGGACGGTTGGACGGTTTCATTTTTAACCAGACATTGTTGCATGATAACGGTCGGATGATTAAGGAACAAGAGTATTAATATATAAAGACAACCATAATAACTAGCAGGACCTGTGGATATACCACAGTATGATAATTTAATTATTACAATATTTGATATGTTTACTTAAGAGCTATTGAAAATAGTTCAATAAGTAAAAAGTATAATAATCTTGATTTAACTCCCCTCTCTCTCTCTCTCTCTCTCTCTCTCTCTCACACACAAACATACACACACACACACACACACACTCACTCACTCACTCACTCTTTTTTATTTATTTTCCTCTTTCCCTCTTTTCATTGTAATAAAAACGAATGGTTCATTATTTATCTAATGTGACACTCATAAGAAAAAAGAATTTGGCAGATAAGTTGCACCAAATAATCAGGATCTACA
>CM042165.1:42147216-42169716 GCA_023376005.1 Doryteuthis pealeii | reverse complement strand
ATGCTACTTACTGTCATCTTATGGCGGTCTGCTGCTAACAGTCTCCATATGCCTTCGCGTTCTGTTTGAAATTCATCTTCTCACCTGAGCCCCTACTTTCACTTCCGTTTTCTCTCTGTCTTACTCTTTCATTTTCGTTTCTTCTGTCACTTTCGTTTAGGTTTCTACTTTCACTTTCATTTTCTACTTTCACTTTCACATTCATTTTCTCTTTTACTTTCGCTTTCAATTTCCTTTGTTTCAGTCTTTATAGACACTTTGATTATCCAAGGTGATTATATCTTCTCATGATTAATCCTTAGTATTCTTTTTTTTCTTTCAAATGTCCCTATTCCCTAAAATATTGTTCATTCATATCAATCTGTGATACTTAATAACGTCTATTGGCTCGTGTACATTTCCCATAATCCTATCTTTTGGGTTTTATCCTTTTGCCGCTCTGTTTGTGTCGAGGAAAACCTTCGAACTCACTGAAACTACTGACTCTCGGGTAGTAGTTTTGAATACCTGCCCGTACGTCAGTTTGCCTGTCTGTCAGTCCGACTCTCTACCTATACACCCCTACACCGTAAACCCAGCCCCATCACCAACCGACACCCAACATTTAGGCAGCACCCCCCTACCGAGTTCGCTTGCCAATGTAACAGTTCCCACCTTTCCAATAAATTTGGCATCTTTTCAAAATGCTGCCTTTCAACCGGGCCTAAGCCACGTCCCATGGCACCGAATAGTTCGTTTGCATGTGCGCCAAAAACACCCCCCTCCAACTTCTGATTACGAGACCGACCCCCTACTGATAACCAATACTTTATGAACTTCAACAGTTCTCGTCTACTTCGTTTATCGTTTTTTTTTTTTTAGTTTATTTTATTTAAACTTTGTCTTTAATCCGTTTAGCAGAAAAATAACACCTTTTTTTTTACTTAAAATAACGTAATTTTCCCCTTTTTTAAATCGTTCATTTCATCTTATTTACTTTCACTTTCACTTTCGTATCGATCCCCCGGTTTTCCTAATTATATTTTCTTTTTCTTATTCATTTATTTGGCTTTCTGATTTCTTTGTTTAAGTCACTTTCTCTTTCTTTGCCTTTTCACCTTCTTTTTTCTTTAATTCATACACTTTTTTATTCTCTATTTATCTTTTTTTCTTTTCTTTTATATTTCTTCTTTTTATTTGTATTCATTTGTTACAGCGTTTTACGTAATGTACATTTTCTCTTCCTCTTATTTCTTGCTTATTTTATTTATAAATCTACTCATCTTAACCCTTTTCAGTATTCTAGTTTGTCTTTTTTTGCCCTTTCTTTCATTCAGTTATCCTTTCTCCCTTCCTTTCTCCCACCAAGCATTAAAATCGCTCCCACCACTCTCTCTCTCTCTCTCTCTCTCTCTCTTCTTTCTTTTTCTTTCTTTCTTTCTCTTTGTATGTGTGTCTTTAAAACGCTTTTTTTCTTCTTTTATTCTATTTTTCTCTTTTTTCATTTTTATTTTTGGCTTTCATGTTTGTGTTAGCTCTCAAACTTTCTTTTTTATTTTACTAGCTTATTATTTATTTATTTATTTATTATTTCCTTACTTCTTTCTTTCTTTCTTTCTTATGTTTGGTGTCTCTTTTCCTCCTTTCTGGTTTACTTTTATTTTATCTTGCTTCCTTGTTCTTCTTTCTTTCTTTCCTTCTTTCTTTCTTTCTTGCTTACTCTCATTTAATCTTTCTTTCTTTCTCGCTTGCTTACTCTCATTTAATCTTGCTTCCTTGTTCGCTTTCTTTCTTTCTTTCTTTCTTTCTTTCTTTCTTTCTTTCTTCTTTCGTACTTCCTCTCCTTTAATCTTTCTTTCTTTCTTTATTATTTATTTATTTGCTTACTCTCATTTTATTTGGCTTGCTTTTTATTTCTTTCTTTTCTTTTTTTTTTTCTTTGCTTTCTTTCTTTCTTTCTTTCTTTCTTTCTTTGCATTCTTTCTTTGCTTTCTTTCCGTTTATCTTGCTTCCTTGTTCGCTTTTTTTCCCTCTCCCTTTCTTTCTTATTTATCTATATACTAGCTGTACATTCCTACCCTTGCCCGGGTTATATAGTATCCGAGTAGATTTAAGTATGCACTTTTTAAATTTCTTATTACTCACCATTAGATAGCAGTACCTTTCGTTCGATGTGGTTATGTTAAAATGTTACAATGGAAATATGTGCATGTTAACCACTATTTACCAATAACACTATAATACTTTTTTGAAAGGGAGGGAGACGCAATATCAACATCGTTATCATTAATGTAAGTGGTCCTAATGAACAGAACGCTCGATATGGAAATTCATTAAATTTGCAGATCTATCAGAGTTATTCCCCTTAGTCTATTCATTTCCTCCTAATTTTCGGTCGCTAGTGACCCCAAATGAAGTCAAGGGTAAATAAAAATACCACCACTGGGTTTCTCGTAAAAACCTTCCCTGGAGAAGATTTGTTTGATCTTGGTACAGGGATTTGTAGCCTTGTCGGCTGGGGCTTTAGAAAACACCAATTGCACCTTCTGTATAGGAATAATACCCCCTAATGGGGAAACCTGTTGGCCGTGGGTGGTGACCCGTGATGCTTACGGATGGAACCCTGGTGCCTGAGCAGTCCATGAAATGCAAAACTCCACACTCTCTCTCTCTTCTCTCTTCTCTCTCTCTCTCCTCTCTCTCTCTCTCCTCTCCTCTCTCTCTCTCTCACTCTCTCTCTCTCTCTCTCTCTCGCTCTATATATATATATATATATATATATATATATATATATATATATTATATATATTCTTTCTTTCTTTTCTTTTTTTCTATTTTGTCTTTCTTTCCTCTCTTTTATCTCTTCTCTCACGACTTTCTTTCTCTCTTCTCTATCTCTCCCTTTCACACACTCTCTTTCTCCCTTCTCCCCCCCCATCTCTCTCTCTCTCTCTCTCTCTCTCTCTCTCTCTCTTTCTCTTTTTCTTTCTTGTTTCCTTTTATCTCATCTTTTCTCCTGTCTTCTCTTCTCTCTTTCTGTATCTCTTTCCTTCTCTCTCTCTTCAATCTTCTCTCTCTCACCCTTTCACACTCACACACACTCTCTCTCCCCCCTCTATCTCTCTCACCTTTCTCTCTCTCTCTCTCTCTCTCTCTCTCTCTCTCTCTCACACACACACACCACACACACAATTCTAGAGATTCAAGCTTTCTCTCTCTGTATTACTGATTTTCTATGCGTAGGTTTCCAACATTAACCACCCCTCCCCAGACACTATATTTACTAAACCTTCTCATCTTTTTAACTCATCCTTTATGATGTCTTTTCATTTCCTTTTCCACTAATTCTCACTTGTCTCTGCCAAATTTTGGCACAGAGAAACATTTTGCTGCGTCCTACCATCCAATCAAAAACGCTGAATCTATTTTCTGACTTTGTATTCATCACTTCAAAGCAAATCATATAAAAACCACTTGGCCAACACGCAAACTATGGGGGCCCTTTTCCTTAAAACGCTTCGTCTTTTCATTTTGCACAGCGCTCCTCGCTTCACCAATCTCCCAATAAAACAGTCAGCCTTAATGATATGCTTATTTAAACCTGCATTCACTCGCAAAAAAAAAAAAGAAAAAAAACATTTGCAATAAAGACTTATAATATATGTATATATATATATATTATATTATATATATATATTATATTATATATATTATATATATATATGGAATAGATCATCATTTTATTTTATCACCAACATTATTATTATCACCAAAATTTTATTATCACCATTATTATTTTCATTATCATTACTACTATTATTACTATTAACTATTATTATTATTATTATTATTATTATTATTACTATTATATTATTATATTATTTATTTATTTTATTCATACTATTATATTATTATTATTTATTATTATTATTATTATTATATTATTATTATTATTATTATTATTATTATTATCATTACTTACTTTATTTTACTATTATTTCGTTTCATTAATATTATTTTAGGTTACTTAAATGATAGAAAATAGCTTTAATGAATAAATGATAGAAATATACGTTAGAATTCGAGACGCGACGAATAGAAATGAATTTAAACGTCACTAAGAGAAATGGATTAAAGTAACTTTAAAAATAAATAAATAAATAAAAAACATACATACATATGTGTATGTATATACGAACTGAACAAATAATTGAGTTGGTAATAATTGGTGACTTTAATGCAAGTGTTGGTGCTTACCACGACTCCTGGCCATCTTGCTTGGGTTATCATGGCATTGGTAGAAGTAATGAGAATGGAACACGTCTCCTTGAGTTCTGCACATACCACAATCTATGCATCACCAACTCATATTTCAGTCCAAACTCCGTCACAAAGTTTCCTGGAGACACCCACGATCAGGCCACTGCACAGTTGACCTGATCATACACGACCGTTCCGACCTCAAAGTTTTTCCTCCAAAACCCGTACCTTTCACAGGCAGACTGTGACTCGGACCACCCCTGTCTTGCTGTAGAGTCAAACTGCAAATGAAAAATTCCCACAGAGTCAATCAAATGGACCCTCGTGTGGATAGTGCCAAAGCAAGCGACCCAAGCCAAGCTGCTGCCTTCCTCTGTGCCCTAGAAGAGTCTCTCCATCACCTCCCACTGTGTGCTCTGCCCAGGCATATTGGATAGCCTACGGACACCATTCCCATACACGCCCTGGCAGTTTGGCAAAGAGTGCTGGTCTAAGATTTTGTTCGAAGCCATTGACTCGCTTCATTAATTACAAACTGTGCCGATGACAGACTTACATGCCCTTTAGAGCTCAAGAAAGAAGCTACAACAAACTTGCACGTCGCTTGCTAACTTCTAGCTACAGCTTTGCATGCAGCATTTCAATCATCTGCTGAAGTCTTGTTAATATCAAGACTTAGACGCATAAAAAGGGCGCTTGGACATCACGGTCGCAAAAATTCGCGTCCTCTGAAATCAGCCTCAGGAGAAATCATAAAAGATCGATCTAAACAACTGATCGCTGGTAGAACATTACTCAGCACTCTACGCCAGCGGCAACACCGTTTCTGATGCAGCTCTAGTCATGTAGAGCAACAACCAGTAGCAGAAAGAGCTAGTAAGGAACCTACAACTGAAGAACTTTGCATTGCCCTTGACAGACTAAAACTGTGGCAAATCACCTGGCAGCGACGAATCACAGGTGAAATCCTAAAGTGTGGGAGTGTTCTCCTAGAAATCCACAACTCCTCTGCCTATGCTGAAGTGAAGGGTTATCCCACAACATGAGGGATGCCACTATCGTCCACACTGTATAAGACAAGGGAGACAGGAGCGATTGCATAATTACCGTGATCTCTTTACTTCAGCATTACAGGTAAACTTTGCTAGAGTTGCACTAAATGGACTTCAGATCCTCGCAGAAAAGACTTACCCTGAATCACAGGCCGGTTTCAGAGTAGGAAGGTGCACTACTTACATGATCTTCTCTCTGAGACAGCTTCAGGAGAAATTTAGAGAACAGAGAAGGCCACTCTACATAGAATTTATAGATCTCACAAAAGCTTAGTATAATATTAAATATACTATAACTTTAAAAAGGCCATGTGTTCATGTGCTCTGGTGAACGGTAAGGAAAAATTTTTTTATAACTGTTTAAAGTAATCTTTGTAAAGTAAAATTTAAGTAAAATTTGTATATACTAGAGATCTAAAATCTGTAAATCAGTTTCAGATATTTTAAATTAGAAACATCTTCTGACTGTTGATGCTATGTTACTGGCATGAATTATACTTATATTATTAATTATATATATATTATATAATATATATATATATCATGTGTTACGATGGTAACCTTACTATATATTGTGTGTGTGTGTACGTGTGTGTGTGGTGTGTGTGATGGACTCTCCCGTTGATCGACTTATGAGTGTTCATACAAGGAACATCCTCATAGTGATTTGTTTATAGTGGTGAAGGCTTGTGTTGGACCATCCACACGTTTTGGCACAGTCGATAGGAAAGAATTGGTGCATCAAAGAGTTTGCTACAAAACCAATAGACCCATCTGAGGAATTTTTAAACTTCAGAGTTATCCCTCTCCTAGATTGGTTACATACCAAGGCTGAAGGGCCCAGTCTGCCCTACTATTTAACCCATACTGTAGGGAATTTTGAAATTCAAAATTATCCTCTTCTAGACTGGTTACCTACCCAAGGTATATATATATATATATATATCTATATATATTATATAATAATATTATAAGGTTAGCATCTAACATTGCACTTCCCAGTCACACGATGCGGTATAACTTCAGAGGCACAAAAACTATATTATAGTCTTCCGAGACTGAAACACCAATAATATATATATATATATATATATATCGTATCCATGCGTCCCAGTGTTTCTCTTCTTTCTTCCCTTGCCATTTCAAGCGAACTGCAAATACATTTCAATAGTTTCTTGGGAATGAATCACACAGGATAGTTTACATGGTATGAGTTAGACTGCTTCAGTTGTTTCCCCGGATCTTGTGTAAAAACCCTACAATCTATTAAGAAACTTTAGTTGGGACTCATAAATTTTCCCGGGGACTCAATCAAAGCAAATATGTGCGTCTCAGGACGCACTAGATAAAAAATATCAGCATCACTATTTAGCTGAAACCTGGGTAAGAGGTTTCTGGCTCTTTTACGTTTTTAGGTTTTAAAGTTTTGCCCTACTTCGTATATTGAACCACTTTTTTCAAGCCGTCAGTTAAAAGAAATAGTGATAAAAATAATATATATTATATATATATATATATATATATATATATATATATATAATATATATATGGGGGGATATCTCTCTCATATACATATATATGGACTTTCAATACATATATCTCTATAGAACTTCAATACACATATCTCTTCAGACTTCAACTTTTTGAAACAGACTGATAAAACATGACTATCCCCTTGCTTTTCTCGTTATTCTGTGATAAAAGATATTTATCACCTTCCATATGCCAACAAATGCCTGAAGATGATCTAATTAATAGATCGAAACACTGCAAGCGTCGGCCATAAACTTACCGCTCACTTTTTAAACCCTGTGTTTTTTTTTTCAATTTCTTAATAGACTACACACAACACACAACACAACACACACAACACACATTATATATATAATTATTATATAATATAATATTTTCATTCTCTCGTATTGATCTCGATGTATGAGAGTCCAAGAGTTCAGCGTTATGGTGTTTAACCGTTGTTAGCAGAACCTCTACAGATGATCTTGTTAAGCTTTTAGCTAAAGCCGATAAAAGAAGAGTCCGCGTCAGTCCTACTATTAATCTACAGCTGGCTAGATATAGTTTTCCCAAAAGATTACTGCGAAGTAAATCACCAATCCGGTTTAGCGCAGTCGGCAGAGCACTTGTTTTTGAATTGCGGCCCTCGCCAATTCAGCGTATGAGTAGCCCAGGGATCTGTGCAGTAGAGTGAGGAGCTGATGGTAGGTGTGGCGCTACATCTCTATGATTAGCGCATATTGATGAGTTAACTAAATAGCCACCGATAGATATCGATGTTTATTGACCAAAACCAAACCATTCATGACTGTACAAAAAGCCAAAGAATGCGTGTTTCCCGCATCCATAGAATGTACAGGTGCTAGAGATGACATATCTATGTATATTGGTGCTAGAGATTGCCCAGGAAATGTCAGGATACAAATCTTGCAATAAAATATTTAAGGAAGATACGCTGTGAAAAGTAATTAAAATGGAGGTGGATTTACATTATACATGGGTCGGATTAAGCTCAAGTTCGTAGAAAGCGTTTTTCGGCTAGAACCACAAGCGTTCCTAGTTTCGATAACCGGTTCTCGCCAACTCAGCGTATGAGTTAGCACAGGGAATATGTGCGGTAACTTAAGGAAGCTTGCTGGTAGGTGTGGTGCTTCCACCTCAGACTGCAAAACCAATCTCCTTGGTCTGCGCTATTTGAAAAAGCGGAAGAACTCCCAGCTGACTGGCTGAATACCGACTTTAGGCCGCCCTACGACTTTAACTACTGTATTAATACAAGTGAGAAATTGAAGACAGCATGACACATTTGATTTGCACAAAATATCCCATCGTAAAAATTTTAAAAAAGTTAAATGCTAGTGAGTGTCCTATTGTTCGAAAACCTACGTTACAGAGCCCCAAACAACATCACACTTTAAAACCCCATCCTTTCAGCACAGACAAACATGACACACACATACTGGAAGTCATAGGCTTAACCACAATATCTGAAAATACAGATAGAACCCAAACACAATACAAACTAATAAAACAACTTTTTAAACTTAGCAACATTTAACGTTAGAACGCTACCACAATAACCAGCGATCCGAATAACGGGCGCGCTGTTAGAAAGAAAAATATATAGACACCATATGTGTACAAGAAACATCGATTTGACGATATGATTTAGAAATTAAAATACCATGCATCTGGAAATGGCTGGAATGTTGTGTTTTCGACATCCTGCTAGGAAAAGCTCGCTAATACTACCATAGGAAATGTGTAAAGGATAAATCTTGAAAGACTTACGTATTAATGGCAAATCCCTGCATAACCAGGTCTTCGTTTTACAGCCCCACAAATGTCAGCGATGAAACGGACATAGTAAAATTCTAATAACGAGATATTCCTACCTATGCAATACCCCTCCCCAAAACAACGATGCCAACTGAGCCATGAATGCGCTTATAGGGCAGAAACGAAAACAATAGATTCAGCTTACACAACACCCCAAACAGGAAACGGTGAAATCTAGCCGAGTTTTCAAACTTGAGAAACAGGCTTTGTATGGACTGAACCAAACTTCCAAAACGACGGGGTCCAAAACTCTGGGCCTACACTGCCCAAAATAGCACAAAAGCACAACTAGACTAAAATCCTATTAAGTTAGAAAAATGGATAAAACATTGCTATTGAACTGCGAAGCCATCAACTCGTTCGAGGGAGTCTCCTCCGTCAGCAGACTAATCAGCAGCCAAACTGGTTGCTAAGTGTATTAGAAACAAAAGGGCAACACCAGAAATTGTAACGATACGACTGGTCTCCACGTTACGCAACAGTGATATATTGTGATCGGCTACTCTGTAAACAGTAAGGAATTAGTTCGACATCCTCCAGGAGACATCAACAATATACAACTCCAAATGACCGAATACAAAAACTTTTCAGTGCCCACATAGATGTTACTTGTCTTTGGGGATGGTTTGCTGTGTGAGAATAACGCAAGATTCCCTAATTCTACGTAGTGTTCTATTGTGTATGTGAGTTAATATTTTGGCACTTTTAAAATCAAGGTATGGTTAGTGTCTATAATTTGTTTAGCTAGGGCCGTTCAGGGGTCTACACAATAGATTGCTTAAATTGCAACAAGAAATATGTAGGAGAGAGCTTCTAATCTTGATAAACGGGTCTCTGAACATAGATATCATATTAAACGAGGTTTTTCTAACAATATAGCTAAATATTGTACAGGATAAATTCGACAATCCTCCAAGGACACATCTGCAATGCACACTCCAAATGAAGGAATACGAAAACTTTATCAGTGCCCACATTGAAGCTGCTGGCAGAATGCAATACCGACAAACAAAGAGCAGAACTCACTGTCCCTGGGAGACAGAAGCAATTAGAGTAAAGAGAAATAATATTAAAAAAGCATCCTAATGCAATAAAACAAACCCAACTAATACCAACATAGAACACCTTAAGAAAGCCCAGGTAGAACTAACAGAAACATACAAAAAAGAACGGATACAATACTGCCAAGAACAAATAAATAAAATCCGACATGCAGTAGAAAAGACAGATAGTCACGATTAGCATGGCAAAACGTAAACGAAATTATTGGAAAAAAACTCCTGTAGAATCACGTTAAGGCAAACGTCAAAAGGATAGACTCAAAATGGAAAGGCCACTTCCAAAAACTGTTCGGAGCACCCTAAAATCATCAGAAAATAAATACCCCTTAGCCCCACCCCCCCCAAAAAGAAGGTAATAACCAAATAGACATTAGGCTAGGAGACTTTATACGATGGAAAACTTAATACATGCTAAAATATTCCCTTGTTCTAGATTGAGTTATGTTGAATAAATTCCATTTTATATTGGTTCTATTTGTAATCTTGAATTAATCAAAACTGACCCATCTATTACTTACACATTCTGCCGGTCACTTCCCCTTATATATATATATATATATTATATATATATAATATATATATATATACAATATTAGGGAGGGGGTAAAAAAATTTCTCACCTTAATATACAACAGTTCCGGGTGTTGTGGACGGTCTCATTAGCTGACCAGAAATGAAAACCAAGTTAAAAGATCTCTGCCTTTTTAAGAACTATGGCACATGCCGTGGCGGGGAGGAGGATGCCCATTGGCTGGCGATACACGAAGCAAGTAGCACTGGCCAATGGGAAGCCACCACCCAGCCTCGGCCAAATAATCTCTTATAAAAGAACACTGACACAAAATGCCATATACAAAAAGCGAAGCCACTCAATGAAGTAGCAAGATATTGCTGGGATGCAAGCCCGAAATTTTAACATTTTGGACTGGGTCACCTGTGCGAACCAGTATAATGTTGAAAGACCCGAAACTGGTAATGATCACTGAAAAAACATTACTACGCATCCCAGTGCATCTTAAAGATATTTTTCCAAAATATATATATATATATATATATATATATATATATATATATATATATATATATCTTGATTAACTCCTCTTTATATATCTTAGTATCTATGTGACTGTAAAGAGAAAGATTGGAGAGTGAGAAGAAGATTGAACTTCCCACTTGATTAGTATGTTAATTTTCCTAAACAACAAGCGTTTAGCTTCTGGCTGATGATGAAAATTAACATACAAATAAAGTGGGAAGTTCAATCTCCCTCTCACACTCTCCAATCTCTCTCCTAGCAAACACGGGAAGTAATTACCTCTTACGTCCCCTAGCATCAAATAGGAGAACCATGGTGAGCAAGGAATGTAATTCTTACACATCTTAAAATCTAGAATAGAAAATCTTGTAGTCAGAGGAAGTTACTGGGAATTGAACTCTGTAATTTTTTGCTACACATCCAATGCTCTTACAAATACCTATGCTTACGGTCAAGTCACATTGAAAACAGTGGTACCCACTAGATCACCGAAGTTAAGCAGTGATGAGCCTCTTCAATACTTAATCTGGGTGACCACTTTAGCAGCATCAGGTACTGTAAGTAACCTGAGTTATTTGTTTATTAAATAAGAAAACTGAAAAAATGGAAAGGCCGTGGGCTTCGACGAAATACCCCCTGAGGTCAGGAAAAGAAATAAATTCGATTACATATTATTCAGACTATGCAATGTACTATACAGACAAAACACGATAGAAAGATGGATGAACGGTTGCATCATCCCGTTCCCCCAAAAAGGAGACCTAAGAATCGTCGCTAAGAACTACAGAGGCATAACCCTTACAGCTATAGCCGCTAAGATGTATAAAGCACTTCTCGTTAATCGCATCAGACGCGAAATGGAGAAAATCCTTAGAATAAATAAAAAATTATTCTGCCAAAATCAATCCATAATCTCTCCAATCTTCACCATTCGTCGAATCATAGAAGGGGTTCGAGCAAAGACTCTTGAGGCAACCCTACTATTTGTAGATTTCTCCAGGGCTCTTGATTCCATACATAGAGGGAAATGGAGCAAATGCTACTAGCATGCAGCCTCCACAAAGAAACAGTTACCGCCATAATGATGATCTATCAAAATACCAAAGCAATAGTACGCTCAACTGATAGCGACACATATTTCCTTGACATTGTCGCTGGAGTCCTACAAGGAGATACGCTAGCGCCATATATGTTTATAATATGCCTAGATTACGTACTTCGAACATCATTAGATCCCATAAAAGAAAAAGGACTCACCCTAAAAAGCTAAGAATCATGCAATATCCCACACAAACTATCATGGATGCGGATTACGCAGATGATCTTGCACTGCTTTCAAATACTTCTGCACGAGCTGAATCCATGTTATACGGCCTAGAGACGGCAGCAGGAAACATCGGTCTATACGTGAACTGCGAAAAAACTGAGTTCCTGTTTTTTTTTTAAATGAAGGAGGCATCCCCCCACTCTATGGTAAACTAATCTCTGTGTAACAAATCACATACCTATGCAGTAATAACTTAATAAGAGAAAGCGATGTTAATGCAGGCATAAAAAGGCGTGGTCTGCTATAAACAGTTTTTTCAGCCATATGGAAACTCGATCTCACTGACAAGGTAAAGCGACAGTTCTTCGAAGCTGTAGTTGTATCAGTGCTACTGTACGGCTGCACCCACTGGACCCTAACGAAGTGACTAAAAAATAAGCTAGATGGGAGCTGGACAAGAATGTTGCGTGCAATCTGAAACAAGACGTGGAAACAACACACCAGCTGTACGGCTTCCTGCTCCATATAACACAAACCATCCGTGTAAGGCGAACAAGACACGCTGGACACTGCTGGAGAAGCAGAGATAAACTCATAAGTAACGTTCTTCTGCAGAAGCTTGCTTCATGGGCACGCCAATGTGGGCCGTTCAGCAAAGACATACATTGACCACGGATACTGGATGCTATGTAGAGGGCCTACCGGGGGCAAATAATGATATGGACGGGTTGGCTAAAGATATAGATATCCGTGCTTCTGTCGCGCATGATATATTATATATATATATATCTATATATATTTATATATATAATGTGTGTGTGTGTATAAAGTTTGTGCAAAAGAAAAGACTATATATCCCTTTCTTTATTCATATATATATATATATATATGATGTTGTTCTGCTTCCAACGGGAGAAAATTCAATATTTTATAAAAAAAAGAAGGTTCGCAAAATGTATTATGTTTTTAGAAAAACAATTTTATTCTTTTCATCTTATATATGCAACACGTGTTTAAGATCTTCTGGTATCTTCTTCAGGCTTTGATCAATAATATAATTTTCATATTATTGATCAAAGCCTGAAGAAGATACCAGAAGATCTGAAACACGTGTTGCATATGTAAGATAAAAAGAATAAAAGATTTTTTTCTAAAAACATATTTTGCGGACCTTCTTTTTTATAATAAATATAATATAATATAATATATATATATATATATATATTATATATATATATATATATATATATATTATATATAAGAAGGGATAGTGTGTACCCACGTGTGTGTGGGTATACGTACATATAGACGCAAGCGCCGTATCTACATGAATATATTTACATATGAATAAAACCCACAGGCCTACACATACTGATACGCAATTCAACACACCAATGTCAGAATTCATTTTTGAGCAATTTTTTTCCAAAGAGTATCTATACAGGGCTGTTCAATGTAAGTCTTTGCTGGTTGACTCACAGTTGTATGTATTCACGTGGTTGTATCTTCTTTCGCGTGTCATTTCTATTTGAAAAATATATGACGTGCTTAGTTATTATTCAAACCAAAGAAAAGAAAAAGAAAACATAATAGCTCCTCCAGAAATGAAGTTTTTATTTTTGCACGCACACTCACGGTAACACAAACACACACATGCGCGTGAACTGCTCACATATACACAAGCACGCATACACATACACACTCACACGAACGCACGAACGCACGCATACACGCACGCACGCACTACACACATAAACACACTCATGCACACATCATATACACTGAACGCGGACGCTCGTATCCCCCCCACACACACGCATGCGCACATACACTCATAAGGAAGCACGTAATTATACACACTCACACACGCGCGCACGGGCATGCACGCACACACATACTGACAAACGCACGCAGATACACACGCTTTCATGCAAATATATACACAAACGCACACATGCACACACACACACACACACACACACACACACATACATGCAGATATACCGCCCACGATTTAAAATTTCACTTGTATGTGCAAGAGAACTTGGCAAGTGGCAATGATAGCTCTCTCTTGTGTCTTTCTGTTTTCATCTCTTTCTATCTATCTATCTATCTATCTATCTCATCTATCTTATTTTCAATTTGTTTTCTCCCCCCCTCTCTCTCTAATCTATCTATCTATCTGGTCTATCTCTCTCTATATATATATATATCTCGCTTGTCAATTTGTTTCCCTCCTCTCTCTCTCTCTCTTCCTCGTATTTGTTTCATCTCTCTCTCTCTCTCTCTCTCTCTCTCTCTCTCTCTCTCTCTCTCTCTCTCTCTCTCATCTATCTATCTTTTCTATCTCTATATATCTCTATCTTTCTCTCCCTTGTCAATTTGTTCCCCCTCCTCTCTTCTCCCTCTCCCTCTTTCCTTCCCTCGAAATTTGTTCCATCTCTCTCTCTCTCTCTCTCTCTCTCTTTCTCTCTCTCTCTCTCTCTCTCTCTCTCCTTTCTGCTTTGTCCCTCTCTATTGTTTGGTTTGGCTTGGTCTGGTTTCTTTGTTTAAGGGCATATCAATCTGTGTTTTATTTAATACCAAAGCTAACCTCGTTAATGATCAGTAGTGGTACTATTTTACCCATCGGTGGGGGTTGATCTGCTCATAGCTCATTTGTAAACATTTGTTTTTATTAAAAATTGCTTCTCCGTACACATCACACATTCCTCTCTAAAGTTCACATGGTTTGCAACCCCTGTCGACGGAGGCTTTAGAATACACCGACTGCGCCAATGCAGAGGGGTAAGGCCCCCACCAATGGTGCCACCTGTTGGTCGTGGGTGGTGATCCGTGATGCTTAAGGACGGAATCCTTGTGGAAGAGCATTTGATGACACGCAATACTCCACTCAGGCTCTTACTTAGGTAGGACGGGCGGTCGCAGAGGCCCCCTCTGATCAATCGGTTGGTCGCGTCAAGCCCTAGAACCTATAAGATTGTCCCAACCATATTGCCCTTATAGCAAGCCACAACCGTTTTTATCATATATGTGCTAGAAAGCGGTGAGGGTTTTCTGGTCCTGGGTATGGACGTTAAACTATCTGATAGCGAAGAGCTCAGGGAAATGTGGAGTACCATTTGATCACGATTACTCCCAGGTCGACTTTGACCCGGAGCGGTAGTACCTGATAGGGTCCCATCTATGAGTTAAATAGAAAAAATAAGTTTTTAAAAATGTGTTAAAAAATTGAGTGCCCATCAAGAAAGAATCTATTTAAAAAAAATGTTTGTGTGTGGGGGTTGGAGGTGCGTGGTGTAATGGTTAGAGTCGTAGGATATAGACTCGTCGACCCGAGTTCAAATACTGGATGGGTCTACTTACATTTCACATAGCGCTAATACTTTTACGAAAGGTATGCATCCAACTACTCTCCCTCCAACTATGGGTAAATAGTAGGTCAGACTTGGCTCTTTAACCTTGGCTTCGAGAAGGAAAACTCGGAATTAAAACCTGTTAAACTCCGCTTAATAAATTGACGTTGTGTCACATCCTTATTGTATGGAGGGGTTGATAAATACATATTTCAAAATTTTATCGGCATTAAATGACCCATCGAGGTTGATATGCCGTAAACCAAAACAAACAGATTGAATTTGAATTTGGCTTTCGAATAGAATTATATTATTTAGAAATAAGTTCAAATTGGGAAAAGTTAAGTGAAAAAAAGGAAAAGAAAAGAAAAAGAGGTTTCGAACATTTGCCAAAGTCATCGTCAAATTTACAATAATAATGATTTTGGAATTGATTCAAGAGATGTGTCCCTTAATTCCTGGCAATATTCCAAATTGCATTTTGCCAAATTTAGCATTTTCTATCTTAAGTAATCCAATGAAATTACTTAAGGATGACCTGCTGCTCAGCCTGTGAGAGTCTGAGAGAAGAGTGCTGGTCTAAGCGGAAATTCGAATTAATAATATCGCTGAACAGAGATAACTATGCAGTCTATGGTCTACTATGGCGAAAGAATTGGTTTGGTTTGTTTTATTTTACGGCATATCAACCTCAGTGGGTCATTTAATGCCGATAAAGTTTTGAAATAAATCAATTCTTAATGGCTAATACAATTTTTTTATAAATACATTTTTCTATTTAACCCATAGATGGGACCCTAACAGGTACTACCCCTCCGGGTCAGAGTGGACCAGGGAGCAATGGTGATGAAGGGGTGCTCCACATTCCCCAAACCTCCAAAACTGGAACCTCACCATCAGATAGAGTTTAACGTCATTCCCAGGACATGTATACCCTCAGCCACCGCCTTCTAGCACCCATATGATAAAAAGGGGTTGGGGCTTGCCATAAGAGCAATAGGGTTGGGAAAATCATATAGGTGCTAGGGCTTGACGTGACCAGCCGATTGATCAGAAGGGGCCTCTACGACCGCCCGTCTAGCCCAAGATAGGCCCAAAGTAGAGTATTGCATGTCATGAACTGCTCATCCACCTGGGCTCTATCCTTAAGCATCACGGGTCGCCACCCACGGTCAACAGGTGGCCCCATTGGGGGAGTCTTACCCCTCTGCAGAGGTGCAGTCGGTGCATTCTAACGCCCCAGCCGACAGGGCGCTATGGCGAAAGAATAAAACTATACAAGCGGGACCTATGAATATATCACAGAATGATAATTTGATCATTACAACGTTTATGTTTACTTAAGAGCCATTGCAATATAGTTCAATATGTAAAGTAAAGTCGACAAGGTGGCTTAATGTCGGTATCGGCCAGACAGCGAGGGTGTATATCCCCTTTTCAATAGCGCTAGACCAAGGAGATTGTTTTGGTGTCTTGCCATCAGCTTATCACTTTACCGCTGAGATCACTGTGCTACACATACGCTGAGTTGGCGAGGACCGGCATCGAACCAGGAACCTTGCGATTCCTAGGCAAGGGCTCTACCGACTGAGTTAAATCTTGATTTAACTCTCTCGCACTCTTTCTTTTTTTTTCTCATTATGTTTGATTGTAATATATTATCGCTTCCACACGCTCACCCCTCCTTTCTATCTATCCCCTCCCATCTTTCTTTCTTTCTTTCTTTTTTATCATATTTTTCTATGTAGCATGTCCTTTTTCTTCCCTTTCTTTCTTTTTGATAAAAACGGAATGGTCCAGTATTTAGCCGAGGTTACGACACTCATAAGAAATAAGAATTCGGTGTATAAGCAAGAAAAAATAATCAGGATTTACATTTTTGAAATTCTTGGGCGGAATCATTTTAACCAGAGGGTGTTACAACATGATAACGGTCGTACAATTAAGGAACACGAGTATACGAGTATCAACATATAGATGTAACACCTAGTTAGCACCGCAATTTTGAGTTGACATGCCGTAAAATCCAACCAACCAACCAATTAATCAAGTCCTCATTGGTAAAGTGGTGGACATGTTTGCGTTTGACATTAATAAACAAACATATAACTATGTTAAATATTTAATTCAACACATATCATAGGACTGATGCAATCTTCCTTGGGGAGTGGCATCATAGGTCACAGCCGCCTGGGTATGACGCTAAACTGCATCTAATGGTGAATTTCAAATGATGGAGCTCTAGGGTGCGTGGAATACTCCTTCATTGTCATTAATCCTGGGCCCACCCGGGGTGATAGTTGGTTGGGTTTTTTTCGGCATGTGAAACCATTGGGTTATTTTATGCCGAAGACTTTTTTTTATTTCATTCATTCTTGATGGGCACTCAATTTGTTTTATACACATTTTTCTATTTAAACCCATAGATGGGACTCTAACAGGTACTACCACTCCGGGGCAGAGTGAACCTTTGAGTAATGGTGATCAAGGGGTGCTCAACAAAACCAAGATCTCAAGAACAGGAACCACCATCAGATAGAGTTTGACGTCATACCCTGGACATGAAGACACTTAGCCACCGCCTTCTAGCACATATATGATAAAAAGGGTCGAAAGTTGCTATAAGCTTATATATATATATACATATATATATATATATATATATATGTGTGTGTGTGTGCGTGTGTGTGTGTGTGGTATTTGTGGAAAAAGTGACTTACCGGTGAAAATGGTCACAATGGTTACTTGATTCAAGTTTCACAATGATAAGGCAGCGAAATAACACAAATAAAGTGCTCAATACGTTAATACAGCAAATGTATTATCATAAAGGTACACGGTAATAACCCACTCGAGTTTCACCATAAGGATCTTCAGGGTTAAATCCAGTGGATTAATCAAGATATTGATTAATTGCAGTTGATTGCACGTGTGTTTCTTTTCGCGATAAACGGTTGATTCAGATCCTTATGGTGAAACTGGAGTAGGTTATTACCGTGTACCTTTATGATAATATATATATTACATACACACACACACACACACCACATATATATATATATATATATATATATATATATATATATATATATATATGAGAGAGAGAGAAATAAGAGGAAATAAATTCGACAGTATGTGGAGAAAGGTAGACAAACACGGGATGTTGTAAAAAATGGATGTTTATTGTGCTGATGTCGACGAAGAAGGTCTAAAAGACCGAAACGTTACAACGTCGACATCAACACAATAAACATCCATTTTCTACAACATCCCGCGTTTGTCTACTTTTCTCCACACACACACACACACACACACACACACACACACACACTAGCTCAGTCGGTAGAGCATTCGGCTAGAAACCACAAGGTTCCTAGTTCGATACCGGTCCTCGCCAACTCAGCGTATGAGTAGCACAGGGATCTGTGCGGTAAAGTAAGGAGCTGATGGTAGGTGTGGCGCTCCACCTCAGACGCTAAAATAATCTCCTTGTCTAGCGCTAGTGAAAAGGGGATAGCCTCCCTCGCTGCATGGCTGATACCGGCATTAGGCCGCCCCGTCGACTTTACTTTTTACTTACATATATATATACCAAGATAGATAGAGAGAGAGAGAAAGGGCGAGCGAGCGAGAGAGAGAGAGAGAGAGAGGGTGGTAGAGAAGAGAGAGTGGTAGAGAAGAGAGAGAGAGAGAGAGAGAGAGAGAGAAAGAGATGCGCTTATTCTCACTGGGTGCTTCCCATAAAGTTACTTCGAGGGAAAAAAAATACCGACCCCTTCCACACATTTGCCGTAGTTATGTAACATTAAACAATTTCCACTGTTGCATCTGCAAACACACGTTCGTGCACGCTAAGTGAATGTGCAAAAAAAAAATAAATAAATAAATAAAAACAAAAAATAAAAGAATTCCCATCCGCGCATGCGCACATACTTGCACACTCCGTAAGCTCATTGATATGCAAGTAGGTTATCTGCTGACTCCATTTTCCAGCCTTCTGTCTTCTCTTTTGCCACGCCACCTCCCACCACCGCCCGCATCCCCTCATCACACACTTTACACTCCCACTTCCTTTCCTTCCCGCCACATCTTTTCGGGGCTTGTCGATTCGCAACGTAGACGTTTTGGTTGACTGTCTTTTTGGTCATCGTCCCCTGGGGTCCCTAGTTGTGGGTGTCTCTACGGAGACACCATTGTCGCTTTGAAAAAGGTCCTCATCTTTGGAGTTGAGATATAAGCTGCTCCTTCCTCCATCACGTGGTACAGCGGCAACTGTGATCGTAGAATTGGCCAGCATAGTAGTAGTAGTAGTAGTAGTAGTGGTAGTGTTATGATTTAAAGATTTATTCAGAAGCTACATATATATATATATATATATATATGTATATATATTTATATATAGTGTATGTGTGTGTGTGTGTGTCTGTCTATGTATGTGTGTGTTTGTGTGTGTACGATGTAATACATGTTCCTGAATGAGTACGTGTGGATCAGCACAAACCAAAAAGAAGCTGGTGACTGTAAGTGTATCTATTTTCTGAGAGATTCTCAAATACAGTGTCTGGGAAGAACTAGATAGATAGATAGATAGATAGATAGATATGAATAGACTAGAATTATATATATATATATATATATATATATATATATATATATATATATATATATACAACATTTATAAATAGATACATAAATTGGTAGATATGACTGGAATAATATATATATATATATATATATATATATATAAACATGCATATAGATAGATATATTTATAGATAGATATGTAGATATGAATAGACTGGGATTCATTAGGATAGATAGATTGATAAAATATAAATTGAGATAGATAATTAGATACATAGATATGAATAAACTGTAATGATAATAATAATTATATATATATATATATATATATATATATATATATATATATATATATATATATATATATATATACATTGATAGGTAGGTAGATATAAATAGACTCGGATGTACTGGGATAGATAGATAGATTGATAGATAGATAGATAAAATATGGTTTAGAATGGATAGATAGATAGTTATGAACTGAATGCAATAATTATATATATATATATATATATATATATATATATATATAAAGGAAGGTAGATATGAATAGACTAAGATGTACTTGGATAGATAGATAGATAGATAGATAGATTGGGATGGATAGATAGATAGATAGATATGAATAGTCTATTTTTTCGTCTTATCGTCTTTTTATGGCACATCAACCCTTTTCGGGTCATTTAATGTCGAATCAAGTCATTTTGATAATAGTTTTTTTTACAGTACCGGCTGTTGCTTAAAGGATCACCTCATCTAAGTATTGAACAGGCTCACCGGTGCTTAACTTCGTGAAGAGACTGTTTAATAATATTAATAATAATCCCCATATATATATATATATATATATATATATATATATATATATATATATATATGTAGGTGGATGGATCGATAGATTGATAGATAGCTATGAATAGACTTGGATATGCTGGAATGGATAGATAGATAGATAGATAGATAGATAGATAGATAGATAGATCTGAATAGACGGTAATAAATAGATCAGAGCAAAACAGATATATATATAAAGATAAACCTAATGAGTCAGATAAACCTACTAAAAGTTTCGCTAAGTGCTCTTCAGGGCCAAGATCGGACAAGAGTCGGAACTTAGCCCTGAAGAGCACTTACCGAAACTTTTAGTAGGTTTATCTGACTCATTAGGTTTATCTTTATTATTTGTTCTACTTAGGTATTGGGCACTTTTTACTTATTAGCTTTAGTTTCCTGGTGGTGTTTGTATGAATATATATATATTATATATCTTATTATAATGGAGATTGTGTGTTTTTCTGTCTGTAACCGAAACTATATTACTACTCAAGTCACAATTCCCTTAGTTATTGACATCACATTCTCCCTGATTGCATTTTTTTTTAACCTCAATTATGAATAAAATTGTTTTACATTATTCATACTGTTAACCTTATCTACATACTATCAACATGCAATTATATTTATATATACAACAAAATAGCGGTTTTACAATGTGAACGGGAGGCTAATTTGCATATTGATATTAGAAATGTGATTTTAATAAATATGTGCTTAGTATATAATTGATTTCTAACTGTTTGGTTTTTATTTTAATGAAATAGCAAAAATCTCTTCAATGAATCTTAATGAAATCCATTAACAAGAAAAATAAACTGTCATTTTATTATTTACTTCCTCTTTTAACTAAATACTTAAATTTAGAAAAAATAACAATGAAAGACGAGAGTGATGGAAGAGTAATTCAGTTGTTCTAATTTTTCGATTAAACCCCACTCTGTTATTAATCTTTTCTGCATTCTTATTTAGTTTCATTAGCCTTTCTAATTTAATACAATATTTTATTACATTAAAACTTAGATACTTGCACCCGGAGGGTGCATATATTTGCTAGTATATATAAATATAAATTGTTTTTTCTTTTGGCCAAGTGTAGTTCTGTGTTAAGAGGAAAGTTAAAGAAAATAGAAATAAGAAATATAAATGTAACAGATGAAAAGAAAGAAGACTAAGGCAGACATATATGCGAAAAATGAGAGGAAGCGCGTGGTGTAATGGTTAAAGTCATGGGAAATGGACTCGTCGCCCCGAGTTCAAATCCTGGACGTGGTAATTGCATTTCACTTAGCGCTAATACCCTTGGGAAAGGTATGAATCCTACTCCCCTCCAGCTATGGGTAAATAGTAGGGCTGTCTGGGGCTTTTTAACCTTGGTTAGGCAACCGGTCTAAGAGAAGGAAAACTGTGAATTCAAACCTGTTAAAATTCCGCTTAAGAAATTGACCTTGTGTCACATCCTGCTCGTGCGAAGGGGTTGGTAAAATATATATAGGCGAAAAATTTCCAACGTGTTGAGATTTATTGGTTCGAATAAAAGGACAATTTAGAGACGGGGGGTTTCCTGCTTTGAATTTCAGTATTTGATTCTAAAATACAATGTCTAGGAAAGAACTAGATAGAATAGATAGTAGATAGATAGATCTGAATAGACTTAGAATAAGGAAAAATCTTTATATTTATAATATTATAATATTATATATATAAGATAAAC
>CM042165.1:42120656-42145656 GCA_023376005.1 Doryteuthis pealeii | reverse complement strand
GAAATGAATTTAAACATCACAAAGAGAAATGGATTAAAGTAACTTTTAAAAAAATAAATAAACAAATAAAAAACATACATATATATGTGTATGTATATACGAACTGAATAAATAATTGAGTTGGTAATAATTGGTGACTTTAATGCAAGTGTTGGGGCTGACCACGACTCCTGACCATCTTGCTTGGGTTATCATGGCATTGGTAGAAGTAATGAGAATGGACAACGTCTCCTTGAGTTCTGCACATACCACAATCTATGCATCACCAACTCATATTTTCAGTCCAAACCTCGTCACAAAATTTCCTGGAGACACCCACCCCACGATCAGGCCACTGGCACCAGTTGTGACCCGATCATAACACGGCGCTCCGACCTCAAAAGTGTCCTCCAAATCTGTACCTTTCACAGCGCAGACTGTGACTCGGACCACCCCCTCGTCTGCTGTAGAGTCAAACTGCAAATGAAAAATTTCCACAGAGTCAAATCAAATGGACCCCCTCGTGTGGATAGTGCCAAAGCAGCTGACCCAACCAAAGCTGCTGCCTTCCTCTGTGCCCTAGAAGAGTCTCTCCACCACCTACCACAGTGTTGCTCTGCCCAGCAATATTGGGATGGCCTACGGACCACCATCCATAACACGGCCCTGGCAATTTTTGGTAAAAGAGTGCTTAGGTCTAATGATTGGTTCAAAGCCAATGACTCTGTATTGACACCAATCTTGGAAGAAAAAAATATCGCTTCCGTTAATTACAAATCCGTGCCGAATGACAAGACTTTACATGCCCTTGGAGCTTCAAGAAAGAAACTACAACAAACTGCACGTCGCTGTGCTAACAGTCACTGGCTACAGATTTGCAGCAGCATTCAATCATCTGCTGAGTCTGGTAATATCAAAGGCATGTACGACGGCATAAGAAAGGCGCTTGGACCATCACATCGCAAAATCGCTCCTCTGAAATCAGCCTCAGGAGAAATCATAAAAGATCGATCTAAACAACTTGATCGCTCGGTAGAACATTACTCAGCACTCTACGCCAGCGACAACACCGTTTCTGATGCAGCTCTACGTCATGTAGAGCGACAACTAGTAGCAGAAGGGCTATGTAAGGAACCTACAACTGAAGAACTTTGCATTGCCCTTGACAGACTAAACTGTGGCAAATCACCTGGCAGCGATGGAATCACAGCTGAAATCCTAAAGTGTGGGAAGCCTGTTCTCCTAGAAAACTCCACAAACTCCTCTGCCTATGCTGAAGTGAAGGGGTTATCCCACAAGACATGAGGGATGCCACTATCGTAACACTGTATAAGAACAAGGGAGACAGGAGCGATTGCAATAATTACCGTGGTATCTCTTTACTCAGCATTACAGGTTGCTCTTTGCTAGAGTTGCACTAAATAGACTTCAGATCCTCGCAGAAAAGACTTACCCTGAATCACAGGCCGGTTTCAGAGTAGGAAGGTCCACTACTTACATGATCTTCTCTCTGAGGCAGCTTCAGGAGAAATTTAGAGAACAGTGAAGGCCACTCTACATAGAATTTATTGACCTCACAAAAGCTTAGTATAACATTAAATATACTATAACTTTAAAAATACCATGTGTTCATGTGCTCTGGTGAACGGTAAGGAAATTTTTTTATAACTGTTTTTAGTAATCTTTGTAAGGTAAAATTTGAGTAAAATTTGTATATACTAGAGATCTAAAATCTATAAATCAGTTTTCAGTATTTTAAATTAGAAAGATCTTCGACTGTTGATGCCATGTTACTGGCATGAATATATATATATATATATATATTTATATATATATCTATATATATATATATTATTATATTAATATATATATATATATATATATATATATATATAATATTATATATATATATATATATATATATATTATAATATAATATTATATATATATATATATATATATCCAATGTAACCTTATATATTTATATTATATATATATGGCCGAGGAGCTCAGTCGGTAGAGCGTTTGGCTAGAAACCACCAGGTTCCTAGTTCGATACCCGCCCTCGCCAACTCAGCCGTATGAGTAGCACAGGGATCTGTTGCGGTAAAAGTAAGGAGCTGATTGGTAGGTGGGCGCTCCACCTTCAGACGCTAAAATAATCTCCATGGTCTAGCGCTAGTTGAAAAGGGGATAGACTCCCTCGCTGCATTGGCTAATACCGACATTAGGCCGCCCCGACGACTTTACTTATATATATATATATGTGTGTGTGTGTGTGAGTGCGTGTGTGTGTGTGTGTGTGATGGACTCTCCACGTGATCGACGTATGAGTGTTCATACGAGGAACATTCTCACAGTGATTTGTTTATAGTGGTGATGGCTTGTGTTGGACCATCCACACTTTTTAGCACAGTCGATAGGAAAAATTTGGTGCATCAAGACCCCAATCAACGACCGACCTGAGGAATTTTGAATTCAGATTTATCCCTCTCCTAGATTGGTTACCTACCCAAGGCTGAAGGGCCCAGTCTGCCCTACTATTTAACCCATAGCTGGAGGGAATTTTGAATTCAAAGTTATCCCTCTCCTAGACTGGTTACCTACCCAAGGTTTATATATATTATATTAATATATAATATATATAATATATTATATATATATATATCGTATCCATGCGTTCCAAGTGTTTTTCTTATTTCTTCCCTCACCATTTCAAGCGAACTGCAAATTCATTTCAATAGTTTCTTGGAAATGAATCACGCAGGATAGTTTACACGGTATGAGTTAGACTGCCTTAGTTGTTTCCCCGGATCTTGAGTAAAAACCCTACAATCTATTAAGAAACTTTAGTTGGGACTCATAAATTTTCCTAGGGACTCAATCAAAGCAAATATGTGCGTCCCAGGGCACGCATTAAACAAAAAAAACCCATCAGTATCACTATTTAGGTGAAACCTGGGTAAGAGGTTTCTGGCTCTTTTACGTTTTTAGGTTTTATAGTTTTGCCCTACTTCGTATATTGACCATTTTTACATATTAAACTTTTTTCGAGCCGTCAGAGTTATAGAAATAGTGATAAAAATAATATATTATATATGTATATATATATATATATATATATATATATATATTTATGGGGGGGATATCTCTCTCATATACATATATATGTACTTTCAATGACATATATTCTCTATAGACTTCAATAATATATCTCTTCAGACTTCAAATTTTGAACGGACTGATAAACAAGGTCTCGTTATTCTGTGATAAAATCTTTTATCACCTTCCATATACCAACAAATGCCCTGAAGATGATCTAATTAATAGATCGAAACACTGCAGCGTCGGCCAATAAACTTACCGCTCAACTTATTTAAACCTGTGTTTTTTCAATTTTCTTAATATACTGCACACACACACACACACCACACACACACACACATATATATATATATATATATATATATATATATCCATTCTCTCGTATTGATCTCGATGTATGAAAAGACCCAAGAGTTCAGGTTATGGTGTTTAACCGTTGTACGACCTCTACAGATGATCTTGTTAAGCTTTTTGCTAAAGCCGATAAAAGAAGAGTCCCGTCAGTCCTACTATTAATCTACAGCTGGCTAGATATATTTCCCAAAAGTATTACTGCGAAGTAAATCACCAATCCGGTTTAGCGCAGTCGACAGAGCACTTGTTTTTGAATCACGGCCCTCGCCAACTCCGCGTGTGAGTAGCCCAGGGATCTGTGCAGTAGAGTGAGGAGCTGATGGTAGGTGTGGCGCTACATCTCTATGATTAGCGCATATTGATGAGTTAACTAAATAGCCACCGATAGATATCGATGTTTATTGACCAAAACCAAACCATTCATGACTGTACAAAAAGCCAAAGAATGCGTGTTTCCCGCATCCATAGAATGTACAGGTGCTAGAGATGACATATCTATGTATATTGGTGCTAGAGATTGCCCAGGAAAATGTCAGGATACAAATCTTGCAATAAAATATTTAAGGAAGATACGCTGTAAAAGTAATTAAAAATGAGGTGGATTACATTATACAATGGGCCGGATTAGCTCAGTCGGTAGAGCGTTCGGCTAGAAACCACAAGGTTCCTAGTTCGATACCGGTTCTCGCCAACTCAGCGTATGAGTAGCACAGGGATATGTGCGGTAAAGTAAGGAGCTGCTGGTAGGTGTGGTGCTCCACCTCAGACGCCAAAAACAATCTCCTTGGTCTAGCGCTATTGAAAAGCGGATAGACTCCCTCGCTGCATGGCTGATACCGACTTTAGGCCGCCCTGACGACTTTACTACTATATTATACAATGTGAGAAATTGACAGACAGCATGACACAATTGCTTTGCACAAAACATCCCATGGTAAAAATTTAAAAAAGTTAAAGCTAGTGGAGTGGTCTATTGTTCGAAAAATACGTTGCAGAGCCCCAACAACATCACACTTTAAAACCCCATTCCTTTCAGCACAGACGAACATGACACACACACTACTGAAGTCATAGCTCTAACCACAATATCTGAAAATACAGCCATAGAACCCAAACACAATACAAACCTAATTAAAAAAAACTTTTAACTTAGCAACATTTAACGTTAGAACGCTAACCACAATAACCCAGCGATCCGAACTAACGGTGCCTGTAGAAGAAAAATATATAGACACCATATGTGTACAAGACATAGATTTGACCATAGTGATTTAGAATTAAAATACCATGCATCTGGAAATGGCTGGATGCTTGTGTCGACATCTGCTAGGAAAAACTCCGCTAATACTACCATATGAGGTGTAGGATAAATCTGAGGACTACGTTTAATGGCAATCCCTGCATAACTGTAGTCTCGTATTACAGCCCCACAAATGTCAGCGATGAAACGGACACAGTAACATTCTATAACGAGATATTCTACCTATGCAAACACCACTCCCCCAAACACAATGTACTGAGACCCATGAATGCGCTTATAGGCAGAAACGAAAACAATAGATTCAGCTTACACAACACCTCAAACAGGAACGGTGAGATTCTAGCCGAGCTCTCACTTGAGAATAGGCTTGTATGACTGAACACAGGCATTCCCAAAACGACGGGTCAAACTCTGGGCCTACACCTGCCCAAATAGCACAAAAGCACAACTAGATTAAATCCTATTAAGTAGAAAATGGATAAACATTGCTATGAACTGCGAAGCATACACCTCGTTTGAGGGAGTATCCTCCGATCACAGAATAATCACAGCCAAACTCTGCCTAAGTGTACGTAGAAACAAAGGGCAAACCAGTAAATCTGTACGATACGACTGGTCCTCACTTACCAACAGTGATATATGTGATCGCTACTCTGTAACAGTAAGGAATTAGTTCGACATCCTCCAGGAGACATCAACAATATACACTCCAAATGACGAATACAAAAACTTTTCCAGTGCCCACATAGAGGTTACTTGTCTTTGGGGGATGGTTTGCTGTGTGACAATAACGCAAGATTCCATAATTCTACGTAGTGTTCTATTGTGTATGTGAGTTAATATTTTGGCACTTTTAAAATCAAAGGTATGGTTAGTGTCTATAATTTGTTTAGCTAGGGCGTTCAGGGGTCTACACAATAGATTGCTTAAATTGCAACAAGAAATATGTAGGAGAGACTTCTAGATCTTTGACTAAACGGGTCTCTGAACATAGATATCATATTAAACGAGGTTTTCTAACATATAGCTAAATATGTAACAGGAATAAATTCGACATCCTCTAGGACACATCTGCAATGCACACTCCAAATGAGGAATACGAAAACTTTATCAGTGCCCACATTGAAGCTGCTGCAGAATACATACCGACCAAACAAAGAGCAGAACATCACTGTCCCCTGGGAGACAGAAGCAATTAGAGTAAAGAGAAATAATATTAAAAAAGCATCCTAATGCAATAAAACAAACCCAACTAATACCAACATAGAACACCTTAAGAAAGCCCAGGTAGAACTAACAGAAACATACAAAAAAGAACGGATACAATACATCCAAGAACAAATAAATAAAATCAGACATGCAGTAGAAGATAGACAGTCACGATTAGCATGGCAAACCGTAAACGAAATTAATTGGAAAAAAACTACCTGTAGATCAAAGTTAAAGGCAAACAGTCAAAAGGATAGACTCCAGAAATGGAAAGGCCACTTCCAAAAACTGTTCGGAGCACCCTAAAATCATAGAAAATAATACCCCTTAGCCCACCCCACCCCCAAAAATAAGGAATAACCAAATAGACATTAGGCTAGGAGACTTTACGATGGAAAAACTTAATACATGCTAAAATATTCCCTTGTTCTAGGATTGAGTTATGTTGAAAATAAATTCCATTTTAATTGGTTCTATTTGTAATCTTAATTAATCAAAAACTGACCCATCTATTACTACACATTCTGCCTGTCACTTCCCCTATATATATATATATATATATATATATATATATAATATATATACAATACTAGGGAGGGGGTAAAAAAATTTATCACCTTAATATACAACAGTTCCGGTGTTGTGGACGGTCTCATTAGCTGACCAGAAATGAAAAACCAAGTTAAAAGATCTCTGCCTTTTTAAGAACTATGGCACATGCCGTGGCGGGGAGGAGGATGCCCATTGGCTGGCGGTACTCGAAGCAAGTAGCACTGGCCAATGGGAAGCCACCACCCAGCCTCGGCATGGCCAAATAATCTCTTTAAAAGAACACTGACACAAAATGCCATGTACAGAAGGCGAAGCCACACAATGCAGTAGCAGGATATTGCTGGGATGCAAGCTCGAAATTTGAACATTTTGGACTGGGTCACCTGTGCGAACAAGTATAATGTTGAAAGACCCGAAACTGGTAATGATCACTGAAAAAACATGAATATATATATATTATATATTTATATATATATATATATATATTATATATCTTGATTAACTCCTCTTCATATATCTTAGTATCTATGTGACTGTAAGAGAAAGATTGGAGAGTGAGAGAAGATTGAACTTCCCACTTGATTAGTATGTTAATTTTCCTAAACAACAAGCGTTTTAGCTTCTGGCTGCCCATGAAAATTAACATACAAATAAAGTGGAAGTTCAATCTCCCTCTCACACTCTCCAATCTCTCTCCTAGCAAAACACGGGAAGTAAATTACCTCTTACGTCCCTAGCATCAAATAGGAGAACCATGGTGAGCAAGGAATGTAATTCTTACACATCTTAAAATCTAGAATAGAAAATCTTGTAGTCAGAGGAAGTTACTGGGAATTGAACTCTGTAATTTTTGCTACACATCCAATGCTCTTACAAATACCTATGCTTACGGTCAAGTCACATTGAAAACAGTGGTACCCACTAGATCACCGAAGTTAAGCAGTGATGAGCCTCTTCAATACTTAATTGGGTGACCACTTTAGAAGCAGCAGGTACTGTAAGTAACCTGAGTTCTTTGTTTATTAAATAAGAAAACTGAAAAAATGGAAAGGCTGCGGGCCTCGACGAAATACCCCCTGAGGTCAGAAAAAGAAAGAAATTCGATTACATATTACTCAGACTATGCAATGTACTATACAGACAAAACACGATAGAAAGATGGATGAACGGTTGCATCATCCCGTTCCCCCAAAAAGGAGACCTAAGAATCGTCGCTAAGAACTACAGAGGCATAACCCTAACTGCTATAGCCGCTAAGATGTATAAAGCACTTCTCGTTAATCGCATCAGAAATGGAAAAAATCCGTATAATAAATAAAAAATTATTCTGCCGGAATCGATCCACTATCTCTCCGATCTTCACTATTCGTCGAATCATAGAAGGGGTTCGAGCAAAGACTCTTGAGGCAACCCTACTATTTGTAGATTTCTCCAGGGCTCTTGATTCAATACATAGAGAGAAATGGAGCAAATGCTACTAGCATGCAGCCTCCACAAAGAAACAGTTACCGCCATAATGATGATCTATCAAAACACCAAAGCAATAGTACGCTCAACTGATAGCGACACATATTTCCTTGACATTGTCGCTGGAGTCCTACAAGGAGATATGCTAACGCCATATATGTTTATAATATGCCTAGATTACGTACTTCGAACATCATTAGATCCCATTAAAGAAAAAGGCATCACAATAAAAATCCAAGAATCATGCAATATCCCACACAAACTATCATGGATGCGGATTACGCAGATGATCTTGCACTGCTTTCAAATACTTCTGCACGAGCCGAATCCATGTTATACGGCCTAGAGACGGCAGCAGGAAATATCGGTCTATACGTGAACTGCGAAAAAACTGACTTCCTGTTTTTTTTTTAAATGAAGGAGGCATCTCCCCACTCTATGGTAAACTAATCTCTGTGTAACAAATCACATACCTATGCAGTAATAACTTAATAAGAGAAAGCGATGTTAATGCAGGCATAGAAAAGGCGTGGTCTGCTATAAACAGTTTTTCAGCCATATGGAAACGCGATCTCACTGACAAGGTAAAGCGACAGTTCTTCGAAGCTGTAGTTGTATCTGTGCTACTGTACGGCTGCACCCTAGCGAAGTGACTAAAAAATAAGCTAGATGGGAGCTGGACAAGAATGCTGCGTGCAATCTTAAACAAGACGTGGAAACAACACCCAATGAGAAAACAGCTGTACGGCTACCTGCTCTATATAACACAAACCATCCGTGTAAGGCGAACAAGACACGCTGGGCACTGCTGGAGAAGCAAGGATGAACTCATAAGTAACGTTCTTCTGCGGAAGCTTGATCATGGGCACGCCAATGTAGGCCGTTGAGCAAAGACATACATTGACCAGCTCTGCACAGATACTGGATGCTGTGTAGAGGATCTGCCGGGGGCAATAAATGATAGGGATGGTTGGTGAGAGATATAGATGCCCGTGCTTCTGTCGCGACATGATAATATATATATACATACATATATATATATATATATATATAATATGAGTGTGTGTGTGTATAAAGTTGCGAAAAAAGAAAAGACTATATATCCCTTTCTTTATTCATATATATATATATATATATATATATATGATGTTGTTCTGCTTCTAACGGGAGAAAATTCAATATTTTATTAAAAAAAAGAAGGTTCGCAAAATGTATTATGTTTTTAGAAAAACAATTTTATTCTTTTCATCTTATATATGCAACACGTGTTTCAGATCTTCTGGTATCTTCTTCAGGCTTTGATCAATATAATTTTCATATTATTGATCAAAGCCTGAAGAAGATACCAGAAGATCTGAAACACGTGTTGCATATGTAAGATAAAAAAAAAAGATTTTTTCTAAAAACATATTTGCGGACCTTCTTTTTATAATATAATATAATATAAATAATATATATATATATATATATATATATATAATATATTATATATATATATATAAGAAGGGATAGTGTGTGTACCCACGTGTTTGTGGGTATACGTACATATAGACGCAAGCGCCGTATCTACATGAATATATTACATATGAATAAAACCCACAGGCCTACACATACTGATACGCAATTCAACACACCAATGTAAGAATTCATTTTTGAGCAATTTTTTTTCCAAAGAGTATCTATACAGGGCTGTTCAATGTAAGTCTTTGCTGGTTGACTCACAGTTGTATGTATTCACGTGGTTGTATCTTCTTTCGCGTGTCATTTTTATTTGAAAAATATATGACGTGCTTAGTTATTATTCAAACCAAAGAAAAGAAAAAGAAAACATAATAGCTCCTCCAGAAATGAAGTTTGTTTTTGCACGCACACACACGTTAACACAAACACACACATGCGCGCGCGCCTGCTCACATACACACAAGCACGCACGCACTACACACACAAACACACTCACGCACCCTCATATAGACTGAACGCGGACGCTCGTATCCCCCCCCCACACACACGCATGCGCACATACACTCATAAGGAAACACGTAATTATACACACTCACACACGCGCGCACGGGCATGCACGCACACACATACTGACAAACGCACGCAGATACACACGCTTTCATGCACATATAAACACAAATGCACACACACACACACACATACATACAGATATACCGCCCACGTTTTAAAATTTCACTTGTGTTGTGCAAGAGAACTTGGGCAAGTGGCAATGATAGCTCTCTTGTGTCTTTCTGTTTCATCTCTTTCTATCTATCTATCTATCTCATCTATCTATTTTCAATTTGTTTCTCCCCCCCCCTCTCTCTCTAATCTATCTATCTATCTATCTGTCTATCTCTCTCTATATATATATATCTCGCTTGTCAATTTGTTTCCCCTCCCCTCTCTCTCTCTCTCTCTCTCTTCCTCGTAATTTTGTTTCATCTCTCTCTCTCTCTCTCTCTCTCTCTCTCCCTCTCTCTCTCTCTAATCTATCTATCTTTCTGTCTCTATATATCTCTATCTTCTCTCCCTTGTCAATTTTTCCCCTCCTCTCTATCTCCCTCTTTCTTTCTCGAAATTTTGTTCCATCTCTCTCTCTCTCCCTCCCCCTCTCTCTCTCTCTCTTCTCTCTCTCTCTCTCTCTCCTTTCTGCTTTGTCCTCTCTATTGTTTGGTTTGGCTTGGTCTGGTTTCTTTGTTTAAGGGCATATCAATCTGTGTTTTATTTAATACCAAAGCTAACCTCGTTAATGATCAGTAGTGGTACTATTTTACCCATCGGTGGGAGTTGATCTGCTCATAACTCATTTGTAAACAAATTTAAAAAATTGCTTCTCCGTACACATCACACATTCCTCTCTAAAGTTCGCATGGTTTGCAAGCCCTGTCGACTGAGGCTTTAGAATACACCGACTGCACCAATGCAGAGGGGTAAGGCCCCCACCAATGGTGCCACCTGTTGGTCGTGGGTGGTGATCCACGATGCTTAAGGACGGAATCCTTGTGGAAGAGCATTTCATGACATGCAATACTCCACTCAGGCTCTTACTTAGGTAGGACGGGCGGTCGGAGAGGCCCCCTCTGATCAATCGGTTGGTCGCGTCAAGCCCTAGAACCTATAAGATTGTCCCAACCATATTGCCCTCATAACAAGCCTCAATCGTTTTTATCATATATGTGCTAGAAAGCGGTGAGGGTTTTTTGGTCCTGGGTATGGACGTTAAACTATCTGATAGCGAAAAGCTCAGGGAAATGTGGATTACCATTTGATCACGATTACTCCCAGGTCGACTTTGACCCGGAGCGGTAGTACCTGATAGGGTCCCATCTATGATTTAATTAGAAAAAATAAATTTTTAAAAATCTGTTAAAGAATTGAGTGCCCATCAAGAAAGAATCTATTTAAAAAAAATGTTTGTGTGTGGGGGTTGGAGGTGCGTGGTGTAATGGTTAGAGTCTTAGGATATGGACTCGCCGACCCGAGTTCAAATACTGGACGAGTCTACTTACATTTCACATAGCGCTAATACTCTTACGAAAGGTATGCATCCAACTACTCTCCCTCCAACTATGGGTAAATAGTAGGACAGACTTGGCTCTTTAACCTTGGCTTTGAGAAGGAAAACTCTGAATTAAAACCTGTTAAACTCCGCTTAATAAATTGCCCTTGTGTCACATCCTTATCGTCTGGAGGGGTTGATAAATACATATTTCAAAATTTTATCGGCATTAAATGACCCATCGAGGTTGATATGCCGTAAACCAAAACAAACATTGAATTTGAATTTGGCTTTCGAATAGAATTATATTATTTAGAAATAAGTTCAAATTGGGAAAAGTTAAGTGAAAAAAAAGGAAAAGAAAAGAAAAAGAGGTTTCGAACATTTGCCAAAGTCATCGTCAAATTTACAATAATAATGATTTTGGAATTGATTCAAGAGATGTGTCCCTTAATTCCTGGCAATATTCCAAATTGCATTTTGCCAAATTTAGCATTTTCTATCTTAAGTAATCCAATGAAATTACTTAAGGATGACCTGCTGCTCAGCCTGTGAGAGGCTGAGAGAAGAGTGCTGGTCTAAGCGGAAATTCGAATTAATAATATCGTTGAACAGAGATTACTATGCAGTCTATGGTCTACTATGGCGAAAGAATTGGTTTGGTTTGATTTGTTTTACGGCATATCAACCTCAGTGGGTTATTTAATACCGATAAAGTTTTGAAATAAATCAATTCTTAATGGATAATACAATTTTGTTATAAATACATTTTTCTATTTAACCCATAGATGGGACCCCAACAGCTGCTACCACTCCGGGTCAGAGTAGACCAGGGAGCAATGGTGATGAAGTGGTGTTCCACATTCCCCAAACCTCCAAAACTGGAACCTCACCATCAGATAGAGTTTAACGTCATTCCCAGGACATGGAGACCCTCAGCCACCGCCTTCTAGCACCCATATGATAAAAAGGGATTGGGGTTTGCCATAAATGCAATAGGGTTGGGAAAATCATATAGGTGCTAGGGCTCCGATTGATCGGAGGGGGCCTCTCCGACCGCCCGTCTAGCCCAAGATAGGGCCAAAGTGGAGTATTGCATGTCATGAACTGCTCATCCACCTGGGCTCTATCCTTAAGCATCACGGGTCGCCACCCACGGCCAACAGGTGGCCCCATTGAGGGAGTCTTACCCCTCTGCAGAGGTGCAGTCGGTGCATTCTAACGCCCCAGCCGACAGGGCGCTATGGCGAAAGAATAAAACTATACAAGCGGGACCCGTGAATATATCACAGAATGATAATTTGATCATTACAACGTTTATGTTTACTTAAGAGCAATATAGTTCAATATGTAAAGTAAAGTCGACAAGGTGGCCTAATGTCGGTATCGGCCAGACAGCGAGGGAGTATATCCCCTTTTCAATAGCGCTAGACCAAGGAGATTGTTTTGGTGTCTGGAGTGGAGCGCAACACTTGCCATCAGCTTATCACTTTACCGCAGAGATCACTGTGCTACTCATACGCTGAGTTGGCGAGGGCCGGCATCGAACCAGGAACCTTGCGATTCCTAGGCAAGTGCTCTACCGACTGAGCTAAATCTTGATTTAACTTTCTTGCACTCTTTTTTTTTTCATTATGTTTGATTGTAATATATTAGCATCATGGCTTCCACACGCTCACCCCTCCTTTATATATATCCCCTCCCATCTTTCTTTCTTTTTTATCATATTTTTCTATGTAGCATGTCCCTTTTCTTCCCTTTCTTTTTTTTTGTTGATAAAAACGGAATGGTCCATCATTTAGCCGAGGTGACGACACTCATAAGAAATACGAATTCGGTGGATAAGCAAGACTACATAATCAGGATTTACATTTTTGAATTTCTTGGGCGGTCTCATTTTAACCAGAGGGTGTTACAAGATGATAACGGTCGTACAATTAAGGAACACGAGTATACGAGTATCAATATATAGATTTAACACCAATTTTGAGTTGACATGCCGTAAAATCCAACCAACCAACCAATTAATCAAGTCCTCATTGGTAAAGTGGTGGACATGTTTGCGTTTGACATTAATAAACAAACATATTAAATATTTAATTCAACACATATCATAGGACTGATGCAATCTTCCTTGGGGAGTGGCATCATAGGTCACAGTCACCTGGGTATGACGCTAAACTGCATCTAATGGTGAAGTTCAAATGATGGAGCTCTAGGTGCGTGGAATACTCCTTCATTGTCATTAATCCTGGGTCCGCCCGGGGTGATAGTTGGTTGGTTTTTTTCGGCATGTAAAACCATTGGGTTATTTTATGCCGAAGCCTTTTTTTTATTTCATTCATTCTTGATGGGCACTCAATTTGTTTTAAACACATTTTTCTATTTAAACCCATAGATGGGACTCTAACAGGTACTACGACTCCGGGGCAGAGTGAACCTTTGAGTAATGGTGATCAAGGGGTGCTCAACAAAACCAAGATCACAAGAACAGGAACCACCATCAGATAGAGTTTGACGTCATACCCTGGACATGAAGACACTTAGCCACCGCCTTCTAGCACATATATGATAAAAAGGGTTGAAGGTGGCTATAAGCTTATATTATATATATATATATATATATATATATATATATATGTATGTGTGTGGTGTGTGTGTGTGTGTGTGGTATTTGTGGAAAAAGTGACTTACCGGTGAAAATGGTCACAATGGTTACTTGATTCAAGTTTCACAATGATAAGGCAGCGAAATAACACAAATAAAGTGCTCAATACGTTAATACAGCAAATGTATTATCATAAAGGTACACGGTAATAACCTACTCGAGTTTCACCATAAGGATCTTCAGGGTTAAATCCAGTGGATTAATCAAGATATTGATTAATTGCAGTTGATTGCACGTGTGTTTCTTTTCGCGATAAACGGTTGATTCAGATCCTTATGGTGAAACTTGAGTAGGTTATTACCGTGTACCTTTATGATAATATATACATACATACATACATACATATATATATATATATATATATAAATATATATATATATATATATGTGTGTGTGTGTGTGAGAGAGAGAGAGAAATAAGAGGAAATAAACCGACAGTATGTGTGGAGAAAGGTAGACAAACACGGGATGTTGTAGAAAATGGATGTATTGTACTGATGTCGACAAAGAAGGTCTAAAAGACCGAAACGCTAAAACGTCGACATCAGCACAATAAACATCCATTTTCTACAACATTCCGTATTTGTCTACTTTTCTCCACACACACACACACACTAGCTCAGTCGGTAGAGCATTCGGCTAGAAACCACAAGGTTCCTAGTTCGATCCCGGTCCTCGCCAACTCAGCGTATGAGTAGCACAGGGATCTGTGCGGTAAAGTAAGGAGCTGATGGTAGGTGTGGCGCTCCACCTCAGACGCTAAAATAATCTCCTTGGTCGTGTAGCGCTATTGAAAAGGGGATAGACTCCCTCGCTGACTGGCTGATACCGGCATTAGGCCGCGCCCGACGACTTACTTTTTACTTACATATATATATACCGAGTAGATAGAGAGAGAGAGAAAGGGCGAGCGAAGAGAGAGAGAGAGAGAGAGAGAGAGAGAGAGAGAGGAGGTAGAGTGGTAGAGAAGAGAGTGGTAGAAGAAGAGAGAGAGAGAGAGAGAGAGATAAAGAGATGCGATTATTCTCACTGGGTGCTTCCCATAAAGTTACTTCGGTGAAAAAAAATACAGACCCCTTCCACACATTTGCCGTAGTTATGTAACATTAAATAATTTCCACTGTTGCATCTGCAAACACACGTTCGTGCACGCTAAGTGAATGTGCAAAAAAATAAATAAATAAATAAAAACAAAAAATAAAAGAATTCCCATCCGCGCATGCGCACATACTTGCACACTCCGTAAGCTCATTGATATGCAAGTAGGTTATCTGCTGACTCCATTTTCCAGCCTTCTGTCTTCTCTTTTGCCACGCCACCTCCCACCACCGCCCGCATCCCCTCATCACACACTTTACACTCCCACTTCCTTTCCTTCCCGCCACATCTTTTCGGGGCTTGTCGATTCGCAACGTAGACGTTTTGGTTGACTGTCTTTTTGGTCATCGTCCCCTGGGGTCCCTAGTTGTGGGTGTCTCTACGGAGACACCATTGTCGCTTTGAAAAAGGTCCTCAGCTTTGGAGTTGAGATATAAGCTGCTCCTTCCTCCATCACGTGGTACAGCGGCAACTGTGATCGTAGAATTGGCCAGCATAGTAGTAGTAGTAGTAGTAGTAGTAGTGGTAGTGTTATGATTTAAAGATTTATTCAGAAGCTACATATATATATATATATATATATATATATATATATATTATATATATATATGTGTGTGTGTGTGTGTGTGTGTGTGTGTGTGTGTGTACGATGTAATACATGTTCCTGAATGAGTACGTGTGGATCAGCACAAACCAAAAAGAAGCTGGTGACTGTAGTGTATCTATTTTCTGAGAGATTCTCAAATAGTGTCTGGGAAGAACTAGATAGATAGATAGATAGATAGATAGAATAGACTAGAATTATATATATATATATATATATATATATATATATATATATATATATATATATATATACAAACATATATAGATACATAATGGTAGATATGACTGGATATATATATATATATATATATATATATATATATATATATATATAAACATGCATATAGATAGATATATTTATAGATAGATATGAATAGACCGGGATTCATTAGGATAGATAGATTGATAAAATATAAATTGAGATAGATAGATAATTAGATACATAGATATGAATAAACTGTAATGATAATAATAATTATATATATATATATATATATATATATATATATATATATATATATATATATATATACATTGATAGGTAGGTAGATATAAATAGACTCGGATGTACTGGGATAGATAGATAGATTGATAGATAGATAGATAAATATGGTTTAGAATGGATAGATAGATAGTTATGAACTGAATGCATATATATATATATATATATATATATATATATATATATATATATATAAGGAAGGTAGATATGAATAGACTAAGATGTACTTGGATAGATAGATAGATAGATAGATAGATTGGGATGGATAGATAGATAGATATGAATGGACTATTTTTGGTCATATCGTCTTTTTACGGCACATCAACCCTTTTGGGTCATTTAATGTCGAATCAAGTCATTTTGATAATAGGTTTTTTTACAGTACTGGCTGTTGCTTAAAGGATTCCCCCATCTAAGTATTGAACAGGCTCACCGGTGCTTAACTTCGTGAAGAGACTGTTTAATAATATTAATAATAATCCCCATATATATATATATATATATATATATATATATATATAGGTGGATGGATCGATAGATTGATAGATAGCTATGAATAGACTTGGATATGCTGGAATGGATAGATATATAGATAGATAGATAGATAGATAGATAAATCTGAATAGACGGTAATAAATAGATCAGAGCAAAACAGATATATATATAAAAATAAACCTAATGAGTCAGATAAACCTACTAAAAGTTTCGCTAAGTGCTCTTCAGGGCCAAGATCGGACAAGATTTGGAACTTAGCCCTGAAGAGCACTTACCGAAACTTTTAGTAGGTTTATCTGACTCATTAGGTTTATCTTTATTATTTGCTCTGCTTAGGTATTGGGCACTTTTTACTTATTAGCTTTAGTTTCCTGGTGGTGTTTGTATGAATATATATGTATCTTATATATATATATAAATATAAATTGTTTTTTCTTTTGGCCAAGTGTAGTTCTGTGTTAAGAGGAAAGTTAAAGAAAATAGAAATAAGAAATATAAATGTAACAGATGAAAAGAAAAAGACTAAGGCAAACATATATGCGAAAAATGAGAGGAAGCGCGTGGTGTAATGGTTAAAGTCATGGGAAATGGACTCGTCGCCCCGAGTTCAAATCCTGGACGTGGTAATTGCATTTCACTTAGCGCTAATACACTTGGGAAAGGTATGAATCCTACTCTCCCTCCAGCTATGGGTAAATAGTAGGGCTGTCTGGGCTCTTTAACCTTGGTTAGGCAACCAGTCTAGGAGAAGGAAAACTGTGAATTCAAGCCTGATAAAACTCCGTTTAAGAAATTGACCTTGTGTCACATCCTGCTCGTGCGGAGGGGTTGGTAAATATATATAGGCGAAAAATTCTCAACGTGTTGAGATTTATTGGTTCGAATAAAAAGGACAATTTAGACGGGGGGTTTCCTGCTTTGAATTTCAGTATTGATTCTAAAATACAATGTCTAGAAAGAACTAGATAGATAGATAGATATATCTGAATAGACGTTAGAATAAGGAAAAGAAATCTTTATATATATATATATATATATATATATATATATATATATATAATATAAAGATAAACCTAATGAGTCCAATATCCGACAAGAGTCGGATCTTAACCCTGAAGAGCACTTAGCGAAACTTTTAGTAGGTTTATCTGACTCATTAGGTTTATCTTTATTATTTGCTGTAAATTATTATTTGCTCTACTTTAGGTATTGAGCACTTTTTACTTATTAGCTTTAGTTTTGGTTTTTGTATGAATATATATATATATATATATATATATATATATATATATATATATATACATAAAATTGTTTTTTCTTTTGGCCAATTATTTTACCAATAGATTATTTTTGGTTGATACGATTATCTTGGTCCAGGTGATGTTTGGTAGTATATTTTTACAATCAAACTATTTGCTGGGTTTTTTTCTCACCGCGAGGATTTACCAACGAGTTTGGTATATTAAATTATATATATGAGATGTCATTCAGATTCGAAATCTTGCATTCAGATTAATATGTTGTAACTAAGAAACACAAAATTTGGTTTTGATTTTTACTAATTAAGGGATATAATTCAATGATTGAAAAAAAATACCGTATACAGACACTTTCCCCCCCCCCTCTCCACTACCGTCGACACGAGTCGAGTTTTTAACTTTAGAGGCAGAAAAATCAAAAACTTCCGTTAACAGACCCTTCAACCCCCAGCCCCCGCCGAAACCTCTTAACTGGCGTCAAGACAGCCGACCCAGACCAACGCCATCTGTAGGCCTCGCGAAGACTCTTACTGTAAAAATAAAGAAAAAAGAATTCTAAAATAAATAAAACTACCTTTAAAAGACACTTCCACCCCAACCCTCGTCGGCACAGGTTTTGAACTTCCCGCTAAAACAGACCCACCCAACCCCTTATTGTATAAAAACAAAGACGCCTTTTTTATTTCTAAAATAATATTATTCTAAGCATATAATTTTAGTATATGATTTTAGGAAAATTATCTTATTTTACTAATATTTATTTTTTATTAGGTATCAACAATTCAAGTGCCAATCAAGCGCATAAGTAGCACTCATTGTGTGGTAAAGTGGAGAGCTAACAGTAGGTATGGCGCTCAACCTCAGAAAAAAATGTCCCTGCTTTAGCGCTATGGAAAGAGGGTAGACTCCTTCGATGTGCGGCTGATACTGACATTAGGCCACTCCGTCAAATTTACTTTTACTTACAGAGGTACAGTCGGCGTATTCTACCGACTAATGACGGTTCGTTCAGTTTTTCTTTCTTTAAAAGTTATATATATATATATATATATATTTAGGCGGGTATATATTTTCAAATGTAAGGCTAAACGAATCAAGAAAATGTCAATCCCTGAATGTACATTTCGACCTATTTTCAAAATTAGGTATGACTTCAATTAAGCACATATCCTCCAATATATATATATATATATATATATATATATATATATATATATATACTTACCAACCCCTCTACACAAGCAGGATGCGATACAATGTTATTTGTAAGCGGAGCTTGAATTCAGGCCTTTTCTTCTCCTAGACTGTTTGTCTGTGCAAGGTTAAAGAGCCCAGTCTGCCCTACTATTTACCCATTGCTAAAGGGAGAATAGTTGGATTTATACCTTTCCCAAGGGTATTGGTGCTCTGTAAAATACAAACCGCCTCATTCAGAATTTGAACTCGTCTCACAGTGGCCATTTTCAACAACGGTAACCATTATACCATGTTCAGCCATATTATTTAGTTCACAGGGTTTTTTTTTTCTCATGACAATAGTTGATTAGCAGGTGACCTTGACACATTCCGCAACTTCCGTTCGTTTTATTGATTTATCATTAATTAGTTAATTATTTTTTTTATTATGAAAAAGCAGACACTCAATTTCGTTTTACTTCTTTAGGCTAAGTTTTAAACAGAGAAAACACGCATAATCCCCGTAAAAAATGAACAATCATCTTTCTGGGCTTGGATTACTAAAATTCAAGAAACAAGAAAGAATGAAACTCAGCGTCTAAACCAACGGTTCTCAATCGGGGTTTCTCTCTCTCTCTCTCTCTCTCTCTCTCTCTCTCTCTATATATATATATATATATATATATATATATATGTGTGTGTGTGTGTGTGTGTGTGTGTGTAATGTAGTGAAAATTTGAAAAAGCACAGGTTCGAATAAAATGAGTGATATTTATTCAGCCAACGCTGCAGTGTTTCAATCTGTTTAGTAAATCTTCTTCAGGGCTTTTTTTGATATAAGGGAAAGTTAAATTTATCACAGGATAATAAGGAGACTGTGATAGTTGTTGTTGATCAGTTTGTTTAAAAATATTTTGAATGGAAAATTAGCACTCTTAGAATAGTTCGAAATGTATGAAACGCTGGAATAAACGGTTTTGAAGGATGTCATTGAACATTCTCTTACATTGTGTGTGTGCGTGTGTGTTTGTGTGTATGTGTGTGTATGTGTGTGTGTGAGAGAGACAGAGAGGGGGAGAAAGAGAGCATGTATGGAAATTGAGTAGATTAATCGTTTTCGTTTTTCTGTGTGACCGTGTGTGTAAGTGAATATATATATATATATATATATATATATATATATATATATATATATATATATTCACCAACCTCTCCGAACGAGCAGGATGCAACCTAAGTCAATTTCTTAAGCGGGGTTTAACAGGTTTTAATTTCAGAGTTTTCCTTCTCCTAGACTGGTAACCTAGCCAATCTGAAATACTATTTAATCATAGCTGTCGGGCGAGTAATTGGCTGCATACCTTTCCAAAGGGTAGTAGCGCTATGTGAAATGCAAACAGAATCATCCAGAATTTCAACTCTGGTCGACAAGTCCATTTCCTACGACTCTAATCAACTGGAGTCTATATGTAGTCACGGCCCGCCACCCAAGGTCAATAGGAGGCCTATTGCTGGTATTTTACACGTTTGCAGAGATGTAATATATTCTTCTGTCCTAGGGCAAGTGTAAAATAGGATTAAAGGGAGTTAATAGTATAGCGGTGCGGCTTTTATTTTAATGGAGTGATGACGTGTTTATCGTAATTGTAATAATCTGTTTTACTTCTTAGAACTAGAATTTGGTGGTTGGGGCTGATTTTTGGTTGACTGGCATTCTTTCTCTTTTGTGTTTAGAACAACTTCGGATTCACTTGAGGATATCTTTCCTTGTACTATTTACAGTTTTTTTAATAATAATACAAGACGTCCTTGGCCTTTTTTTTTTTTGGTTTTTTTCATGATTTTTTAAATTTTATCCCTGAGTCAAAATGCCTTGGGGACAGACACACATCTTGCCTCTGACTCTGCCACCGCTTAGTTCCAAACTGATTTTTCTCCTCTCCCTCTTTCTCAAACTCTCTCTTCACTACCTTGTCTTAACCAATCAGAATTCGACAAGATTCCCAGTGCTTACTAATCAAAAACATTTCACGTTAACTACACGTAATATCTTGGATTCCTAGCTTTTTCCATATGTTATATTAGGTAACAAAAAGTATCATTTGTATTATTCGGACTATTGTCCTTATCTTCATTGTTATCTATACAACGTTTCGGCCGATATGCCCTCCGGCCTTCTTTAGGTATTTCTTGTCGGACCCGGGAAGCTTCTCGGACTCGGGTACCTTCTTATCGTACTCAGGAATTTTCTTGTCGTAATAGGAAACCTTCTTGTCGTAATCGAGTCCGACAATAAATACCTGAAGAAGGCCGGAGGGCATATCGGCCGAAACGTTGTACAGATAACAATGAAGAAGAGGAGGACAATTGTCCGAATAATACAAATAATACTAATTATCAAGCCTCATCTCCAAAATTCAGAGAAAAAGGAAAAAGTTTGGTAACTATTGGTCTAAATATTAAATAAATAAATTATGATTAAATTCTAACACAACATGGATAAGAAAATATCGGAAAATATTCAACATATCAGGGAAGGGTTTAAAAATTCATCACGGGTGCTATAGAAGGCCGGAGAAGCTAAAATCCAAAGCAGCATCTTCAATGGATTTATTGTCACCACTACCATTTGTTATAGAAAACGTTGTACGGCCACTTACTGCCTATCTCTTAAACCATCAAAGTAAGACAAACAAGATACGCTGCACAATGCTGGTGAAGCAAGGACGAACTCTTAGGTGACGTTCTCCTATGTGAACCTACACATGTATACAACTATTGATCAACCAGCAGAAACCTACATCAATCAGCTCGTATGGTACTGGATGCTGTGTGGCGCCTTTTGGCCTTGTGCTACATCTAAGCTAAGTTTAGTAAATTATATGGTTCCAATATGGTCACTCACGTGGTGTAATTGTTAACAAGCTAGATTCACAGACCATTGTTAGTGAGTTCGATTCTCACTGGGCGCCTTTGGACTTGTGCTACATCTAAGCTAAGCTTAGTAAATTATATGGTTCCAATATGGTCACCTCACTTGGTGTAATTGCTAGCAAGCTAGATTCACAGACCATTGTTAGTGAGTTCGATTCTCACTGGGCGCCTTTTGGCCTTGTGCTACATCTAAGCTAAGCTTAGTAAACAACTATAGTAATTATTGACATGCGTTGTATTGCTCTGTGTCATTTCTCTTTCTTTCATTGTAGGATTGGCTCGCAACGTTGGGCCAAGTTAAATAAACGATAACAACAATTAAAATGCCGATTCTGCTTGTAATTTCACTTATCGATAAAATCGATCCGTAAAATCTAATGAGAGGCCTACGCTGTGACGATGAATTGATTAATGAGACCATTATAAAGAAGAAGCGAAAAGGTGACGAGAGAAACGGTTTCTAGCCAATGTAGGCCACCAGTCGACATCCAACAATCCCAGTATTTCAAAATCTGCAAATCAAGCGATACATTAGATGGGATAGTCAATGCCACTCAGTACCGTATTAGTCCAGACCTGCAACACTCAAAATAATTACGAGGATGAGTCAAAAAGTAATGCTATTTTGTTTAGGACAGGTATAATTAAAGATGCGGACAACGAAGTTCCGTCCTGTTGGCTGGGGCGTTAGAATGCACCTACTGCACCTTTACAGAGTGGTAGGACTACTCCAATAGGGCCACCTGTTGGCAGTGGGTGGTGACCCGTGATGCTTAAGGATGGAACCCAGGTAGCTGAGCAGTCCATAACATCCAACACACCAGTTAGGCCCTTACTTAGGCTAGACGGGCGGTTAGAGAGACCCCCTCCGATCAATCGGCTAGTCACGCCAAGCCCTAGCACCTATATGATTGCCCCAATCCTATAGCCCTTTTTATCATATGGGTGTTAGAAAGTGGTGTATGGGGGTCTACGTGTACTGGGAATAACGTTAAACTCTATCTAATGGTGAGGTTCCAGTTTTGGAGGTTTGTGGAATGTGGAGCACCCCTTCATCACCATTGTTACCAGATTCACTCTGACCTGGAATGGTAGTACCTGTTAGGGTCCCATATATGGTTTAAATAGAAGAGCATGAGTTCATTAACAAAATTGATTATCTATTAAGAATGAATTTATTTCAAAATTTTGTCGGCATTAAATGACCCAATGAGTTTGATATGCCGTAAAACAAAACAAACCTAACCAAACCAAAGACTACAAAGTTGTTCTAGAGCTTCTTGCAATTACACCTGCACAAGCCGAATCACTGACGCATACCCTAGAGAAGGTGGCAAGAGGCATTGAACTTTATGTGAACTCAAATAAAACAGAGTTCCTGTGTTTTCAGGAAGGTAGTGCTTTCTCACTGAATGATAATCCTCTAAAATCGGTAGACCCGATCATATACCTCGGTAGGAGCGTCTCATCTATGTTAATATAAGCATGGGTAAAGCAGGAACTGATATTACCAGGTTACCGGCAATATACGAGGGTGAGTCAAAAAGTAATGCCATTTTGTTTAGGAAAGGTATAATTACCAACACAGGAACACATACCATACATCAAAATGAAGATCCTCTGAGGATCAAATCCCTACTTCTCCACATATGAGAGTCAAAAATTAATGCCATTTTATTTAAGACATATAATTACCAACACAGGAACATATACCAAACATCAAAATGAAGCTGGTCCTCTGTGGATCACATCCCTACTTCTCACCGTTTCTCTCAATAGCAATGTTCCACCTTCGAATGAGAGCATGTATCTCTGCCCCGTAAAATTCTGTTGACTGTTCTTTGAGCAACTTCTTCACTTCCTCGTCACTGGAATAATGATTGCCTCTCAAACCCTCTTTCATGGGGTCGAAGAGATGATAGATTGAAGGTGCTAAATCTGGTGAGTATGGAGGAGGCGGTAACGTTTTCTAACCGAATGAGGCGATTTTGTCCCTCATCCTGATGCTTGTGTGTGGTCGAGCATTGTCATGCAGAAGGAGAACATTGTCGATTGGCAAGTTGGGTCTTACTCGTCGGATTCTTGCTCCGACCCTCGTTAGGGCCTGAATGTAGGCCTTAGTTTTATAAAAGAAACTTCACATGAAATAAAGAAAATGGCATTACTTGACTCACCCTCGTATGTATATATATATAGAGAGAGTGATGGGAGATGAAGATCAAGAGAGAGATTGAGAGAGAGAGAGAGAGAGAGGGAAAAATAGGAGAGTAATGAAGCTATTAATTCAAATATATGAGAGAAAGAGAGAGAGAGAAAGAGAGAGAACGAAAGAGAGAGAGAGAAGAGAGAGAGAAAGAGAGAGAGAGAGATAGGAGATGAAGATCAAGAGAGAGTTTGAGAGAGAGAGAGAGTAATGAAGCAATTAATTCAAATATATGACAGAAAGAAAGAGAGAGAGAGAGAGAGAGAGGGGTGAAGCCATTCATTCAAATATGACAGAGAAAGAGAAAGAAAGAAAGAAAGAGAGAGAGAGAAGAAAGAGAGAAAGAGAGAGAGATAAAAAAAAATCTCTTCTACAGAAGATCTCCAGAACTGAAGTTGTCGCTAGTCGCTGTTCATTTGGCTCTGTCTCATGCCTTCCAAAATCTATCTGTCTGTCTGTGTGGGGGAGTTGTTTATGTGTATATTTGTGTGTGTGTGTGTGTGTGTGTGTGTGTGTTCAATTCTTGATTACTATTTCAGATCTGGCTCGCCCCCTAAGCAAAAATATGTTTTTGTTTACTAACAGGACAAGCTGATCATCAATCCAGAATTTGGCCTAACCTTTTTTTTGT
>CM042165.1:42080656-42115656 GCA_023376005.1 Doryteuthis pealeii | reverse complement strand
TGCTGTACACACATTCTAAAATGCCTATAACACCTTTCTCACCAATTCTTCTCCTTCCAGCCTCCACATTAATATAATATAAAAAATAAAAAAAATAAAAAAACTGGAATACATCACCCCTGAGGATGGCACTTCGAAGTGCCGAAAGTACTCGGGAACTGAACTTAGGTGGACTTATCCATCAATTCCACCCAGACATTAAAAAGTTGGCCAGGAAATTGGAAAAGATCAAAAATAAAATTGTTAAACAGGAGATGTGCCTTTTGTTTAATTCTACACACACATATATATATATATATATATTATATATATATATATATATAAAGCAAAATGCAAAGTTGGCGCATTGGTCTATTGTCGGTATCAACCGCATTGGCCTATTGTCCGTATCAACCGGACTCCTTTTTACTATCGTTAGACGAGGGAGCTTGTTTTTGCGTCTGGTGTGCTGCGTGACACCTACCATCAAGTCCCCACTTTAACCACACAGATCCAAACTGTGCTACCCATGCGCATGAGTTGGCGATGGCCGGTACCGAAACCGGAATCTAGTGCTTGCTAGGCAGATGCTCAGTTTTAATTCTAATGTTGAAATAATGTTGAACGTAACCGTCTTGAAGATTTTGTAGAAACGTGGACGATTTCTGATAGAGACAAATAATTTTTTTTTATTAATTTTCTGAAATTTTTCTCTATCTTTTTATTATTATTATTATATTATTATTATTATTATTATTATTATTATTGTTTTGTTCCTTTTTACCTGAACGGACATCTTGAATTTCGTTGAATCTGTTGTGATGGGTGGGGAGTTTGGAGGGGTGAAGGAGCCGAACGATGTTTGATCTTTGTACTGTGTGCCATCCCCTCGCCCAGTCACCGTTCATGTTGATCCGATCATGTCTGACTGGAAGTTGGTTTGTGTCTCGACCTGCAGTGCATTTTAAAGCCACGCTTTGCTTCTTCTTCTTCTTCTTCTTCTTCTTCTTCTTCTTCTTCTTCTTCTTCTTCTTCTTCTATTTTTTTCTTTTTTTTTTTTTTTCTTTTTAATTTTTTTTTTTTTTTACTTGACCAATGATGCAGATTTACTGTCTACTGGGTTTTATTTTCGAGTTCCAATTTGGAAGAAAAAGTTTTGCTTTTTCTTTTTAATGTATTTTTATGGCTGCTCTGATTTCTTTATATTTCAGTCTTATGAATTTAAACGAATGGTGCGAGCGTCGCGTGGATATGTATGTGCGTGCGAGTTTGAATGTGAGTGCGGTTGATTCATAGAGACGTTGACATAAACGTGTATATATATATATATATATATATATATGTGTGTGTGTGTGTGTGTGTGTGTGTGTGCGTGTGTGTGCGTGTGCGTGCGTGAGTCTATGTGTATATGTGTGTGTATGTAAGTATAGTATATATATATATATATATATATATATATAATAAAAGGAGGTCCAAAGTCACTAGAAATACGGATGCTAAATTCATTCTCCCATATATATATATATATAATATATATATATATATATATATGAGTGTATGTGCGAGTGTATGTGTATTTGCATAGACCTTTTTCTTTGTTAGTCATTCTCCCTCTCTCGCTGTCCCTCTCGGTCTTTATCCCACTGTGGGTCTCTCTCTCTCTCTCTCTCTCTCTCTCTCTCTCTCTCTCTCTCTCTCTCTCTCTCTCTCTGTCTCTCTCTCTCTCTTTATTATATATATATATATATATATATATTATATATATATATATAGAAGAGAAAGAGAGAGAAAGAGAGAGAGAAAGAATGAGTGACAAAGAGAGAGAGAGAGAGAGAGAGAGAGAGAGAGACAATATTGTATATACAAAACATAAGGAGGAATAATTGTACTTACCAAACACATTTAGTCACTCAAAATAAAATAAAATATAAAATATATATCCGTATATGTGTGTGTGGGGGTGTCCGGTTTTTGTGTATATAGGTATGTACATATATATATGCCATATTAGTTTGCATACACCTATATTCAATGAATACATATATGTCTAAATATTTAGAGAGGGATGTGTGCATGTGTGTATGTGTTTGTGCACATCTGCACGCGTATACATGTATGTATGAGGGTTGTATATGAGCTTATTTTGCATACATAGACAGAATAATATTTGTGTATTTGGTAAACTTACTCAGATTATATATATATATATATATATATATATATATATATATATATATATACGTGTGGGTGTGTTCATTTGTGTGTTTGTGTGTGTGTGTGTGTGTTTGTGTTTGTGTGCATATTTGCAAGCGCGTACAGATGTGTGTATGAGCTTATTTTGCATACATAGACAGGAGTATATTTTTGTATTTTGTAAACTTAGTGACTTACATTATATATATATATATATATATATATATATATATATATATATATATATATATATATATATGTATGTGTGTGTGTGTATATATATGTGTGTGTGTATTTGTGTTTGTGTTTATGTGTTTATGTGTATGATGGTGTATGTGTGTGTTTCTTTGTATGTGCGTATTTGCAAACGTTTAAAGATGTATGTATGAGCTTGTATATGAGCTTATTTTACCTACATAGAAGAATATTTGTTAAACTTAGCGACTTACATTATATATATGTATATGTATGTATGTATATATATATATATATATATATATATATATATGTGTGTGTGTTTGTGCTTGTTTTTTTGTGTGTGTGTGTTTCGTGTGTGTGTGTGTTCGTATGAGTGTGTGCGTTTGTGTAAGCAGTTTTTCTTTTAAACACGTTTTACTAAAAAGCACAGACAAGCTTCCTTTTAATGTCTCTATTGATTTTTCTCTTGTCATCGTACAAGATTTTGTAATGTTGGTTAAAATCTATGTCCAACATTGTCGAAATGTTCTCGGCAAGTGCTTTCCACCAATCATTGGTCATTATCAAGAGCATATTCAATTCCAAAGAAACAATTACTGATATAATTAATGATCTTGGGTAATTAAGGGTTGCAAAACAATCATTTTTAGTTAAAGTAAATTATGGGTGAAGCAGAGGGAAAGAAATAATTTGAAAAATATTTTGAAAGGAAGAATCGGGCTGGAATTCGTTTTGATTGTGGTGAATTTTTAGTTTGAAATTCCATCTAGAGAAAATTCCGATGTTAAATATTTGGGTAGAAAATAACAAGATACAATAGAATTAAAAATATTTTGAAAGAAAAAATCTGGCTAGAATGCATTTTGAATTGATTGGTTAAAATTCCAAAGTATTTATATAATACAATATAACAATATATAATGGAATTAGAATATATAACCCGTCGGTCGCTACTGAGCTTAAGAGTCACAGAATTTCCGAAATTGGCCGTCAAGATCGATTTTCGGCATCAACAAGGATTGCAGAATCTCTATATTTGCCGAAAGTCTAGCCGAATGCCCACGTTGTGATCAGTCTCAAACGACTAGAAATCTCCTATAGAAACTGGTTTCCAAGGTTAATGGCGGCCTAGTGGTCATATAAAAACAACGACTCTTTTTCTTCTTCGTCTTAAATACATTTAAGGTTTAATTCGTTTCTATAAGATTTTCAACAAAGAGTTTATCTCTTTTCCTAAGTGGAAAAGGAAAAAATAAAACAAAAGAAGTTATTTTTCCTAAGTGGAAAAGGAAAAATAATAAGAATATTCTTTCCAAGGGCCCCAAGACAACCGGGAAGTCGTCTGACCATGTTTATCGTGTTCCGAACCTCTCGTCTGGTCACCTCAAAGGACAGTCTCTGACCCCCTTGAGATTTTACTTCCGATATGGTCAGTCTTATCATGGCTACCATCTGTTTCGATTCTCCGACCGAAGCCACCCGGCGAATTACATTTCCGTTTTTTCTTCTTTCTTTCTTTTTCTAATTTCAAAACCTGAATCAGGTCACAAATATACAGAAATAAGTACGGGAATAACGTAATTGGTTAAAATTCCAATGTACTTATATAATACAATATAACAATATACAATGTTATTAAAATTTACAAAAATTAGTAGGGGAATGACGTCAGAAAAATAATCAGCTGATTAATGATAATCATAAACAGGGGACGAGAATTCACAGCGAGAAAATAAGGACAGAAAGTGACTGGAGAGCAATACGACGCCGACCTTAGCTTAGCCGAAAATCAGCCGGCCTGATTTCCTTTCTTGCTTGCTTTCTTTCTTCTTCGAATTTTGAAAATTGGCTCATCGGCCGAAGTGATAAGTTTACTGTTGGATTTATTTGTATATAAGGTGTGCTCCAATTCCCACCCTGAATTTATAGACTAGGCGGGGTCACGTTGTCTATTCCTTCACCAATCAGCAGCCAGAATGTTCAGCTGATTAACTACTTAAACACTGATTCTTTCACAGTATACTTGCGACCATTGACGAAGGAACTTCCAATACTCAGGATTCTTTACCAGGGATACCAAAGGGTTTCTGATGGACAAGCGCTCTTGCTTGAAGGCTCTTAGATCTAATTATGCCGTTTCTGTTATTATAAGGACGATCAAGAGGGCATAATAAACTTGTTGACAAAAAGGCTTTAACTCGAGTTTGTTTTTAAGATCCAGTTTAGGGTTAACCGTGATTTACAGTCGTTTTCACACATGATGTAACGAGCTCATTTATAAGAAACAAGACCCAGTACGCACATTATGTAGCGCTTCTTGCGAATATTTTATTCTTTAAATTTTTTTTTTTTTTAGATGAACTTTGGTTAGGCAACCAGGCTAGGAGAAGTAAAACTCTGAGGTGAAACGTGTTATACTCCACTTGGAGTGGTCACTACTAGCATAGGCTCAGTCCTAATAAGGATCTATTTTTTTTTTATAAAGAAAAAGAAAACAAAAAAAATCCTACTCAAACCAAACCCTTTTCCTTTTTCTTTTCTTTTTTCTTTTTTCTTTCTTTTTTTAAATATATAAGTCTTCTTGTAGAAAAATAGTAAAAAGTAATGTCGGCACAGTGGCCTGTTTTCGTTATCAGCTGAACAGCGAGGGAGTCTGTCTCCTTTTCACTAGTGCTAAGGACAGACTCATAAATGACGTTTTCCTATGGAAGCCAACACATGTGCACGATGGCGTGGGCCGCCCAGTAACGACGTACATTGACCAGCTCTGCGTGGATATTGGATGCTGCGCTGAGGAACCCTTGAGGACAATAAGCGATAGAAACGATTGGCGAGATATAGTCATGGATATCCGTGCTAGTAGTGCTACATGAGGTGAAGTGCCACACCTACTATCAACTTCCTACTTTACCGCATAGATCCTATCTGTGCTACTCGTGCGCTAAGTTGCGGGGCCAGTATCGAACCCGAAATCTTATGACTCCGAGATGGACACTCTACCGACTGGGCTAAACCGGCCCCTTAAGAATAGTAGTGGTTCTATTTAATCCACAGCTGGGGGTGTGAGCTTGTATACCTTTCGCAGGGCTTTAGACTGAAAATGAACGTAACATATATATATATATATATATTATATATATATATACTTGGGTAGACTAATCTAAGGATTCCATCCAAATGTAAAAAGTTGGCCAGAAAGCTCGAAAAGATCGTCAATAAAATTGTTAAACGGAGACGTGCCTTTTGTTTAATCTTACATGTATAAATAAAAGAATGCTGCACACACATCACACACACACACACACACACACACACATATATATATATATATATATATATATATTGGAAAGAATTGGAACGAATCCGTCAGAATGTGGTGGAGATGGAAGAACAAAAGTGCATTAAGCTCGGCATCATCAGTCGTTTTAATGAATTATCAGGTTATAATACAAGTGTTTTATAGAAGGGGTAGTGTGGCAGGAGGAGGTGGATAGGAGAGGAGGTCAAGTGGGTGGTAAACGTTGGGAGGTTTTTAATGGTCAAGCAGAATCAATCAACACTTGAATGATAAACTGATCATTCTTTAAAACGACTGATGATGCAAGCTCAAAACTCTAGCGAAATATCTCCTACACACTTTTATCTGAGTTTTGTTCTTTTGTTCCTCACATCTTCACCATATATATATATATATATATATATATATTTTTTTTTTTTTTTGAGCGGAAGATTTAACAGTTTAGGAAATTTCCATCTCCTCGGTTGGTAAAAGAGGTAACTAGTACTTACAAATAGACGAAGAAAAATAGTTAGATTTATAATTTTCATCATTAATACAAGTTGGACTCATAGCTCAACGGATATGTGGATTGAGTTAAAACAGTTCTAAATGACAATCATCAGTAGGTTGCAGGTTCAATCCTGACTACGGTGAAAGTAACATAGAAACTTAGCTTAAAACTTGAATTCGGCCATGGTTAATGAAAGAAGAAAAATCTACAATCATCGGTAGGTTGCAGGTTCAATCCTGACTACGGGTGAAAGTAACTTAGAACACTTAGCTTAAAACCTGAATTCGGCCATGGTTTAATGAAAGAAGAAAGATCTACACCAATGGATTAGATAAAGGGTTCGGTTCGAGGTTCTGTGAAGGTTTCAGATTACGACATGAAAGCACCCGATGGTTGGTTTGTTGGGTTTTTACGCCATGAAAACCCATTGGGTTATTTTATGCCGAAGACGACTTTGTGTTATTCATTCTCGATGGATACTCAGTTTCATTAAACTCAATTTTGAATACATTTTTACTATTTATTTATTTATTTATTTATCTAACCATAGATGGGAACTAACAAGTACAACCACTCCGGCTCAGAGTGGACCTGGGAGTAATGGTAATCGTGGGGTACTCGAAATTCTCCAGAGCTCCAGAAATGGATCAACATCAGATAGAGTTAACGTCATGCCCAGGACATTAAGTCCTCCAGCCACTGCCTTCTAGCACATGTATGATAAACTGGTTAGGGCCTGACATAAGGGAAAATCATATACGTGCTAGGGCCTGACGTGAACAGCTGATTGAGCGGAGGTGGTCTCTCCGACCGACCGTCTAGGCTAAGTAAGTGGAATGTTGCATGTCATGGACTGCTCAGTCACCAGGGTTCCACCCTTAAGCAGCCGGTGTATTCTAAAGCTCCCGAGTTCGACAAGAAGGTTCCCGATTTTGGTAATTAGTCGTAATTAATTAGTAAAGCTCTACTATTTAAAGGAATAAACATCGATTAAATAAGTAGCTGATCAGGATTAATCGCAATTAAATCCATGTGTTGTGATGGTAATGATGGCCACTTATAAAATATAATTGATTCGAGGAAAGGCCAGAAAACATGCAATTATTATTTCAAAGTTACCGACAAAATGGCGGAAAGAGAATATTCGGGATTTTTCAAGATGTTAGAATCAGAGTAGTTACTTACCTCGCATCCCACGAACGCGGGCGTGACACAAGGTCTTTTTAATGAGGGACTACCCACGAACCAAAGCTCATGGGATCTTAGGTGCAACAAATGCGTTGATTCCGTCGGCATTCCCCCTCAAGGGATGCGCCTCAAGCACTGAGCCATAAACCCAGCCCTGTCCGTTTAAATCAAGGGAGAGATGTTGCCTGGAGGAGCGCTGGGATCTACGTCATTAATTATTTAACCGATCCAGAGCCGAAGCCACTGGACCCCCGGTCAGGGCCAGGTAAGAATAGTTATTAACTAAGCGTAGCTTAGATTGTTGTATTATCGTCGACCGGAAGAGGAAGCTTCCGGCAAAAAAGACAAAGAGAAAGATAAAAATATATATCTAAAAAAAGGGGGAGAAGATGAAGAAATAGATAAAAGAAAAAAGGAAAACGGAAGCAGAGTCTTCCGGTGAAAAGAAAGATAAAGAAATATATATGTCCGTTATCAGATCAAACGATATATGCGTGGGCATAGTTTTTTTGTATAAAAAGGCTAGTGGATGAAGGATGGAAGTTTCAGTCCCCAGCAGCAGCCGAGAAGATAACCTCGTCTCCCGTCAACCACTCGGAAGTTCATTGTGAACACTGCGCTCTTCGCCAGCCATCCGTCATTTTTATTGTGAACACTCGTCGCCCCCACCACCTACACACCGAAGAAAATAAAGACGGGTCCTATTTTTATATATAAGTGTCTGTGGTTTTATTGAAGTCCAGTCAAGCGGCTATACAACAAGATGTGGTACAAGGCCAGAAGTAAGGGGCACATAGTGAGAATTAAACTCACTAACAATGGTCTGCTAATCCAGCTCGCTAACCATTACACCACATGAGGTGCCCCAAATAGTTATTTGCTAAGCTTAGCTTAGTTTAGGCACACGGCCCGAAGTATGGGGTGCCCATTGAGAATCGAACTCACAATGGTCTGCAAACATAGCTTGCAAACCATTACACCACGTGAGGTGCCCTTGGCCTCGGAGTAGACGTGGGTTGACAAAGTAAAAGAGTCATTGGTGAGAATCTATATACTGATAATCGTGTTCCTTAATTGTAAGACCGTTATCATTATCTGGTTAAAAATGAAATCGTCCAAATCGTCCAAGAGGAAATGCAAAAATGTAAATCTTGATTATCTGGTGTGTATCCACCGAATTCTTATTTCTTACGAGGGTTGTCACTTCAGCTAAATAATGACCAATAGGTTTTTATTATAGAGAAAATAAAGGAGAAAAAACATGATACACAGAAAAAACTGTGAGAAAGTAAGTAAGAAAGAAAGAGAGTAAGGGATGGGTGAACGCGTAGAAGCGATAACGCTAATATGAGTAGAAGTGGGTTGTATACACCAAGCATCACTAAAACAAGAGCTGCCAAAGGGCGTATGAGCTCCAGGATAACCAACGGCTAACAACTCACTTAAATCCCAAATGCAGTACATGGGGTCTTTATCGCCTCTAGGATGTCTTTTGTCATTCATTTTTAGTTTTTAGTCAATCTGAATTCCTTTTTGTAGTAACGAGTCGAACTTACCTGACTCAAACCGACCTAGATGCATTGGCCTGCGAAACTGTCCCTGGCAAGGAAAGGAATGTGGTCGGGGGAAGAAGGAATGTGGTACGCCATTATCCCCACTCTGAGTAAGAAATGTCAAGAAATTGGAGGGGGCAGAATGGACTTTTTATAGAGGTTGCGAGGAATTATGGGTGACTACCCATATGCATTGCAACTTTTATTTGACTACAAAAGCGACCTATTTTGGCCTGAACGACACACTGGATTTTTGTTCTTTAGTAACAGTGTCGTGAGAGCGAAGAAGAAGAAGAAGAAGAAGAAGAAGAAGAAGAAAGAAGAAGAAAGAAGAAGAAGAAGAAGAAGAAGCTGGTGGACATTTTTCACTTTTTTGTCCATTTTAAAAGGGGTCCAGAGTATCTGGATAAACATGATTTTTGTTACATAATTCATGGATAGTCAATGAATTATGTACGTACTTGTTGTAAGATATTTTGAATTACGTGTTCGTTAGATATAGAATAACGGGGTCAAGTGGAAGTTACGTTGATGGTTATTGACGGGTAATAAACTTTTTGCTTGCCATCTAGGAAAGCGCGCCATTAGAGGCATAGGAGAATTAGTTTTAGTTTTAGTCAGATGTTAGCAGGAACCCAGTGAGAGAGGATGTCTCTCAGAGTCGCACTCACCGCGCGGTCGCATCCTGGGCTGGGTTGTTTAATAAAGCTTTATTAGAAAAAAAAAAACAAGTTTTGTTGATTAAGTTTTTTAAACAAGAAATGACCAGCCGAAGATATAAAGAAGAATCAAACCCAGAAGAAGCCCAACGGCAAAACCTTGAAGAAGATGGCGGTCGACGAATTAGCAGCAAATGGTAAGCGGCCGACGAAATAGAAGAAGAGTAACAAGTAGGAACCCTCATCCCTACTCCTACCTCTCTCTCTCTCTCTCTCTCTCTCTCTCTCTCTCTCTCTCTCTCTCTCTCTCTCTCTCTCTCTCTCTCTCTCTCTCATTATATATCCAATATATGTTAGTTTATTCTAAATAATATTATATGTTAGTTTATTATTAATGATATTATATGTTAGTTTATTATTGATAACTAGCAAATATATGCACCCTCTGGGTGCAAGTATTTTAGTTAAATTTTATAATAAAATATCATATTAAATTAGAAAGGCTAATGAAACTGAATAAGAATGTAGATAAAAAGATTTTGAACAGAGGGGGTATGATTGAAAAATAGAACAACTTTGAAACTAATTCTTCCATCATTTTTCGTTACTCCCGTCTTTCATTGGTAAATTTTCCTAATTAAACTGTTTAGTTAAAATAGGAAGTAAAGAATAATATTACAGTTATTTCTTCTTGTTAAGGGATTTCTTTTAAGATTTATTGAAGATTTATTTTTTGCTCATATTCAATAAGATAAACCCAAACAATTAGAAATCAATAATACTAAGCATATATTTATTAAAATCAATTTTGTAAGATCAATATGAAAATTAGCCTTCCCATTCACACTGTAAACCTCTATTTTGTTGTATATATAAATACAATTGCATGTTATTAGTATGTAGATATGGTCAACAGTGTAAGTAATGTAAAACAATTTTCTTAATAATTGAGGTTTAAATAACAATAAAATCATTGAGAATATGATGTAAATAACGAAAGGAATTGTGACTTGTATAGTGATATAATTTCGGTTACAGACAGACAAACCCACAATCTCCATTATAATAAGATATTATGTGTTAGTTTATTATTAATAATATTATATGTTAGTTTATTCTAAATATATCCAAGATATGTTAGTTTATTCTAAATAATATTATATGTTAGTTTTATCTAAATAATATATATGTTAGTGTATTCTAAATAATATATGTTAGTTTATTATAAATAATATATATGTTAGTTATTCTAATAATATATATTTTGTGTATTCTAAATAATATTATATGTTAGTTTATTCTAAATAATATTATATTTAGTGTCCAGTTTATTACAATAAATAATGTTAGTTTATTTAAAATATATCCAAGATATGTTAGTTATTTCTAAATTTTATTTAAAGTACCTTCACTCACTCCGCTCTCGATCTACCTGAGTATTCAAATGTTCACACGCAATGATATTCCCAGCATCAATATTTCCACCGACCTTTGTGTCATAACTAGTCACTGTTCTCCCTTCTTTGTAGTAACCCACGTTTCGCTTGCCTATAACATCACAGACAAAACCATTCTATTGAAGAGATTAACATGTCGGGTCTTGTCCAGATTTGCCTCGAAAATATCTATTGTCAACCCTTAATCTTATCTATATATTTATATTTATATTTATCTATATAACCTGTTTATCTATATATTTGTTCTACCCAAGAGCTCACTACATATTTACCAACCCCTCCGCACGAGCAGGGTGTGGCACAAGGTCAATTTCTTTAGCGGAGTTCAACAGGTTTGAATTCAGAGTTTTCCTTCTCCTTGACCGGTTGCCTAATCAAGGTTAAAGAGCCCAGTCTGCCCTACTATTTACCCATAGCTGGAGGGAGAGTAGGATTCATACCTTTCCCAAGGGTATTAGCGCTAAGTGAAATGCAATTAGCACGTCCGGGATTTGAACTCGGGGCGACGAGTCCATTTCCCATGACTTTAACCATTACACCACGCGCTTCCTACGCTCACTATATCCCAGCATATACGCTGTTTCTTTGAGACGTTTTCTTTTCCACTGAAAAATCAACATAATACATAGCAAGCCCCATCTCGAAAATTCAGACAAATAATTGTCATACTAAATTATTATTTTCTGAATTCAGTTTAAAGTAAGATTGTAGCTCAGTCGGTAGAGCGTTCGGCAAGGAATCCCAAGATTTCTGGTTTGATACTGGCCGTATGAGTAGCACAGGAATTTGTGCGGTAAAGTGAGGAGCTGATGATAGGTGTGGCGCCCCACCTCAGACGCTAGAATAATCTCCTTGGTCTAGCGCTATTCAAAAGGGGATAGACTTCCTCGCTGATTGGCTGATACCGACATTAAGGCCGCCCCGACAACTTTTATAGTTAGAATAAAGGTTATTGTTCTAGTAAATGCTTACCTGTCTGATTAAAAAAAAACAAGCTACAATTCCCAAATTCAATGTTCACCTCTTGATTGCATAAAACGATTGCTTGCTTGAATGGATTTTATGGCATGACAACACTTGTTGGGTTATTCTATGCCGAAGACGCTTTGTTTTATTCATTCTTGATGGGTACTCAGATTTTTAATCTGTTTCGATATTTTTGGCTTTTTTAGGCTTCAAATGAGAGCATATTACAGTTGATATCCCTTGTGTTAAGCAGAGCGCGATCTTTCATGAAGAAACCTTTGGTTGTTCCTTGGTGTCCCTTAGTGTTGGGTTTGATCCTTTGGTTGTTCCTTGATGTTGGGTAAAATCCTTGCGTTGAGCAAAGTCCCTCCTTGCAGGTCCCTTCGTCAATGTCGAATAACGTGCAAATGAACGACTTTCCATATCGGTGATTACATAGTTAACTAACCCTGTATTCGAGCTGTTGATTGGCAGATTTTAATCCACGTGACCATGCCGAGTCTATAAGTTTAAGTGGTGGATTCCAGCACGCCTTATCTCACAAAATAATACAACATGCACTCAATTTAAACACATTGTTTAAACTCATTTTGTTCTATTTGACCCATAGATGGGACTACTACTCCGGTCAGAGTTGACCTGGAAGTAATGGTGATGAAGCCGTACTCCACATTCCCCAGAGCTCAAAATTTGAACTTCACAATCAGATAGAGCTTAATATCATTAATGTCACCCAGGACAATAAGACACTCAGCCACCGCCTTCTAAGACATATATGATAAAAAGGATTGGGTGTTGCCATAAGGGCAATAGAGCTGGGACAATTATATAGGTGCTAGGGCTTGACGAAACCAGCCAATTAGTCGGCGGGGACCTCTCCAACCGCTCGTCTAGCCTAAGTGAGGACCAAATTGAAGTATTGTATAACGTGGACTGCTCAACCACCAGAGTTCCATCATTAAGAATCACGGGTCGCCATCCACGGCGAATAGGTGGCCATATTGAGGTTCTTATCCCTCTGCAGAGGTGGAGTTGCTGTATTCTAAAGCCTCTAAAGCTACAGCTGACAGGCTCGGACGAACCGAACTGACAAATCAACCACAAGGCCAACAAAAGGCCAAGCCCTGTAAATTTTCTTTTACATTTTTTGTCCATGATTGACAATTACTGTGGTTTTTAATTTCTATTCTACCGTACATAACTTATAGGTAACCTATAGGCGCATGGTGTAATGGTTAAAGTCATGGGAAATGGACTCGTCGCCCCGAGTTCAATTCCTGGACGTGATAATTGCATTTTACTTAGCGCTAATACCCTTGGGAAAGGTATGAATCCTACTCTCCCTCCAGCTATGGGTAAATAGTAGGGCAGACTCGGGTCTTTAAATTGGTTAGGCAACCGGTCTAGAAGTAAAACTCTGAATTCAAACCTGTTGAATCCCGCTTAAGAAATTGACTTTGTGTCACATCCTGCTCGTTGGAGGGGTTGATAAATATATATAGGCGACTCTCGTGGTGTAATGGTGATCCAAAATGACTGACAAATCAAGACTAGTGATTTCGAGCCTCACTGGGCGACCCATACACTCGGTCTTGTGCCACATCTAAGTGAAGCTTAGTAAATAATAGAGGCATGTGGTCTAAGGGTTAGAATAGTAGGAAATGGACTCGTCGAATTGAATTCAATTCCTGGACAAAGCTGTTTACATTTCACAAGGCGTTAATACCCTGGGTAAAAGTATGAATCAAATTCTCCATTCAGCTATAGGTAAATATCAGGACAGTCTGATCTCTTAACCATGGTTTGGTAACCAATCTAGCAGAAGGAAAACTCTGAATTCAAACCCGTTAAACTCCACTTAAGAAATTGACCCTGTGTCACATCCTTTCCGTGCAGAGGGGTTGGTAAATATATATAGTTAACATTATCTGCGTTATTCGGACTATTGTCCCCATCTTCATTGTTATTTGTACAACGTTACGGCCGATATGTCCTCCGGCCTTCTTCAGGTATTTCTTGTCGGACTCGGGAACCTTCTCGGACTCGGGAACCTTCTTTTCGAACTCGGGAACTTTCTTGTCGTAATCGGGAGCCATTACGGAACTTCGAACCTAACCTTTTATTTAGTTCACGGGGTATCCTGTTCTCATTCCGCTAACCATAGCTGGGGTAGGAGTTGTGTTAATTATTTTTCTAACTGCCTCTACTCACGATTAAACTCGGTATCCAGAATAATTGTCACTTAGAACTGTCTTAACCTAACTACCTTATCCACTAGGCCATGTGCCGAAACGTTGTACAAATAACAATGAAGATGGGGACAATAGTCCGAATAACGCAGATAATACTAATCTTCAAGCCTCATCTCAAACATTCAGAGAAATATATATAGTTAACCTATTCTTTTAAACTTGCATTTTCACCAAAAGCAGGGAGTATTCTGTACAGCAAATGATTTAGTTCAACATCTCTGCCGTCAGTCTCGGAGATCCATTTAATACTGAAATAGCGAGTTCGATCCTTAGTGGATGTCTCATACTTATGACACTGTTATTATATGTTGGCCTTCTCGTGTGTATTAATGAAAGATCAACTTTTCTTTCTCTATCCTTTCCGGAGAGAAATCTTTCAATATCTCCATCTGACGGATTCTAAATATAATTTGCCATTTTCCATTTGACATGATGTCTTCATCCCACCTTCTCAGCCTCACTAATGGTTTAGCTCAGATTAAGACCTTACTTAAAATGTGTCATTTCACTAACAAATAATCTACTTCAATTAGCCATCGTCTATATCTAACGTTTGTACCAGATATTATTCATAGGGGAAAAGTATGATGTACCATAGTTTTTCTCATCTCTTTTTCCATATATAAAGCTGCAGTGTCTGTCTGTTTGTCGGGCTCCGAATTCTACATCATCATCATCATCATCATGTCGCGCTGTTAGCACGGATATCCATGACAATCTTTCTCCATCCGTCCCTATCGCTCATCATTCTCGGGAGGTCCTCTATGCAGCATCCTGTATCCGCACAGAGCTGGTCAATGTACGTCTTTGCTGGTCGGCCCACACTGGCGTGCCCACACTGGCGTGCCCATGTGCTGACTTCCACAGGAGGACTGTCGCTTATGAGTTCGTCCTTGCTTCTCCAGCAGTGTCCCGCGTGTCTTGTCCGTCTTACTCGGATGGTTTGGGTGATATGTAGCAGGTGACCGTACAATTACCTTCTAACACATATATGATAAAAATATTAGGGGTTTGCCATAAGGGTATTAGGATGGAGACAATCATATTGATGTGACCAGCCGGTTGATCGGAGGGTGTGTCAAACCGTCCGTCTAGCCTTATTAAGAGCTAAAGTGGAGTTTTGCATGTCATGGAATGCTCAGCCATTGGAATTCCGTCCTTAAGCATAGAATTAGGAGTTGTTTTTTACGCACCGCCTTAAAAATTTAGATAATGTGAACAAAAATTAGTCAACTTATTAGATTAAACACCCGAAGAAGACCAGAGAGCACATCGGCCGAAACGTTGTGTGGATAATAATAAAGTTGGGGACAGCAGTACGAAATATGTAAATAATACATATTTGAGACTTGCTTTTTCTTTCTTTCTGATTCAGTGTTTTCATTTCCACTTCTTTTTGAACTTTCTTGAATCCTGTAATATTTCTCTTATTCCTGCATTTCCTTTTATGCTGCCTGTAATCATAGCTAATCAGCGCACCTGATCGACGCTCATTCAACTCAAAAGACAAGGACGAAGAGCGTGTCCTTTAAGTAGAAAGTCAGGTTCATAGATCGGGTACACTTGTTCATTATTGTCGCTAACAATTGTCCTCTCCATTGTCCCCCACATAATTGTCCTTGTGACTGGTAATGCTTTCAGAGAACTAACGATTTACTCCGTACTGTGATGAATAGATCTGGTGGGTGAGTGTAGACTAACAAACAAGATGCAGTCAGTTGCAATGGTCTCTCTCTCTCTCTCTCTCTCTCTCTCTCTCTCTCTCTCTCTCTGTGTGTTGTGTGTGTGTGTGTGTGTGTACATCAACGTGCACACGTATGTGTGGGTTCCCCTCCTCTCGTACGTGCCTGGGTTTTAAATGAAGGTGAGGGTCCGTACGGTTTCTGCACATGTCTCCTCTTCTTCTTTCCTCTTCCCTTCCTTCCTTCCTTACTTCCTTCCTTTCAACCCATCGAACTTTTAGCCAAGTGATATCTCCACCCAACCTCACCTCTCTCTCTCTCTCTCTCTCTCTCTCTCTCTCTTCTCTCTCTCTCTCACTCTCATCATTTCTTTCTATCTCTATATTAGTATCTCTCCCCATCTATCTAGCATTCTGCTGTCTTTTTCTCTATATAAATCTCTCTCTCTCTCTCTCTCTCTCTCTCTCTCTGTGTCTATCTGTCTTCTCTCTCTCTCTCTCTCTCTCTCTCTCTCTCTCTCTCTCTCTCTCTCTCTTCTCTCCTCATTCTTCTTTCTTTCCTTCTTTTGCTTATATTTGATTGAAACAGATTAGCGTTATTGCTTCCACGCGCTCACCCTTCTCTTATATTTTCCCTACTCTTTCTTTCTTCTTTCTTATAATCTTTTTCTGTATAACGTGTCATTTTTCTTCCTTGACGACACTCATAAGAAATTATGCTTTTAGTTGTGTTGGTGATTAATGACGAAATTCTCGAGGAAACTAGGCCGATGTTTGTTTGATTAATGAAATTAGGGACCCTTAAAAATCAATACGCATACCATCTCATAGTTATTTGTGCCCTGTGAATATAGCAGGTTTTACAAGCTTGCGTGTACGAATGACGTAAGAAAAATAGTCTTTGTAGATAAGTAAGTAAAGTCATCGGGGTGGCCTAAAGTCGATATCAGCCAGACAGCAAAATGTCTTTTTGAACTTTCCTCAGAGTGGCCTAAAGTAGGTATAGTCTAACTAGTGATCATCGACCGAAATGTTGCATCTTTTTGCCAGAGTGGCCTAAAGTCGGTATCAGTCAGACAGCAAAGGAGTCTATCCCCTTTTCACTAGCGCTAAACCAAGGAGATTGTCTTATTTCTCGGGCTGATCATTTGGACTGTTTCTCGGGTGGGTTCTACTTCTTTCCCGGGCTGTCATTTAATTAACTTTATAAACAGGGCTTGTTATTTTCTTCTAAACCTTTATTTCAAAACCCTACCCCATCTTTCCACCGCGGTGGACTCTCAAAGCCGACAACAGCGTCCGCGCTCCTCGAAAATCTAGCCGCATCTGAAAGGGGTCATCAGGATTTAGAAATTTGACTCGTAGTCACATGTGACAGTAAAAAGATTTAATATAAATATTTCTTCTTATCCTTCATATTAATACTTTCACTTTCAACTTCTACTTCAGTTTCACTTTCTTTCTACTTTCAGTTTCACTTTCATTTTAGCTTCTACTTTCACTTTCACTTTCAGCCTTTTATATTTGACCATTTTCTTTTTATTTCCTATGAGCCATTTTTATTTTCAATACAGGAGTCATCATCATGCCAATCTTTGAAAATTTTTCTACCTCTAATTTTGAATCTAACGAATCTTATTCAAATAGTCTTACTATAGGTACGTACATAATTCTAAGCTGCCTATGAATTATGTAATACTAATCGCAACGCCACCTAACGGCAAACCGTTGCAAGAAAGGAAATTAATCCCAACAAGGGTAATGCGCCAAGTCTACTGTTAAGCCACAAGTGCACTCCACTTATTAATCAAACAAAAGCAACACGTTTTGTTTATGGTTAATTTAACTGGTTGGACGAAACTAGTTAAATAACCAGTTTGTAGCGTAACGGCAGATTTTGCCCTTAACCGTTATTATCTTTGCCAATAATAGATATATCTGTAAGAAAAGTCACATTATTCTAACATGTTGTATATAAATTACTTCGTTTATTTTGGTACATTAGAGATCATAAAAGTACCGTCTTATGAGACAATCTTTGAATTTGAAGATCACGATAAAGATTAATTATTTTTTCTTTCTGATCCTAGAAGATTCAATTAAAATGTTATTATGACTGTTTAAACGAATATATATGTGTGTGTATGTGTTTTATGTTTGTGTGTGTGCGTGTTTGTTTGTATATATATATAATATATATATATATATATATATATATATATATATATATGAAGATAGGGGGTTGGAGTAAAATCCGACAGTATGGGTAAGGTAAGAGGATAGTGAACAAAAAATGATAATAACTTAAACAAGTCTGACAGCAGAAATATTTCGTCCTTTCATAAGGACTTCCTCAGTCAACTGACTTTATTTCAAAGCAAAAAATACGTACATGTGTTTTGATGAGGGAGGAGTTTGTTGCGGAAATGAAGGGTAGGGAGGTTAGGAGGGAAATAAGGAATGAGTTGACTGAGGACCAAATATTTCTACTCTCAGACTTGTTTGAGTTATTATTTTTTGTCCACTATCTTTTTACCTTACCTCATATATATATATATATATATATATATATATATTATATATTATGTGTGTGTGTGTGTGTGTGTGTGTGTGTGTAACCTAAAATTGTTGAATGTATAATCATCCTTCTGTTGCAGTCTCAATACTGTCAGTTTCATGTAATTCTTTAAAGAGTACAATCATCAGTCTTAGGTAAGTCTTTTTTAATACAAGCAACTAGTAATAATGAATGTTTGCCATCTGAACGAACATAATTTGTCTCCGCACATTTAGACTGGGAGAAGCTTAGCCCCATAGCTACAGGCGTTCCCTGTACCATTACACAGGCCCTTCTATATTTTTTAATTTAATTGTTTTATTTTTACCAGTTTTATCCGGACATACATACATACATACATACATACACAACAACTACTCTTTATATATGTATAGATGATGAACATTGGTCTACCAATATTTAAATTTGTTATTTTGGGATTTTCTTCATTATCTATGGATAGACATCTTGATATCCTTCAGGCTATGTGTTAAATAAGAATTACTACTATTCTTCTACAAGGATGGCGGAGGTGCGTAAAATAAATAATATCGTTGTAAGAAAGGGACTCGGTGACCCGAACTTAAATCCTGAACAATTCTGTATGTATCGCATAGCTAATATCCTTAAGAAAAGGATAGGCAACAATAAACTACAGAAGAACTAAAAATTGCGTTTTATGAGACAATCTTTGAATTTGAAGATCACAATAAGAAGAATTATTTTTTTCATTTCTAATCCTAGATGATTCAATTAAAATTTTGTTATGACTGTTTAAACGAATATATGTGTGTGTATGTGTTTTATGTGTTTGTGTGTGTGTGTGTTTGTATATATATATATATATATATATATATATATATATATATATATATATATATATGTGTGTGCGTGTGTGTGTGCGTGTGTGTGTGTGTGTGTGTGTGTGACCTAAATTGTTGAATGTATAATCATCCTTCTGTTGCAGTCTCAATACTGTCAGTTTCATGTAATTCTTTAAAGAGTACAATCATCAGTCTTAGGTAAGTCTTTTTTTACACATGCAACTCATAGCAATGAATGTTTGCCATCTGAACGAACATAATTTTTCTCCGCACATTTAGACTGGGAGAGGCTTAGCCCCATAGCTATAGGCATTCCCTGTACCAGTACACAGGCCCTTCTATATTTTATGGTTTCAGTGAGGCTCCACGCACATGTTTCGTTTTTTTCCGAGTACACAGTAAGTGACGACATTTATTCTCAATCTAATAGATTCTGATTATCTACAAAGACTCTTTTCTTTATGTCATTCATCTATCCTTTTTTGTACTGTTTCTGTTTGAATTTGTTGAGACAATAAAGTCTATTTGTTATAACTCTTTGTCGGGATTTGTTCAGTATTTATGTTTATACCATGTTTGAGGAAATAAGAGATACCAACTATCATTCATTTTTCTAATCATTGGGGATGGGGGTCAAGTTTGACGCAATGTTCTTCCAATCGACAGTCTTCAGTCTAAAACACTCCCAACTTTATCACGCTCGTCTCACCAACAATATCCAAATGTATTTCTCTATCCCGCTTATCTCGACAACAAAATGCTGCTGCAGTTGTTCTGTCTGGTATGGGAGGGCAAGTCCTTAAAATATACCTCAATCTCACCACATCCAGGCTCCTCACTCAGAATTGTCCGTGCAGCACGTGCGACACTCGTCAACACTGCAAGTACGCGTCAATCCTTACGGCGCGACTATTTACATCCGGGTTACTCTACTATTTTTTTTATTTCACTGCTCTTCCACAGTCCTTTCGCATTCTGAAGGACGCGAGTTCGACTCTAGGTCAGTCCTACACGCCAGGCAAAGCCTAGCCGCTTCCTTCGAGAATACGGCAAGTCTTCACGCCCGCCACTCTCTCTGGCGCACCGTGTTGCACGGGGTAGGTCTCTTCTCTCACTACAATTTTCTACACTCTTCATACGACGGCCGATCTAGGAAAAGAACAACGCTGAATTCGAACCAGTTGTACATCTGTTAAGTAGACAGGTAGTCTATTGTCGGTATCAGCCGGACAGCAAAGTAGTCTTTCCTCATTCGCTTGTGCTAGACTAGGGAGATGGTTTCTGCATCTAAGGTGGAGCGCTACACCTACTATCACACCCTTTTTTATTGCACAAATACAATTTGTGGATCTCATGTACTGGGGACTGTTATCGAATCCGGAACCTTGTGGTCCTAGGCGGATGATCTACCCCTGAGCTAAACAAGCCCCTTTACCAATTCCTCCGGACGAATAGAATATGACACAAGGTCAATTTTTAAGCGCAGTTTAACAGGTTTGAATTCAAAATTTTCCTTCTCCTTGACTGGTTGCCCTACCATGGTTAAATAGCCTAGTCTTCGATACTATTAACCCTACCTAGGGGTGGAGAGAATAATTAAATTCATACCTTTCCCTAGGGTATTAGTACTATGTGAAATGCAAACAGCCTCGTCCAGGATTTGAACACGGTTAGATGTGTTAATTTCTAGTACAATTATATCACAAACACCTCATTCCAGTTGTAGACCTGAAGAGGGATGAGCTCTGTAGTCTATTTCTACCCAAAACTTGTGTAGAGCTCTCTCGACTAAACCTTGACCAGTGATGATGATGATGATGATGATGATGATGATGATCAAAATTCGCTAGTAGGAACTGTGGATATACCACACTAATAATTTAATTATCACACGTTTGATATGTTTATTTATGAGCTATTGCGAAATACTTCAATATGTAAAATGTATAATAATCTTGATTTAACTTTCTTCTCTCTCTCTCTCTCTCTCTCTCTCTCTCTCTCTCTCTCTCTCTCTCTCTCTCTCTCTTCTCTCTCTCTCTTTACATTTGTATCATGAGAAATAACAAAAGACTTTTATATACATCACATTTATGAGCTATTTGCGAAAACTTATTAGCGTTATTGCTTACATGCGCTCATACCCCCTCTCTATATTTCCCTACTCTCTTTCTTTCTTATCCTATTTTTCTGTGTAGCTTGCCATTTGCAAATGGTACATTATTTAGCTAAGCTAATGACACAGATAAGAAATAAGAATTCTGTGGATAAGCAACAGTAGATAATCAGGATTTTACATTTTTGCATTTCCTCTTGGAAGATTTGGACGATCTCATCTTTATCCAGAAGGTGTTGCAAGATAATAACGGTCACTTTTTATATCATTAATAAAGAAAGGCACCATTAAAATCCTCATGCTAATCAATATTCGTGCCTGGGGGAAATAGCTGGTTTTTAAGTGTGACAATGTGTGAGGTAATGTAGTTTGTCTCTTTCGTTGAACTGCAAAGAATTGAACCACAGATACCAAACAGTCCGAGGAGGTAACTCAAATTGCACCACCACCCCATCCCCCTGGGGTTAGAGCACTTTGGTGGGGATTTCGCTGACAACTGCCAACTAAAGCGTAAACACAACGCTCTCCTATAAAAAGGATGGAGCACTCTATGGCGGCCTTTACATACATACAGATGTGTGTATTAAAACAGTTAAAAAGTTCAGTCTGTCCTACTATTTACCAATAGCTGAATGGAGTGTAGGTGAATTCGTATTTTTCCCAAGGTATTAGCACTATGTGAAATGCAAACAGCCTCGTTTAGGATTTGAATTTATTAATCGTACCCATTACACACCACGCCTCCACAATATGTAAATATATATAGAGAGATCTGTTAAACATCCTTACTCTAAACTATAACTCTCACGCTAACTCTAATCCTAATCCCTAAATTCTAATCCAAACCTTAACAATTATGGATCTTCTAATAAACTAGCAACCAATATACATTATGCATGTGTGTATCTGTGTGTGCTTGTATGTGCATCCGCGTACCTTAAAGGATAACATAAGTTAATTATTTATATTTCGTTCCAAGCAAAAGCAGGTTATCTTGCCAGTTATCTACCAAAGTGTACAGAGTCGGTTATCTCGAGATCAGAATAATAAAAAATTGAAAAATCTTCCCAGGTAATTCCAAGTTATCTTACCACTTATCTACCAGAAAAGAAGGTGAGAAAATTGTTACTTTTCGAAAAGAACAGTTGTGAATAACAATACTTATCCTTAAAAAAAGAAAAAAAAAGACTGTTATTTTTTCTCAGGCAACATTAGGTTATCTTGCTAGCTATCTGCCCTGCACAATCTGAAGGCAGGAATCACACCACAGACTTTGTGTTCTAGTTTCCTTTTTCTCACAGTAAGATATTCATCTGCAATGTCTGTGCATGTATATTGTTTGCCTGGAACTCTGGCTTCATGCACATGATTGGCAGTTCAGGATACAAAGAAGAACATGTATTGAAATGGAACAATAAAGATGAAAGGAAGATACCTTGATGTTGGGTTGGGGATGGTGATAAGGGAAGCTGGAAAGAGAATTTCTGAGAGTGACAGGATTTCTGAGTCAGAGAGAATGCCAGTCAGGTTATATGAAAGGGTCACAAGTAGGGACAATGTATTGAAAATAAAAATGGCTCATAGGAAATAAAAAGAAAATGGTCAAATATAAAAGACTGAAAGTGAAAGTGAAAGTAGAAGCTAAAATGAAAGTGAAACTGAAAGTAGAAGTTGAAAGTGAAAGTATTAATATGAAGGATAAGAAGAAATATTTATATTAACTCTTTTTACTGTCACATGTGACTACAGTCAAATTTCTAAAGCCTGTGTAACTACAGACAAATTTCTACCAGTCTTCTGTGTGCAGAAGCAATCAAATTTCTTGTGACAGATCCTCTGAAGGAATGTCAATTTCCTATGATGTTTGCGGACCCAAAATACAAGCCTAATTGTTGCGTGTGCAGTAAAGAGGGGTGGGGCTTAGCCGTCAAAAAATTGTTTTGAGGGAGTACTAAGAGACTGAAGCTGTATATGTATCATCTTTGAAGTTGCTTCGGATTTTAATTGTAGTATCCTCAATTGCGACCTTGGTTCAAATCCTTGATGCGGTTGTTCACATTTTGGATAGCGCTGTAAGGTGTTAATGGTGATAATACTTGAAGATAAAACTCCGACACAGGTTGATAGACAAAACATTTTATATACAGCACAGAATAAACAGGGTACATAATACATAGAGGTGTACATAAACATACATACAAAAGTAGAGATAATGACACATTCATGAATGGTAAAATACAAGATATTTAGGTATCAAAGAGATACCTAAATGTACATAAAAACATAGTTACGGATACATGATTAAAGGATAGTCATATATCGTATACGAGACTTACTAGCAGTGAGTGGCCAATGTTAAGGACCGAGCCCCAACGAGAAGAGGGTACACCTAAGTAACCCATAGTGTCTCGTTGGTCGAGCAACAGAAAAGAGAAAGAGGCGTTCAAATCAGCCGCTTAAATCAAAGGCCCCTAGCGGGAACCAGCGAAACTAAACGGACAGACAACTCCCCAGGCAAGTCCGAAAATAACGCCTACAGTGCTAATACATTTGGAAACGGCATGCATCCTACTATTGTCTTTTGAGATCGAACCCCAGTCGTGTTATTACGTTCACTTCCGGACTAATACAATCGGTAAAATTATCATTGTTAAGAAAATGTTTAATCCTTCATCAACATCTTTTATATTTTAACTAGAAGCGGCCACGCAGCGTTGCTTAGGTATAGGGAATAATAAAAGGTTAGTCTCGCCGATCCATTGATTGTTTTGGTCCCACATAATTGATTTATGTTTTAATTACGAACGCAACTAATGATTTTCCCTTTACAACTCAAATTCTAATTTCTAAATATCTTCATGAATATAAAAAGAAATCTTCATTATTTTTGCACAAAAAGCAAGGTTTGGTGATAGTGAATGTGTATATATATTTGCTTTGAGATTAATTGTTTTAGTTTTACCAGTTTTATCCGGACATACATACATACATACACACCAACTACTCTTTATATATGTATAGATGATGAACATTGGTCTACCAATATCTAAATTTGTTATTTGGGATTTTCTTCATTATCTATAGATAGACATTTTGATATCCTTCAGGCAATGTGCTAAATAAGTATTACTACTATTCTTCTACAAGGATGGCTTTGTGGAGGTGCATAAGAGACATAATGATCTATATATATTTACCAACCCCTCCGCTCGAGCAGGATGCGACACAAAGTCAATTTCTTAAGCGGAGTTCAACAGGTTAGAATTCAGAGTTTTCCTTCTCCTAGACCGGTTGCTTAACCAAGGTTAGAGAACCTAGTCTGCCCTACTATTTATCCATAGCTGGAAGGATAGTAGGACTCATACCTTTCCAAAGGGTATTAGCGCTAAGTAATGATCTATAAGTATATAAGTTCACGAGCATTCTTGTCGTTTTTTTTTTCTAATACCAGAGTCAATTAGGAGAGAGGGAAATACAAAAACCAAAAGAAGAGAAAGGCCAGATGGAATCAAGTGAGGGATGATGAAATACGCAAAGAGGAAAAGCAATTCTTGAGGATGTAATTGGACGTTAACAACACAACTGATCGTCTTGAAGACTGGAAAGTACGAAACAAGAAAATGAAAGTCTTGACACGGAGGGTGAGGTGCGGGGGTGGGGTAGGAGTTAGGTCAAAAGATTAAGGAGAGGAAAGAAGAAATTGAAAATTATGACAAATGATTGATTGATTGATTATTGATTACATGTTATCTGTTATTTCAACAGATGAGGTCAAAGGTTAACTCACGAGAAAGATTGAAAAAAATGAAAAAAAATAAATGAATAGATAAATAAATAAATAAATAAAATATAGAGGAAGTTTGTTTTTCTCATTCGCGAAAATGCCTGTTTCTTTCCAAATCCCAGTGTTTGAGATACGACTGACTAATCAGCGCAGGGCAGCGTCGTCAGTTATGTTATTAACTGGTTTCATAGGGGGGTTTCGAGTCTTCCAACGTAATACTCCCCTCAGCCAGTCAGACCTCGTTAGAGTTGATCAAACTCTAACTTGCTGCCTTTTTGTTCAACGCCAACAGATAAAAATGGCTTTAAATAGAGTACGCCAATGCAGTCCTTGGCCTCTTTACATCTGGTTGGCTAATTCTACATCCAATCATCGTTTAATTGTTTTCGATCAATTTTTTCTTTTCTTTTTTTTTATTTATTTCATTATTTGTTTGTAAGAAGTAGGCCAGTCGGTAAGTAATGTCATATTTTCTAGGATATATATATATGTACATATATGTATGTAATATTATGAAAAATTGAAAAAACACAAGTTCATAAAACAAGTTCATTATTTCACCTACGCTGCAGTGTTTCGATCTGTTTCAGTAGATCTTCAACAGGGCTTTCGTTACTTTGAGGAAAAATAAATTTATCACAGAAAATAAGAAATCTGCAAGATTTTTTAGATCTACGTCAACAGTTTTCTGCGTTTGTTTTACGTTTTAAACATCCTCGAACGCTCGCTTTTCATTCAACAATTTTTAAATAGACTGAGCGACAAAGCAAAAGAGTCTCGCGGATTTCTTATTTTCTGTGATGAATTTATTTTTCCTCAAACTAACGAAAGCCCTGATGAAGATCTATTGAAACAGATCGAAACACTGCAGCGTAGGCGAAATAAAGATTACTCGTTTTATGAACTTGTGTTTTTTCAATTTTTCATAATATTACATACTGTCGGATTCACTTCCACTTTTTCTTGACACATATGTATATCTGGTCACCAAACAGGGTATATCCAGTGGCCAAAAAGTTGCTGTTGGTGCTGGGGATGACAGTTCCGCCTATACCCATCGAAACTGTGTTAGCAGCGCAAAATTAGATATTTCCGAAGAAATATGAGATTAAAAACTTTCTTTTGTCACCAGGGGCTAGTAGCAACCCCATATTTATTGTGAAAGAAAACGTTTTATCCTTTATCAATTTTTTGTATATTTTAATCATTGAACTTTGGCCTTTGCTGTAATTTATAATTAGGTTGTTATACAAACAAACATACGGACATACATACATACATACAAAGAGAATCTTTCTTATACATATATATTTTTCAACCTCTGCGCACCTGTAGAATGTGACACAAGGTCAATTTCTTAAGTGGAGTTTAACAGGTATGAATTCAGAGTTTTTCTTCTGGTTGTCTAACCAAGGTCAATGGGCCTATTTTACCCTACTATTCACCCATAGCTGGAGGGAGACTAGTTGAATTCATACCTTTCCCAAGGATATTAACGCCATAAACAACCTCGTCCAGGAATTGAACTCGTCACGTCGCGTCAATTTCCTACGACGGCAACTATTACACTACAAGCCTGCAAATCTTTCTTATATAAGTAAGATTATGTCTATCTATACATAATTAAGAAAAAAAACTATGGTCTTCCCTTTATAAAAATACGTGCACTTGGTCGTTATACAAACAACAAACACACGGACGTACCTACAGACAGACAGGATCTACTTGCAGATAATGAAAAACTCAAAGTAACAAATTTAGACATTGGTAGATAGGTCAGAATAAATATGAACATTGCGAACTTTCTTTTGTCACTAAGGGCTAGTAAAGTCGTCGGGGCGGCTTAATGTCGGTATGAGCCATACAGTGAGGGAGTCTATCCCCTTTTCACTAACGCTTGACCGAGGCGAGATTTTTTTGTTGTCGGAGGTAGAGCGCCATACCTACCATCAGCTCCTTACTTTACCGCACAGATCCCTGCGCTACTCATACGTTGAGTTGGTACATCGTTTGTGTATTTACTTCTCATACTGTCGTGTAGAAAAAGTCACTATAAGAGTAATATAATCTACTTCTAAACAAAACGAAAAATCTAGGAAAGTCCGGTTGGTGTAGGGGTTAAGGTCCTCGCCTGTCAGCTTGACAGTCTGGGTTCGAATCACGCACAAGGCTGTATTCCTATCTATAGCTCTCCTGATGAGGTCTAATAGGCCGAAATGTACATAAAGAGATTGTTTAGCCTTACATTTGAATAGGTATTCCCGTCTAATTAATTAATTATTTATTGATTAACTTTCAAAATTAGGTACGACTTCAACTAAGCACATATTCTCCCACACACACACACACACACGCATATATATATATATATATATATATATATATATGTGTGTGTGTGTGTGTGCGTGTCGGAAGAAATATAAGCATTGATAATTATCTTTTGTCACTAGGGGCTAGTTGCCACCCCTTATTTACAGTAATGAAAAGGTTACACGAATCTGAGAAATCAAAAACTGACTGGCAAACCAAAAAAAATCCATTGCAACTCCTGCTGCCGTCTCTGTTGTCTTATTCCGTGACCTCTTTTGAAAGTATTAAGGCTCTTCCAACTGCCTTTTGTAATACGCTTACTAAGACCTTCTCTTGTTCAGCCGCTTGTCGAACAGCACCCACCAGTTCTTGCAATGTTCCACATCCACAGAAGGCAGAGATCTAAGATGGATGTAGTATCTGATTCGATCCAAGATTGCAATCGAACGATCTTCCTCTGTCGCTCGTTCCTTCCCTCTTTCATTTTTTGTTTGGATGAATTGCGTGTTTTGATTCATTCGATCCTTTCTTCCTTATCGATATATTCATTTCCCTCCTTCCTTCTTAATATTATTATTCTCCTTCCATAAAATAATCATTATTTACTTCATTCATATTTCAAATATTATTTCTCGCCTTTCATTCAATATTCTTTCTCGCCTTTCATTGAATAATCTTTCTTTCTTTCTTTTCTTAACTTCATTTGTAAATATTCTTTCTCGCCATTCATTCAATATTCTTTCTCGCCTTCATTGAATAATCTTTCTTTCTTTCTTTCTTTTTTCTTCTTTCCTTCATTTGTAAATATTAGTTCTCGCCTTTCTTTCAATATCTTTCTCGCCTTCATTGAATAATCTTTCTTTCTTTCTTTCCTTCATTTGTAAATATTATCCTCGCCTTTCATTCAATATTCTTTCTCGCCTTCATTGAATAATCTTCTTTCTTTCTTTCTTTCTTTCCTTCATTTGTAAATATTATTTCTCGACTTTCATTCAATATTCTTTCTCGCCTTTTACTTGAATAATCTTTCTTTCTTTCTTTCTTTTTCTTTCTTTCTCTTTCTTTCCTTCATTTGTAAATATTATTTTCTTCGCCTTTCATTCAATATTCTTCTCGCCTTTCATTAAATAATCTTTCTTTCTTTCTTTCTTTCCTTCATTTGTAAAATATTATTTTCTCGCCTTTCCATTCAATATTCTTTCTCGCCTTTCATGAATAATCTTTCTTTCTTTCTTTCTTTCTTTTCTTTCCTTCATTTGTAAATGTTATCTCTCGCCTTTCATTCAATATTCTTTCTTTCCTTTTCTAAATATTATTTCTCATCTTTCATTATATATTCATCTTTTTTCCATCCTTTTAAAATTTTTGCTTATATATACATATATATATAGATGGAGAAAGATGGACAAACACGGGATGTTGTACAAGATAGATGTTTATTATAGGTAGTGATGTCGCCATTATAACGTTTCGGTTCGTATATATATATATTATATATATATATATATATATATATATATATATATATATATATGAATAATGAAAAAACAAAAAGATCTTTACAACTGCATGGGCTCATCAGGAGAGAATGTGCAAACCGTTTCGGGGCCTATCTCTCGACGGTTTTAAAAAAGCAACACCGGCCCTACCTCACTGATATGAGGACCCTCGCGGTCGATGCATTATATTGCGAGGGTCCTCATATCAGTGAGGTAGGGCCGGTGTTGCTTTTTAAACCGTCGAGAGATAGGCCCCGAAACGGTTTGCACATTCTCTCCTGATGAGCCCATGCAGTTGTAAACATCTTTTGTTTTTTCATTATATCACATTCACACTGTCGGATTAATTTCCATTTTATTTTCACATGTATATAATATATATATATATATATTATATATATATATATATATATATATATATAAATAAAAGGTGACCCAAAAAAAACAGGCCTAGCTTTCAAAAGAAGTCTGTTATTTTTTGATCACCCTATATATATATATATAATATATATATATATATATATATATATATATATATATATATATGAATTAAAACATTCTTTGAAAAAACAAATGGTGTTGATAATCGCTGACAGAATCTGTTTCAACCTTTAGCGGTCTTCTTCAAGAGCGAAATATATATGATGGAAGGACGGAAGTAAATAAACCGTTAAAAGAACGAACGCCTGTGTGAACGTTCATGTTCGGAACCGGAACTTATTTAAATTAAAAATGCATATACTATGTTAAAGATAAAATAAATTTTATTTTTAAAAATCAGAAGCATTTATAATCCACAGGAAACTCAAAAGAGTTTGTTGTAAAGATATATAAAAAATTATAAAAATATCAAAATGTTCATGATTCCAGCTATAAGAAATAAGTTTAGAATGCCACAACATAATTGAAATGGTGGAAAGTTTTCAGAGGTGTTGATTAAATCCGTGGTGTTGTAGATAATATTAAGCCTCCATGTGTAAAAAAGTTTTTCTTGGAAGTGTAAATTTGAACTAAACGAAGATTAAAACCATCAAAAGACTTCAGGGTTATGATCACAATCGATTGGGTCTCCAGTCATTTTTAAGAATGGTTCAGATTTTTATTTAAATATGATTTAGACAATGTCTAAATTTTCATTGTATCAAGGATAGTGTAAAATCTCTTTTTTACATATTTTTTACATATTCAATTCAGATATATAGACAGATACACAAAAAGATAAGTAACACCTAATAAAAATAGATAGATAGATAGATGGACTGAAAGACCAAAATATAGAGAACAGACCACACAATAAAAAAAAAAAAAAACAGATAGGTTGATAGGACATGAACACATTCAAGCTAAATAGATAGATTAGTTAGATAACCGACAGACAGATAGACATAATGTTAAATATTCATAAATAATGAATGACATTAATAATATATATGAAATAATAATAATAACAATAATAGTATATAACATTATACATATGCTTCACTTACAATTTTAACAAATCTTACCCTTACAAACCCTCACAAAAAATAAAATAAAATAAAATAAATAATAAATCAAAAAAAGTTCACACCAACATACCAACAACACACATGTAACTTAACGACAAATCCAGTTCCCAATCACACATAAACAAAAACAAATTAAACAGACACACAACACACACACACACACACACACACACACATACACATATTTAGCTAACCAATCCCCACAATCTTACACACCTGTGGTACCACCATTGACCATTTCGGCACTCCCCATTCCAGAGAGAAGAAGAATCTCTCTCTTTNATGGATTCATACCTTCTCAAGGGTATTAGGTGCTATACTGAAATGCCAAACAGCCTTGCTAGTATTTGAACTTTACGGACAAGTCCATTTCCCCACGACTTAACCATTTATGCCATATATATAATATATCCAATATATATATACTGTATATAAGTTATTATATATATATATATATATATATATATTATATTAAATCTCATGATTTTTTTATCATTTTTCCCTAGTATATACAATAATCCATAAAAATGTGCTTTTAAAAGGACTTTTTTATCAGAGCAATACACTTAAAGTTTTAAGAGAATAAAAAAATTTCCTGTACAATGTGTAAATTGAATAAATAATCTAAAATTTTATATATATAATATACATATATATATAATCGTATTGGTATGTTGTGTGTGTGTGTGTGTGTGTGTAATTTCATTATGGTAAGACATTGTTGTGAGAGGGAAAAATAAAAAATACAAAAGATTATTTTTTTAAGTAAGAGTAAAAAAGAGAAAAGAAGAGATGCGCTAAAACTGTGTGCATAACCAAAAGCGTTTAGCTCGCGCCCCCTGATTGAGAAACAAGTGGGTCACATGTAAATCACTTCATGATTATTTGAGAACGAATGATTGATCATTTTGAAATATTTTCAGAATATTTGATTACTTTAAAAATTTCCTTCTACAGATATTTTTGAGAATTGGCCTCCATTGAAAGCAAAAACATTATTCTTTTTTTTTCTTCTCTCTTTTCTTTACAATGAATAGGACCATTGCTTGTAGGATAATGCTTCATACTTTCTTATCTGTATTTATGTATGTAATCTATATATATATATTATATATATATATATATATATTATATATATTATATTATCTGTGTGTGTGTGTGTTGTGTGTTGTGTTGTGTACATTATAGAAAAAATAACAACCAATGCACGACACATACACAAATATATATGTAATTAAATACACATATATGCATACATATATCAATAATAATATACATGTGACATATATATATATATATATATATATGTGTGATTATATTATATATATACATACATCTGTGTGTATTCCATATATGTACCTAAATATATATATATTATATATATATATATATATATTATAATTATCTGATATCTTTATCCTTTTCATGCATGTTTGTGTATATGCATTCTATACCATTAAGTATGTATGTATGCATGTATGTATATATATAATATATATATATATATATATATATATATAATATATATATACTTTTACAAGTACATATATATATATATAATATATATTACACATATATACTATACAATAATATAAGACAAGTGCATGTGAAAGTATTATATATGTATAATTACTCCATATAAATACATAATACAACACAATTATACATACTCTATAATATACTCCCATATCTATATAATATATACATAAATATATACATACATATATCAATCACTATATTATGCATGTGGATATTATATATATTACTGTATATATATTATTAATATGTCTACATTATACACATGTATACCATGTTCTCTGTATGTGTCTTATATATATATAAGATGATATATATATATATACTATAAATATATATTATATAATAATGATTTCTGATATTTTTATCTTTTCATGCATGTTTGTTTATATGCTTCTATAATTAAACGTATTATTGTATATATATATATATATATATATATATAATAATATATATTATATATACTTTTGCATGTAAACATATATATACAACATATATATTAATGACTATATTGCATGTTGATTAAATATGTATAGTATATATATATATTACTTTCCATATTATACATACATATATATACATAAATAAATGCATAACAATATCAATCACTATATTTGCATGTGAATTATATATATATATATATATATATATATATATATGTCCTACATTACACACATGTATAATGCTCACTGTAAGTATTCTCATATATATATATATATACTATATATAATATTATATATATATGATATGATTATGATTATATATATTATATATATATACTATATATATATATATATAATCTAATTCATATATATATCATATATATATATATATATATATAATATAATATATTATATATATTTATTTATATATGCTTTCTGATATATTTTTAATATTTCATACATCCTGGATATGAGCATCCTCTATTAAATATATATCACATACACAGACAGAGACACAGATGCAGACACACAGATACAACATACCACACACACATTCATATTTTGCACCACACACCACCCACCACAAAAAAAACACCAAACACACCACACACATATATTATAATAATATATACTATAATACTATATATATATTAGTTATTGATAAAACGGTTTGTACAGCCTGTATGCACAGAATTATGCCTTATAATATGTTGAGAAGTTACTTTTTTTGTATATTTGTTTTGGTGGTGTTATGGTATATTAATTATAGATTAAAAATATGTCTGCACATATTACTATATATATATAATATACTATATACTATATTGTAAACACGGTTTGTTTAGAATGGCTTTTTTCTGTTTTGCCGATATTTCTGGAGAGAAATAAGTGCTTAATGAGTCGTACCTAATTCTGAAAAATTATTAATTAATAATGAATTAGGGCGGGAATACCTATTAAATGTATGGCTAAAACAAATATCGAGAAAATCAATCTCTGTATGCTACATTTCGGCGCTATTAGGCCTCATCAGCAGAGCTATGGATCGGAAGACCCGCCCTGTGCGTGATTGAAACCGGCACTGCCAGGCTGACAAGCTAAATTCATTATTAATTAATTAATTTCAAAATTTGCGTACGACTCCAATTAAGCACTTATCCTCCCAACATTATCGGCAAAAAGCTTCAAAACAAAACCGCCTGTTTACAAACTTATCATATCGTCGTCGTAATAAAAGTCACTAGAAGTGGAATGTTAACCTACTCTAAACAAATCATAAAATCTAAGAAGTCCGTTTAGTTAGAGGCTTATGAGATCGGCTGTCAGCCTTGGCCAGTCCAGGTTTCAAATTCACGCACAGGCGGTGTCTTCCGATCTCCATAGCTCTGGCTGATGGGCCTAATAGGCCGAAATGTACATACAAGATTGATTCTCGATTTGTTATAAGCCTTAATTTAATAGGTATTTCCCGCTCTAATTCATTATAATTAATTAATTTTCAAAATTAGGTACGACTCCAATTAATCATATATATAATATATATATATACATTTTGTCATTCTATGTATGCATACTATGCGGTTCATTTAATTAAATATAATATATACTATATTATATAATTATATATATATATATATACTATATATATATACTTTCACATGCATATGTAGTAATTGTTCAAATCACAGTTACCATATGTGTGTCAGATTTGTACCTTTTAATATTGATAAGGTATATTTCCTATACTTTATGTTCTATGTGTTTTATAATTAAAGATATATATATATATACTATATATATAATATATAATAATATATATATGGTGTGTAGTGTGTGTGTGCTGTGTGGGGTGATTACGTTTTACATATCGCATTCATATTCAGTTTGTATATATGGACGCTATTATACATCATGAATTTCACGATTTATACCTTTATCATTATTTAATTACATTTTCGGTAATATCAAACCTAACTGGAATCTTAATTCCACCATCGTATGTCACCCCGCCGAAGAAAAAAATACCAAAAATTCAGGGAAATTAATCGGAATTCAATGAAATTTCAGTGTTGATATATTTAATGAATAAAAATATAATTCATCAGTTATTTTATTTCAAATTTTTAACATTCTTTCAGGTCAGTTAACTTGAACCATATATCTTTGCAGGCCGTAACACAAGATTCCTGAAAGTATAAGTGGTCAAAGTTAACCCTGAGCCTGAAAAAATGTAGAAGTTATAAAGAAAATAACTGGTGTATTATATCTCTTATTCATATTAATATATCAACCGAAAAATTCATTAAATTGAGTTAATTCTCCTCGACTTTCCGGATATTTTTTTCTTTCGGCGACATACGATGGTGGAATCTTCAGATCCATTAAGTTCGAATTAACCAACAATTCTTATGGTTGTTGTTTATGCTTATTAATAGATGAATAATCTCTCTCTCTCTCTCTCTCTCTCTCCTCTCTCTCTCTCTCATCTATCTATAATTATTATATA
>CM042165.1:42025656-42075656 GCA_023376005.1 Doryteuthis pealeii | reverse complement strand
CACACACACACATACACACGCATATATAATATATATGATATATATATATATTTAAAATTTTAGATTTATTATTCAATTACACATTGTACAGGAAATTGTTTTATTCTCTTAGAAACTTTAAGTGTATTGCTCTGATAAAAAGTCTTTTTACAAAGCACCATTTTATGGATTATTGTTATATACTAGGGAAACAATGATAAAAAAATCATGAGAATTTTAATTATATATATATATATTATATATATATATATATATACATATATACATGTATATATATAGGATATATGTATATATATGGCATAATGGTTAAAGTCGTGGGAAATGGACTTGTCGACTCAAGTTCAAAATACTAGACAAGGCTGTTTGCAATTCAGATAGCACTAATACCCTTGAGAAGGTATGATCCATATATTCTCCCTCCAGCCTATGGTAGGAAATAGTTAGGGCAGACTGGGCTCTTTAATCTTTTGGGTAGGTAACCTGTCTAGGAGAGCAAAACTCTGAATTCAAAATTCCTGAGGTCAGTCATTTGATTGGATTATGTGGCATTCCTTGTACACCAATTCTTTCCTATCGACTGTGCTAAAAAGTGCAGAACTGTTCCAACACAAGCCTTCACCACTATAAACAAAACACTGTATGTGGTTGTTCACTGAATGAACACTCATGCATCAAAAATCGACGAGAGAGTCCATATATGTATATCTATATATGTATATACATAGTGGTTAGAATGTCCATCTGACAGCCTGATAGGTAGGGGTTCGAATCACGCACAAAGCACTGCCCTGTCTATAGCTCTGCTGATGAAGGCCAAATGGGCTGAAAAGTACATACAGAGATCGACTTTTTCTCGATTTGTTAATGCTTACATTTAAACCGATATGCACGCCTAACTTCATTTAATTATAATTAATTAATTAACCAAATTAGGTATGACTTTAATTAAGACATAATCTCCCACAAATTGTCGCCTTCGCCATTTCAAAACACATTGTTTGACTACTTCATTATATATATATATATATATATATATATATATATTATATATATATATAAGCAACAAGCCTTTCACCACTATCGACGAGAGAATCCATACATGTATATATATATGTATATACATATATATATATATATATACATTATTATAAATATATATATATTGGGCTTTGGTGTGTAATGGTTACCATTCATAGGAAATGGACACGATGAGACAGGTTCAAATCAAAGATATGGCTCTTTGCATTTCACAATGTCAAAATCAAGAAAAATCCATGAAAAAAAAAGACATAACAATAAATTTGATTATCCCTCAAACATATCGCTTGGCATGAAATAACCCTGGGTGGTTGACATGCCACTAAAATTAATCCATCAATCAACCATATAACTTGTGAAAATATCATTTTTGGTTACTTAAAAATCCTATATTTTATAATCAGTGATTAGTATTAAAATATACTTGAAGCTAAAATTGGTTACAAATGATTACACACGACCAACAAATTTTGAAATCTTCAGTGCATGAGTTTTTTTTTTACTTATTTTTGACTATTTTTTAGCAAACGAATAAAGCCAACTATTTCTTCCTCCAGCTATGGGTAAAAAGTAGGGTTAGCTGGGCTCTTTAACCTTTGGTTAGACAACCATCTAGAAGAAAACTCTGAATTTGAACCTGTTAAACTCTACTAAGAAATTGACCTTGTGTCACATCCTACTCATGTAGAAGGGTTTGGTAAATATATATCTTGGGCTTTATTATAACAGTCGATTAGAGCATTTGCCTAAGAAATCATTAAGTTTCTGGGTTGATACCAGTCCACACCAACTCAGTGCATGAATAACCTAGTTTGGATAATCTGATCCGATGTGATAAAGCAACTTGGAGGCTGATGTAGGTGGGCTCCTCCATCTTAGTAAAAAACAATCTCCCTGGTTTTGGATTAATACTTGGGGTCATTTTCTGAAATTGATGCTATATGATATTTTAGTACAGTGGATTTGAATTTGTCAAATATTTTATTCACTCTGATGAAGGTCGAATTTTCTCTGTGTACGGAATATTTTCACATTTTTCTATCATTATTATTTCATTTCATTTGTATTATAAATGATAATAATAGTTTGAACCTGTACACAGAGATGAACTGACCGAAACACATGTGTAAGTGATATTGATTTAAATTCATTTTTATTATCCATTCTGCTCTTTCTTTTCTTTTATTCATTCTTCCATATATAATTATATATATATATATATATATATATATGAAGAAAAAAAAAGTTTAGGTTGCAATGTTTTATATTTACTTGTCCACATGGAAATTAGTCTGGTTTGGTATTACAAATAATATATTATTATATAAATATATATATATATTATATATATATATATTTGTAATACCAAATATATATATAATATATATATATATATATATATATATATATATATATATTATATTTGTAATACCAAACCCAACTAAATTTCCATGTGGAAAGTATATATATAAACATTGTAACTAAACTTTTTAAAAAATTTCTTCTGAAGAAGTTGTAGCTTGATCACTGAAACTGTGGTAGCTAGCAAAAAACCTTTTTTCTACAGCTATACATATATTCATATAAGGACCTACATAGGTTTCACCTGAATATTTCTTCAGCATAATATCCTGAAGAAACCTAGATAGATAGTATGTGACTCATGTAGGTCCTTATAAATATGCTCTACTTAGCATATTGAGCACTTTTTACATCTATAACATAGCAACTTTCTCCGCGTGTTTTTTTCTATTAGCCACTACATACAATACTGACGATTATTTTCAAGCAAGTGTGTTGATCTTTTCTTTTTAAAATTTTTTTTTAATTTTTATTACATCAATTTGAAAATATTTTTTTTTATAAACCAAGTTATCTGAGTTTTTCCACACTGGTAGTGTTTAGGAACTTATATATATATATTTAATATATATATATATATATATATATATATACAGGTTTTGTTGAATTGAACAGACATTCGTTGTCTGACAAGTCTTTCATGATCCTTTCCAATCTTCAGGCCATCCTACCCTAAACAAAATAAACTTTGAAGTAGAGTCAACATATCCTAAAATGCTTATAATTTCCGCCTACATTACTTCCATTATTCACCCTCCCCTTATCACAAACCTGTGCCCCCCCCTCCAAAAAAATCACCTCCGCTTTGGTTCAAACTACTACCATTCCAAAAACCTCCCACTACAATTTGATATTACCTCCTGCTAATTCCTTGCTACTACTCGTTCTCGATAAAAACGAGACATGAAACTATTCCATCATTTCCCACTGAGGATGGCAAAGTGTATTGCCGAAAGCGCTAGTGTTGAAACCTTCGGTGGACTATTATACCAGTTCCACCCTGACACCAGAAGGATGGCTCGAAGATTGGAAAGGATCAATGAAAAACTTTCAGACAAGAATTGTCTGTTCAATTCAACAAAACCTGTATTAAAAGAAAAAATGCTGCCAAAATACACTTATATATATATATATATATATATATATATATATATATATATGAGAAAAATATTTTTAAAAGTATAACAAACACAGGGATGTTATGATTAGGGGAAACAATTTTATGTGTCAATACTTAAGCATTTCGGTATATGTTACCATCTTCAGACACTGTTAAGTAATGTTTATGTGAGGGACAAAATGAAAGATGTTAAGTGTATTAGTGAATGTGTGAATATGTTATTCCTGTGTTTGTTTATATGTTTAAAATATTTTCTTCTCATATTGTCGGATTAATTTCCTCACCATATTTCCATATATATAAATATATATATATATATATGCACACACACACACACACACACACACACACCAGAAAAATTTTCTATGTCATTTTTCGATACATACGCTACACACACACACACACAGTCACACACATACCATAAAAGAAGAATACTTTGGGTCATATTTAAACACATCTACCTTTTCCAGCGTTTCTTCAAATTTTCAAATTTGAACAGATGATAAACAAGGACTATTCACAGTTCTCCTTCATTATTTTTCTGTGATTAAAATTTATTTTTACTCTTCTTTATACCAACAAAAAGCCATGAAGAAGATCTACTTAACAGATCGAAACACTGCAGCGTCAGTAATAAACTTACCACTCATTTTATTTAAACTGTGTTTTTTTCAAATTTCTCACTATACTACACACACATATATATATATATATATATATATATATATATATATTATATACACACATTATGGACTCTCCGTCGATTTTCGACGTATAAGGGTTCATACACACAATGAACTCCCACACAGTGATTTGTTTATAGTGGTGAAGGCTTGTTGGACCATCACACCTTTTTGGCACAGTTGATAGGAAAAGTTCTGGTGCATCAAGGGTTGCCACAACCCAATCAACGACCGACCTCAGGAATTTTGAATTCAGAGTTACCTCTCCATAGACTGGTTACCTACCCAAGGCTGAAGGGCACAGTCTGCCTTACTATTTTAACCCATAGCTGGAGGGAGAATATATGATTCATACCTTTCCAAGGGCTATTAGCGCTATCTGAATGCCAACGGCTTCGTCTAGGAATTGAACTCGAATCGACGAGGCCATTTCCCACGACCTCTAACACTAGCCCACGTGCCTCCATATATATATACACATATATATATATATATGTACGGCATGGATATATATATATAATATATATATATATATATAGTTAAAAAATGGAAAAGGAATGAAAACCGACAATATGAAGAAAAATCAGTAAAGAAGAAATGTAAATAGATAAAATGAATTAATCGATATCACCATTAATCGATATCACTTACACATGTGTTTCGGTCAGTTTATGTGTGGGAAAATATTTTGCAACACATAAGAAGAATCGTACCTTATTCATTCAAAATAAATGTTCACTTCTGAAGAAGGTTCAATTCTTCTATTTTGTGCGAAATATTTTCACCACACATAAACTGATCCGAAACACATGTGTAAGTGATATCGATTAATTGAATCGATTAAATTCATTTTTATCCATTTACATTTCTTTACTCATTTTTCCTCATATATATATATATACTATATATATATTTATTTATTTTACAAAGTTTTCACAGATCATGTTCATTATAAAACAGCAACCCAGGTTTCAGCAAGTGGCAACACAGGTTTGCTGAGCAAGATCCCATGGTGTTTGTTGAAGTCTCTTACTCAATGTCACATTTTGCGTTGTATATAACGTCGGTTAGTTCTGTGGACGCTTTATAGATTCGGATTTACTAAAAATAATTAATATAACTCATAATGAGCTCCGCGAAAACTAACCGACAGTTATATACAGTCCAAATAAGTGACATTGAGTAAAGAACTTCAACAAAACACCATGGATCTTGCTCAAACGGACTGATGTCGCCACTTACATGAAACCTGGGTGTGTTTATAATTTGAACATTGATCGTGAAAACTTTGTAAAATAAATAAATATTTAGCTCTTACAAATTTGTGATTGTAGCACCATGTATTTTCTTTGTTTCCATCACAAAAAAAAATTTGTTTTTACATATACCTATATATATATATGATAGATTAGATAGATAGATAGATAGATACGATATGTGAAGAGTTGAAAAAGTTACCTAAAAGGATTTTTTTTCTTTCTGTTAATGTTGTTTCCTCTGAATGCAATTTTTTTGAAAGAACATTCAAAATATCTTGGAATTGTATCCAAATCAATTTTACTTCGATTTGTGAATTTGAGCCAGGTAAAAAGCCTCAGTCTACTTTTCTATATATGTGGTGGTGTTGTGGTGTATTAAGGGGGGGGGGCGATTTCAGTCTATTTATACACAATATATAGATGTGGCTGGAAGATTTGGCTCTAGAAACACTTTTTACAAATCTAACATATGTGCATATGAAGACCTGCATAGAAATTAACATGTATGGCTGCCTCTACATAGTGGACTCTTCATTCATCAGAGTGACTCTGTCTAATATATATATATAATATATATATATATATATTATTTATTATTATATATATATTTATATATATATATATAAGATAATCTATCAGTCAGGCGAAACCTACTATCAGTTTGCTTAATGCTCTTCAGGGAAGATCTGACACTAAAGAATCAGATCTTAGCCCTGAAGAGCATTAAGCGAAACTAATAGTAGGTTCGCTGACTCATTAGATTTATCTTTATTATTTGCTCTACTTAGGTATTGAGCACTTTTTACTTACAATTCCCGTCATTATTTCTCCTAGCGGTTATTATTGATATATATATATATATCTTATATACATATATATACATATAAATTGTTTTTTTCTTTAAGGCCAAATATTGTACCAAATAGATTATTTTTGGTTGGTACGACTATTTTGGTCTTTCTTTTTTTTTTTTTTTTCCTCCCCGGTTGATGTTTGGTAGTTATATTTTTACAATCAAACTATTTGCTGGGTTTTTTCTACACCGCAAGGATTTACCAACATGCTTGGTATATTATATATACTAGCAAATATATGCACCCTCCGGGTGCAAGTATTTAAGTTTTAATGTAATAAATATTGTATTAAAATAGAAAGGCTAATGAAACTAAATAAGAATACAGATAAAAAGATTTGAAACAGAGGGAGTATAATAAAAGATTTGAAACAGAGGGAGTATAATAAAAGATTTGAAACAGAGGGAGTATAATAAAAAATGGAACAACTGAAACTTACTCTTCCATCACTCTTGTCTTTCATTGTTATTTTTTCTAATTTAAGTATTTAGTTAAAGAGGAAGTAAAGAATAAAATGACAGTTATTTTATCTTGTTAATGGATTTTATTTAAGATTCATTGAAGAGAATTTTGCTTATATTCATATAAAATAAAACCAAACAGTTAGAAATCAATAATACTAAGCACATATTTATTAAATTCGATTTTTTAATATCAATATGCAAATAGCCTTCCCGTTCACACTGTAAACCGTATTTTGTTTGTATATATAAATACAATGCATGTTGTCAGTATGTAGACATAGTTAACAGTATTAATAATGTAAGGCAATTTTATTAATAATTAAGGTTTAGATAAAAATAAAATCTTGGAGAATGTGATGTCAATAACTAAGAGAATTGTGACTTGAGTAGGAATATAGTTTCGGTTACAGACAGAAAACACACAATCTCCATTATAATAAGATATATATAAATATATATATATAATCCAAAAGTCCAGAGAAGAAATCTTCCTTACAACATAGGAGTTTTTTTTAAAAAACCTGTCGCTGTCAATGTGTGCTCTTAATGTTAGAGTCACAGAGCAAATTTATAAGTAAAGAATAACAAACTTAGAGATTTTGCATTATAGTCTATTTCAGGAAGCTTAGATAAATAAATGAATTCTAAATGAACTGGGGTGGTCCTTTTAGTTGAAATCTGGAATAGATTGATTTAACTATATCTTTTCCTAACAAATTATACAACAAATGGTCAAATATCTTTTTATTACCCTACTGCTGAGCGATACAAGACAATAAAATATTTTTATTTAAATAATCTGTTTTTCAAATGCCTTAAAATAATCAAAGAATTCAATCTTTCGCATCTGATGAGTCAGGAGAGTTAGACACTTTGTCTAAGCTCCCCGAAATAGACTATAATGCAAAATCTCTAAGTCTTTTGTTATTTCTTTACTATATTATATATATATATATATAATATATATATATTTATATATACTATATATATATTATATATATATATATATATATATATATATATATATATATATAAGATGAAGGTATCCAGTATATATTTAGTTTTATTCATTCTTGTTGGGTATTCGATTTTTTCTTCAAACTCAATATCTTAAATACATTTTTAATATTCATTTTCTGATCTATTTAAATCAAAGATGATACTACCTCTCCATGTCAGGGTGGACCTGGAAGTAATGACGATAAAAGGGTACTACACATTCCCTAGAGTTTTAGAATTGTAACTTTACTCCTAGATGCAATTCAACATCACACCCAGTACAATTAGACCCTCAACCCGCCTTCTAGCATATATAAGATGAAAAGGTTGGGGGAGGGGTTGTCATCAGGGCAATATGGTTGGGACAATCAAATAGGTACTAGGGCTTGATGTGACCAGCCGAATGAGATGCAAGGTCAGGTTTTAAGCAGAGTACAAATGGTTTGACATCAGATTGATTGATTCATTGATAGGATAGTTGGATTTTACGGCATGTCAACTCTTGTTGGGTTACTTTATGCTGAATACATTTTTTATTAATTCTTGATTGGTCTTAAAGTTTTTATACCTCAATTTTTATTTAAACACCCTAGAAACTACTAGAACTCAGAGTGGAACTGGGAGTAATGGTGATAAATGTGTACTTCACCATTAGATGCAATTTAACATCATATCCAGGACACTAAGACCCTCAGCCACCACCATCTAGCATATATATGATAAAAATGGTTTGGGGTTTGTCATAAGGGCAATAGAGTTAGGACAATCATATAGGTGCTAGGGTTTAACACGACCAGCCAGTTAATCAAAGTGGGTCTCTTTTTTAGAAACCTGACTTGAGGAGAACAGAGGTAGTCACCACTTCTCCTCAATGGCACTCAGGTGTGTGCCTTTGCTTCCAGGCCCAAGAAATAGTAAGTGTTTTCCAACTCTTTGTTATCCAGACATTTCTACATGTCCTTATTGGAATATTTTGATATATATATATATTTACCAACTCCTCCACACGAGCAGGATGTGACACAAGGTCAATTTCTTAAGCGGGGTTTAACAGGTTTGAATTCAGAGTTTTCCTTCTCCTAGACTGGTTGCCTAACCAAGGTTAAAGAGCCCAGTCTGCCCTACTATTTACCCATAGCTGGAGGGAGAGTAGGATTCATACCTTTCCCAAGGGTATTAGCGCTAAGTGAAATGCAATTACCACGTCCAGGATTTGAACTCGGGGCGAGTCATTTCCTATGACTTTAACCATTACACCACGCGCTATATTTTGATATATAAGGTGTGCTGCAATACACCACTTACATTTATAGACTAAGCAATGTTGCATGGTTTAAACCTCAGCCATTCAACAAGATGGAGGAGCAGCAAGGAGCAACCAAAGGATTCTTTACTAAGGATCATGCTCTGCTTAACACAAAGGATCTCTGCTGGACAAGCGCTCTTGCTTGAAGACTAAAGGATGGCCACTAAAATTGTACCAGTTCTCGAACAGATTGTGACACTTTTATAACCTAGGAACCTTGTTCCCTCTGTAAGTGCTTAATTAAATGTTATCTATTATTTATTGACTTGACTTTTATTTTCTGTGTTAGGTTACTTTCAATTAGTCATCCTTGATGGATTAGGATGATTTATTATTAGATTTCGTCATTAACGATTATCAAGCAAATGTAGGCCGGAGAATATGAAGGCCGGTCCGTGAAAATATTGTCTTAGCTGAAACCAGTCCGTGGCGCAAAAAAAGGTTGGGGACCGCTGCTTTAGGTAACCTAACGCTTTATAAGAAAGGGAGTTGATACCTCCCCAAATTCTTATAATTCAATCCCCAAATTTGAACTCTGCTTAGTTTTACTAAACTTTTTTAGACACAAGTTAGGCCTCAATCGCGTCATTTTCAAATATTCTGTGTTAGGTTACTTTCAATTAGTCATCCTTGATGGATTAGGTAAATATGTAGACCAGCATCTGATTGGCTTGTAGATGCAACTACAACTTGTGGCTGGACAGAGAATCAGATGAAATGGCTGTAATCATCTATAAAACACTCATTCTGAAGAAAAGGTCTCAGACGATGAGTTATAGTCAATATAGAATATTCTCAGCAAAAATAGGGTAAAAGCTCAACTTGGACGAGTCAAAAGTTTTTCAATATTTTAGTAACATAAGATACAATTTGGCAGTGTAGTATTGTGGCTTAGAGCAGGATCTGGTTGGTTTGTAGATGCAGCTTATTAGGTCAGACACAGATAGTTGGTTGGTTGGTTGTTTGGTTAGTTGGATTTATGGCATGTCAACACTTGTTGGGTTATTTTATGCCAAGACATTTTGTTTTATTCATTCATGTTGGGTATTCAATTATTTTTTTCAAACTCAATTTTTTTAAGCACATTTTTTCATCTATTTAATTCATAAATGTGACTCTAAAAGCTACTACCACTCCGGGTCAGAGTGACCTGGGAGTAATGGCGATGAAGGGGTACTCCACACTCCCTTGAGGTGTAATAGATAGACATTTTGTTTTATTCATTCATGTTGGGGATTCAATTATTTTTTCAAACTCAATTTTTTAAAATACATATTTTCATCTATTTAATTCATAAATGGGACTCTAAAAGCTACTACCACTCCGGGTCAGAGTGGACCTGGGAGTAATGCTGATGAAGGGGTACTCCACACTCCCTTGAGGTGTAATAGATAGACATTTTGTTTTATTCATTCATGTTGGGGATTCAATTATTTTGTCAAACTCAATTTTTCCCACCAAATATTCTGCATTGGGTTTGTCTCCTTTAGGTCAGCGGTTCCCAACCACCGGGTCATGACCCGGTACCGGACCGCGGACCATTAGATATCAGGCCGCACAGAACGTTTGAATTTTTTTTTTTTTATTGATCGCTCAGTCTAAATGTTGATGTTTTATTTTGAAAAGTGACTTGATTATTAATTTATGAACAAAAGGTTGTTTATTGTCTGTTGATGTTTGCATTTGACATAAGACCACTGCGGATGATTTATTATTAGATTACGTCATTAAAGATTATTGAGCAAATGTAGGCCGGAGCATATGAAGGCCGGTCCGGTCTTAGCTGAAAACGGTCCATGGCGCAAAAAAAGGTTGGGGACCGCTGCTTTAGGTAACCTAACGCATTATAAGAAAGGGAGTTGATACCTCCCCAAATTCTTATAATTCAATCCCCAAATTTGAACTCTGCTTAGTTTTACTAAACTTTTTTAGACACAAGTTAGGCCTCAATCGCGTCATTTTTCCTTTTCACATTAGAAGGTCATATAGATACAAAGACGGTTAGTTTCATAGATGGTTGACTGGTCCTGTACACCTGAGCATGCCCTCCACCTGTTGTTATTGGCTAGACGTACGAGCCGTACTCATAAATGTAACATACAAAGCCTATTGGGATTTATAATGGCATCGAGAAATAAAAGGAATTTCTTTTTGTTCTGCTCGATGGACAGGTGGTAGACAAGAACATATCAAAAAGTGGATGTAAAGAGAGATTTCTGGTCAGCGTGGAAGGCACTAGCTCTTTCATTACTGGCTTTTGTTGTTGATGTTGTTGTTGTTGTTGTTGTTGTTGTTGTTGCTGGGTGGAGAGGGGAGGAAAATTATGGGGTTGGTGATGAGGAAAGTTTGAAATTGGGAGAATTGTGTGGAAAGTGAAGCTGAAGATAAGACGGAATAATGCAAAGAAAAAAAAAGTTGTGAGACAGACGATTCCATGGCAGAGGAAGAGAGAGAAAAATAAAGAAAAGCAAAGTTGAATAAAGAATGGCAAGAGAGAGAGAAGACAGTTTTTTACAATATGCACATCCCCCAATGGTGGACTATGACGGGACTGAAAGTACTTGGGAACACATTAATTATTGCAAATTTATTAGCCAATTATCATCAGCAGCAGCATGTTGCACAAACAGCTGGATTCCCATGACTCACTCTCACCACCCATCCCTATCGGTCATTGCTCCTAAAGAGTCCTCCTCTTTCTAACATCCAGGATCCGCATAGAGCTGATCAATAGAACTCTTTGCTGGTCAGTCCACTCTGGTGTGTCCATGAGTAGGTGTCCACAGGAGAACATCACTTATGAGTTTTTCCTTATTTCTCCAGCTGTGTCCAGTGCATCTAGTTAATCTTACTTGGATGGTTTATGTGATAGGAGGTTAGTGGCTCTACGGCTGCTTTGTGGTGACTCTTTTTGGTGACTTTTTTTGGTGACTCTTGTATAACCTGTGGACTTGTTCCCTCTGTAAGTGTTTAATTAAATGTTATATATTATTAATTGAATTGTCTTGTTTATCTTACTTGGAGGGTTTGTGTGATTGGAGGTAAGTGGCTGTACAGCCGCCTTTTGGTGGGGTACTGCTTCCAGGATTTGTTCAGCACAGCATGAAAAATGTGTCTATTCCAAGACTGTTTATATTTTAAGATGAGTGGATTAGCATTTGTATGTGTTGGTTAAAATCGGACATTTTCTTAATGGAATTTTGTTCGATTGGCTGCTATTTAAAAATATTCTTGAATTCCAAAATACACTTAACCGTTTTTGTATTTCTCAAAGATGTTTGTTCTGCCTTTATTGAAAACAACCCTTCATTCCCCACATACATATCCTCTCCATTTAACATGTCTGTCTGGGTTGGCTACTTGTTTGGGTTTTTATGGCATGTTAACCCATTGGGTCATTTTATGCTGAAGACGTTTGATTTATTCATTCTTCATCAATACTCAAATTTTTAAAAGTTTGATATTTTTAAAACACATTTTTGAAAAATCATTTTCTTCTATTTAACACCTAGATGGAACCTTAACATGTACTACCACTCTGCATCAGAGTAGGGAGCAATGGTAATGAAGGGGTACTCCAACTCCACATCCCCAGAGCTTCACCACAAGATGCATTTCAAGCCTGTTAAACTCCACTAAAGAAAATGACAATGTGTCATCCTATTCATGCCGAGGATTGGTAAATATATGGATAAATAGCAAAGCAGACAGGGCACTTTAACCTTGATATGGCAACAGGTCTAGGTGAAAGAAAACTCTGAATTCAAACCTGTTAAATTCCGCTAGAGAAATTGACCATATTTCCCATTAAATATATAGATAATTAGTAGGGCAGACAGGGCTCTTTAACCTTCATATGGCAACAGGTCTAGGTGAAACAAAAACACTGAATTCAAACCTGTTAAATTCCACTAAAGAAATTGACCATGTGTCACATCCTACTCATGTGGAGGGGTTGGTTAATATGTAATGATAAATAGTAGGGCAGACAGGGCTCTTTAACTATGGTATGGCAACAGGTCTAGGAGAAACAAAAACTCTTAATTCAAACCTGTTAAATTCCGCTAAAGAAATTGACAATGTATCACATCCTACTTATGTGGAGGGGTTGGCAAATATATAGATAAATAGTTGGGCAGACAGGGCTCTTTAACCTTGATATGCAACAGGTCTAGGTGATAGAAAACTCTGAATTCAAACCTATTAAATTCCTCTAAAAAAATTTACCATATTTCACATCCTACTCATTGGGCAGGGGGGGTAAATATGTAAGGATAAATAGTAAGGCAGACAGGTCTCTTTAACTATGCTATGGCAACAGGTCTAGGAGAAACAACAACTCTGAATTCAAACCTGTTAAATTCCACTAAAGAAATTGACAATGTATCACATCCTACTTATGTGGAGGGGTTGGTTAATATAGAGATAAATAGTAGGGCAGACAGGGCTCTTTAACCTTGATATTGCAACAGGTCTTGGAGAAACAAAAACTCTGAATTCAAGCCTGTTTAACTCCACTTAAGAAATTGACCATGTGTCACATCCTATTTGTAAGGAGGGGTTGGGTAAATATGTATAACTCCCTGTATGAAACAGAAAGTGTATTCCAAAATTCAGACAAAAATTACTTCATACTTATATATCCATAATCAGATTAAGCAGATGGGTAAGTAATAGTGTTCTTTACGATATTTTAAAATTTCTGTGGGGTTTTTTTGTTGTTTTTTTTGTTTTATTTTATATGTAAACTTCAATTTATTTTTCTATATCTCCTTGAAAACTAAATATGCAGTATATCGTGCCATAGTTCTCTCAATCATACAGTACGGTGCAGAAACCTGGACGGTATACAAAGTGGATGCCCACAGACTACATGCCTACTACATGCATCACTCGCGCAGTATATTAAATGTCAAGTGGTGGCAACATGTTTCAAACAGGATCATCCTGAAGAGAACTGGATTACTTAGCATGCACAAAATACTTGTCCAACACAACCTGAGATGGGCTGGCCACTTAAACAGACTTGGGGATGACAGACAGCCAAAGCAAATTCTGTACTCTCGACTGAGAGAGGGATCATGTGGAATTAGTAGACCAAAGCTCAGGTATAAAGACAACATCAAGAGAAACCTGAAGGACTTTAACATCCCATAGGCAGTTGACAAGATGCAACCAGAGACCAAATAAATTGGAGGAAAAGGATTTGTGTGGTGTCATCATTGGATATGATGGACAGCAAGTAATAATAAACTTCTTCAATTTATTTTTCTATATCTAATTGCATTTCTGTTCACTAGGTCTGGTGGTATCCATACTACTTGGAGCACCTGGAACTAGTGGTAATGATTTTAATTCCTGCTGCTTGGTAATGATTTCTTGGGAAATTGTCTGAAGATTTAAGGTAATTTAAAAAACATCTGAACATTTTTTTCTTTCGGATCTACATGTTAAAGGATATGCACATGCAAAGAACATCGGTAACAGAGATTCATACATAGAAGTTTATCAGACTGTTTCGACTTTATTGTCTGTCGAACTTTATTGTCTTTATTGTCTGTCAGATTTTATTGTCTGTGTACCGAACAGACTGTTTCGACTTTATTAAGTTTCATCAGCGATGTATACTAACGATTTCACAATCCTTAGTATACATCGCTGATGAAACTCAATAAAGTCAAAACAGTCTGTTTGGTACACACCGAACAATCCTTTGCCAGGATTGACTTGTCAAGATTATTTTCTATAAGTATTGAATTTTATGTGATACATGCATTGTAATTGCCTTCAAGCCAAAATATAAATAATAATATATACTTTATCCAACAATGCTTCTAAAAAACTAACATCCAAAAAATCATATATATATAATATATATATATATATATATATAATTATATATATATATATATATACAGAGAGAGAAGGAGAGAGAGAGAGAGAGAGAGAGAGAGAAGAGAGAATAAGTAATATATTGAAATGTCCTGGAAATAAGCGGAATGAGAACAGAAAACCCCCATGAATGAAAGGTTGGGTTCAAAGTTCCCTGATGGCTCCCGATTACGACAAGAATTTTCCTGAGTTCAAAAAAAAGGTTCTTGAGTTCGAGAAGGCTACCGAGTCTGACAAGAAATACCTGAAAAAGGCCAGAGGGCACATCGGCTGAAACATTGTTGATAAACAAAAAAGAAAGAACTTGTCAACTGGTGGATTTTGCAGTGCCAGCAGATCACAGGGTGAAGCTGAAGGAAAATGAAAAAAAATAGACAAATATCTACACCTTGCCAGAGAACTAAAAAAGTTATGGAATATGAAAGTGAAGGTGATACCAATTGTAGTTGGTGCACTTGGAACAGTCCCAAAAGGATTGGAAAAGGGTCTGGAATGTTTGGAAATCAGAGGAAGGGTTGAAACCATTCAGAACACTGCACTGCTGCAATCTGCCAGAATACTCAGAAGAGTCCTGAGACCTGAGGAGACTTGCTGTAACTCAGACTCCAGTGAAAGACCATCAGATAATGCTGATGTGAAAACTCAAAAGGAGCAAATAATAATAATAATAATAATAATAATAATAATAATTGATACCAATTGTAGTTGGGACACTTGGAACGTTCCTCAATAATCCGAATAATCCAAATTTTACTAATTATCATGCCTCTTCTCAAAAATTCAGAGAAATAACATCTGAAAAGTGCTTGAGTTTCTGTGGCCTGAACATTGTGTTTATACACAATAAAGATGAGGACAACAGTCCAAAATTTAAAAATTATTCATAAAGTAATTTACTTCTGATCCTTTTTTATTATATTTCCTCTGTACTAGTAGCCCTGTCGGCCGGGGCTTTAGATTACACCGACTGTACCTCTGCAAAGGGGCAAGAACCCCCAATGCGGCCACCTGTTGGAATTCTGATGCATGAGCAGTCCAATACTTTGGTCCTTACTTAGGTTAATGGGCGTCGTGGAGGCTCCCTCCAATCAATCGGCTGGCCTCATCAAGCCCTAGCACCTATATGATTGTATTAACCCTATTGCCCTTATGGCAAGCCCCAAACCTTTTTATCATATATGTGCTAGAATGTGGTGGCTGAAGGTGGGTCTTTATGTCCTGGGAAAGACCTTAGTCTATCTGATAATGAGGGTCCAATTCTGGAGGTCTAGGGAATGTGGAGCACCCCTTCATCACCATTGGTCACTCTGGCCTGGAGTGGTAGTACCTTTTAGGGTTCCCCCTATGGATCAAATAGAAACAAATTTGTTTGAAAAGAATTGAGTATCCATCAAGAATGAATAAATCAAAAACATATTTAATAAACTTGAACTTTACCCTGTAAACTTATCCCTTAAAGTGATTTCCAATCCACTTAGTAACTTAGTAACAAACAAATACTTATTACCAATTATTAATTACTTATTATAAGTAATAAGTAATATAATTACTTATTACTAATTATTAAACAATAACCTACTATCAAAATCAAGAAAAATCCTTGAAAAAGACAATAAATGTTCATATCCCTTACAACCTTTTAAATAAAATAACTAGTGCATTATATCTTTTATTCTTTAATATATCAACACTGAAAATTTTATTAAATTCGGTTCATTCCTTGATTTTTAGTACTTTTTTCCTTTCAGCGGGGTTACATATGATGGTGGAATTTAGGTCCGTTAAGTTCAATTTAACCCTTATGTGTTCTTAGATGGGTCTGTTTAATCGCCGTCATCCTCTTCTTCTAGGATGATTTCTTGGTTTGTAATAATTAAGAAAGACTTGGTTATTTTACAACACATTATCATTAGTCCAAAAGGGTTATATAACCGTGCGGTGAGAATATGGAAACTTGAGAGCAAACGACATTCGCATCTGCTCCTTTTTACTAACGGGCAAAATCTAAATAACTAAGCCAGTTTCCTTTATTAAATTATATTAAATTAAATTCCTTTATTAAATTATTCTGTTATTAAATTCGGTTAATTCCTTGACTTTGGGTATTTTTTTCTTTCGGCAGGGTGACATGCGATGGTGGAATTTAGGTCCGTTAAGTTCGATTTAACCCTCACTCCTTTCCCTATTTATATACCCAATGCAAATTGGGTATATAACAGTTACCATTGGTTCTTAGTGGTTGAGTTAAAAATAAATTTTGATCCTAAATGTTTTTTCATTTGTTTGGTTTGGTTTTGTTTTGTTTTGTTTTACGGCATATCAACCTCAGTGGGTCATTTAATGCCGATAAAGTTATGATAATTCAACAAAGATGTTTTTTTGCTAACCTGTCCATTTAAGGGCATATCAACCCTTGTAGCAGAATTGGAACCTCACAACTAGATGTAGTTCAGTGTCAGTGGCATAAAATAACCCTGGATGGGTTGTTGTTGGCATCCTTCCATCTACGAGAGACGATGGAGTAGTGTCCAAATTATTTTTTTAACTATGTAGCCTGGGACGGTTCATATGGAGGATGAACAGAAAATCCCCTCCTCTCCACACTGCCGCCGTTATCCAAAAGAAAAGTAAGGAACCGATGCAGGTCGGCAGCAGCAGTGTCACAGGAATTGCTGGGAAGTACTGGATTTCAGCATCACACCACCTTGATGGGTTGACATGCCATTAAAATCAATCAATCAATCAATCTGTGCTTGTAAAGTCATGCGTTTCTATTTGCGGACAATTTCGGAGGAATTTAAAATGAATTAACACACCCAGCTGACCTGGTTTAACTGACATGCCCTTTGGCCAAACATTGACATCGGTGATAAAACATTCACCATCTGTCATCTCTGTATCTTATTACGTGCAGTCTAAAGCGTGAAACTGTCAATTCTGTTTCCCAATGTCTTTAATTGCATCTAAATTCCATGCATACACCAAAATGAAAAGTCAAAATCTGTGGGGCTGGTATTCGTCAAGCAAAATTTCAGCTGGATATTCAAAAAAGTTTTAAATTTTGACGATATCCAGATTCCATGGTCTACGATTCTAAGAATTGGCTGTAGATGTCAATTGATAAGTTCTGTGGCATATTTCAGTCAGACTCGTTATTGACACGGTGGTACCATTGTATTATATTATATGGGCCGGGTTAGCTTAGTCGGTAGAGCGTTCAGCTAGAAACCACAAGGTTCCTAGTTCGATACCCGCCCTCGCCAACTCAGCGTATGAGTAGCACAGGGATTTGTGCGGTAAAGTAAGGAGCTGATGGTAGGTGTGGCGCTCCACCTCAGACACTAGCATAATCTCCTTGGTCTAGCGCTATTGAAAAGGGGATAGACTCCCTCGCTGCATGGCTGATACCGACATTAGGCCGCCCCAACGACTTTACTTTTTTACAACGATGGTACCATTGTATTAAATGCTAAGACAAGTGTAAAGGAGACTATCTTTTTACAAAGTTACAAGAAAAGATAAACCACCTTATATACATGGGTGATATGAAAACTATTTTGCCAAGAATAGAAAAGATTTTTTTTAAATACGATGTTAGATTTATCAGCCAAATTCCAGCAATTAAAGGTGGGATAAAGAAGTATGCAATCTATCTAACTATCCATACATATATAAAGGTCAGTTTGTGTTGTAGGAAACTATGAATATAAAACAATCAATGACAAAGTAAATGTATATACACATTCACTATCACCAGATCTTTATTTTTGAAAAAAAATAATGAAGATTATAATATAAGGTGCGTTCCACACATGCATAGTAGGGGAATTGCATATGGCAGTTGTAATGGAACAAATCAAACATCCAAGACACTTAGTATTGGGAAGGTTTGAGCCCCTTGGTTACACTTCACTACAAGTTATTTGTATTTTTTTAAACCTTAAGATTTTCTATTTCTCTGAATTTTTGAGATGAAGCTTGATAATTAGTATTATTTGATTATTCGGATTATTGTCCTCATCTTTCATTGTTATCAGTGCAAATTTCAGCTGATATGCCCTCTGGCTCTCTTCAGGTATTTCTTGTCAAACTCAGGAACCTGCTTATTGCACATGGAGTCTTCGTGTTGTAATTGGGAGCCATCAGGGAACTTTGAACCCAACCTTTCATTTAATCCATGGGGGTATCCTCGGACTCAGGACTTTATCTCTAGACTGCAGGTTCAATCCTGGTCAGGGGCAGTAGTAACATAGAATAATAATTAACACAGCTTAACGCCTGTACCCCAGCTATGGTTAGCAGAATGAGAACAGGATACCCCATGACTGAATAAAGGGTTAGGTTCAAGGTTCCATGATGGCTCTTGATTATACAAGAAGTTTTCCGATCATGACAAGAAGGTTCCTGAGTCTGAAGAGAAGGTTCCCAAACCTGGTAAAGTTTCTGAATCCGACAAAAAATACCCGAAGAAGGCCGGGGGCACATCAGTCAAAACAATGTACAGATAACAATGAAGATGAGAACAATAGTCCGAATAATCCAAATAATATTAAGATTGTCTCTCTTGCCCTATCAAGGACAAAAAAAGGTCGGCATATTCTATGTCTCACCAATAAGGTAGGTTTTATTTAGGATATGAAATCCCTATCACAATACAAATAACACATACATAGATAGTTTTTTCTTTCTTTTTTTCCTTCAAAAGAGGTTTGAGTTGGAACAAAAATTTTCCTTTATATGTGTACTAGCAGCAGCTACCCGACATCGCCTGGGTAGAGGGGGATTTTTTAAGTTAGTTTCGCAGATCCATTATTACTGAATCATGAGTTGAATCCTCATGGGATGCCCCATTTAAATCCTATGTAAAAAAAAATAAATATATAGACCTTGGATTGATCCAGCTACACTGAAAAGAAATGTTAATGTCTACCATCTAAAATATCAAATGAAAAAAATAAAAATCCATGCTGTTATCATTAATTTTACTTTTTAATTATCTTCAAGATTATAAATCAAGTCTCTATTATTTTTGCTCAAAACCAAGCCCTGGTGATATTTAATGTGTATATGTATTCATTTTGTTGTTAATTGTTTTACTTTCAAAGTTTCCTCTGGACATACATATACACACAACTGCCTTTTATATGTAATTTTTATTAGTGTTAACGCTTACTTGTATTTCAGTTCTCCCAGTAGACCACTAGACCATAGATGCAGTTTAACATCATACCCAAGGCACTAAGACCCTCAGTCACCACCTTCTAGCACATATATAATAAAAAAGGTTTGGGGTGCAGTGTAATGTTTACTGTCATAGGAAATATACCTGAGTTCAAATCCAGGGAGAGGCTGTTTACAATTCACATAGCACTAATACCCTTGGGAAAGGCATGAATCCTACTATACTCCTTCCAGCTATTGGTGTAGACAGGGCTCTTTAGTTTTGGTTAGACAACCAGTCTAGGAGAAGGAAAACTCTGAATTTAAACCTGTTAAACTCCACTTAAGAAATTGACATTGTGTCACATCCTGCTTGTGCAGAAGGGAAGCTGATAAATATGTATATACATATATATATTAAAGAAATGGATACAATAGAAACCTACTCGAGTTTCACCATAAGGATCTTCAGGTTAAATCCACTGAATTAATCGTGGTACCGATTAATTGCAGCCGATAACACGTGCAATTAATTGGTACCTCGATTAATTCAGTGGATTTAACCCTGAAGATCCTTATGGTGAAACTCGAGTAGGTTTCTATTGTATCCATTTCTTTGATAAATTTGCTCTACTTTGTATTGAGCGCTTCGTATTTGTTTTATCGCGGACTTAACCACTGGATTCTGTGCACCTCCAGCGATTGTGCCCATATTCACTGGTAAGCACCTTTTATCTATATAAATACATACATATATATATAATATATACATATATATATAATATATATATTAAGAAAAAATTGAAAGACACAAGTTCATAAATGAGTGATGTTTTTCAATACAATTTTATTCAATTGGTGTTTTCAATTTTTTCTTAATATTATATACTGTCGGATTCACTTCCACTTTCTCTTCACATAATATAATATTATATTATATATATACATATATATATATATATGAGGAAATAACAGATCACAAAAAATCCAACAAAATGTGTGTAAAATTTGAGGAATACAGTGAGTAAAAACACAAACAATCACATTCAACTAATATTTTGCCTCTGTAGATTTACGAGGCTTCTTCAGAAATTTGTTCTGAAGTAGACTGCTATATTTATACAGTGAAAAGATTGATAGGTGGGGTAGAGGTTACTCACACACACACATGCACACACACCACACACACCACACACACACACACACACATAAATATATATATATATTGTGTATTTTGTCAGTAATTTATTATCTAGGTATTGTTGAAAATCACAGAAATTTATCTGGCGTTTTTCTAGTCGAGTAGCTATTTTTCTTAGTTTGGATCCAGCTGGTATAGGATAAAGAACATGGGACAATTCCTATACTAGCTGGATCCAAAACAAAGAAAAATATCTAGACGACTTGAAAAAACCCAGATAAAGATCATGAAAAAGAAATACTCCGTGGTTTTCAACAATACTTGCCTATATATATATATATATATATATATATATATATATAATCCAAAAGTCCAGAGAAGAAATCTTCCTTACGACATAGGTTTTTTTTAAAAACAACTTGTCGCAGTTTGAGAGCTCAATGTGTGCTCTTATTGTTAGAGTCACAGAGCAAATTTATATTTAAATAAATAACAAAAGACTTAGAGATCTTGCATTATAGACTATTTCAGGGAGCTTAGACAAAAATGTCTAATTCTCCCGACTCATCAGATGCGAATGATGAATTCTTTATTTTTAAGGCATTTGAAAACAGATTTTTTTTTTTTTTTTTTTTTTTTTTTAAATTGTCCTGTCCTGCTCAGCTGTAGAGTAATAAAAATAGGAATAAAAATACAAATAATAGTAAACAATATAAAACCAAAGACATCTGACCACTTGTCAGTAATTTGTTAGGAGTTACTGTTAATTCAATTAATTCAGAATTCAGGGACACCCCTGTTCATTTATTTAGTAGTTTTTGTTTGACTTAATTTATTTTCCTTTCTTTCCATATCGCTTCAACTATCCCCACCCCTACATACCTATACAAACTTATACATATACATACATATGCATACACACACATACATACACACACACATACATCTATATATACACACATATACATATATATACACACATACACACACATATACATATATATACACATATACACAATATATATATACATACATATATATACATATACACACATATATACATACACCTATACACACATACACACACCCACATATACATACATATATATATATATATAATTAAAGTCCACATATATATCTATAGATATAGAGAGGGCAGGTTTAGCTAAGTCGGTAGAGTGTTCGGCTAGGTATCCCAAGGTTCTTGGTTCACCAGCTAACTGTAAATACATTTCAATAGTTTCTTGGAAACGAATTACACTGTATGGGGTACAAGATAGGGGTTAGACGGCTTTACTTGTTCACAGATAAAAACTCTGCAATTTATTAAGAAACTTTAGTTGGGTCTCCTCAAATTTCCCAAGGACTCATTCAAATCACATCCTTGCATCCCATGATGTACTAAATTACAAAGCTATCAGTGTCACTATATATAGATAAATGAATATATATAAATAAACTAAATAATATACATATATCATTAAATCTTATTATAATGGAGATTGTGTGTTTGTCTGTCTGTAACCGAAACTATATTACTATACAAGTCACAATTCCCTTTAGTTATTTACATGACATTATCCATGATTTTATTTTTAATTTAAACTTCAATTAGTAATAAAATTGTTTTACATCATTAAGACTGTTGGCCATATCTACATGATATTTACCGCGTACCCCACTTGTACGGGTCAGACACAAAGTCCCTTTAACGGGGACCACCCACGAGCCGAAGCTCATGGAGTGGCAGGTGAAAAAATTGCGTCGATCCCGTCAGCATTCCCCCTCAAGGGGGCGCCCAGGCACTGGGCAATAAACCCAGCCCTGCCCCTTTAAATCGAGGGGCAGGTGTTGCCTGGGGGGATGGCCCCCTGGGATCGACGCTATTAACTCGTAAAGATCCAGGGCCGAAGCCACTGGACCCCCGGCGTTGGCCGGATCTACATATTAAAAACATGCAATTGTATTTATATATACAGCAAAATAGCGGTTTACAGTGTGAATGGGAAAGCTAATTTGCATATTGATATTAAAAATTTGATTTTAATAAATATATGCTTAGTATTATTGATTTCTAATTGTTTGGTTTTATCTTAATGAATATGAGCAAAAATCTCGGATATAAATCTTAAAATAAATCCATTAACAAGAAGAAATAACTGTAATATTATTCTTTACTTCCTATTTTAACTAAATAGTTAAATTAGGAAAATTTACCAATGAAAGACGGGAGTAATGGAAATTGATGGAAGTGTTAGTTTCAAAGTTGTTCTATTTTTCGATTATACCCCCTCTGTTCCAAATCTTTTTATCTACATTCTTATTCAGTTTCATTAGCCTTTCTAATTTAATATATTTTATTATATTAAAACTTAAATACTTGCACCCTACGGAGGGTGCATATATTTTCTAGTATATATAAATATGTTTGACTCAGTAGGTAGAGCATCCGTCTGGGAACCATAAGATTCCTGGTTCGATACCAGCCTTCACTAACTCGGTGTATGAGTAGCACAGGGATCTGTGCGCTAAAGAGAGGAGCTGCTGGTAGGTGTGGCACTCCAATTCAGGTGCTAAAATAATCTTCTTGGGCTAGCACTAGTGAAAAGGGGATAGACTCACTCGCTGTTTGGCTGATACTCACATTAGGCAGCCCCAACGAATTTACCTTCTTATTGATATAGATAGATAGATAGATAGATGTGATAAAAAAAGGTCCAACCAACGTTGTGTAAGTGAGATAATGCTAATTAATTATTGCTGTGGAATACAAAGAAACATTTGATATGTTGTTTCAATTCACAATAAGTGGATAGCGGATGTACTGATCTCTTTTTTTTTTTTTTTAATAATTTTTTTTAATCTAAGCAAATTTATTTTTGTTACAATTATTCCAATGCAGAAATTACATCCCAGGATGTTAAAAAAAAAAAAAATAGAAATAAAACAAATTTAAAAATAAAAAAAATTTAATAAAAAACAAAAAAACAAATCTGAAAATGAAAAAGAAAATCCACTCTTAGAAATGTGATCCGAAGTTTCTGGATCGCCTCCAATAAGTTGCATTCCATCGGATCGATATTGACGAGGTATTTAAACGATAAGAAAATAACCATGGATCTCTGTTGTTTTTTTTAACAGGGGGAAGACAAAGGAATCAGGGTACGAGAATGCCAATAATTACTGTTACTCACTGAATTATTATTATTAGAGTTTTTCGCACTAGTGTTTATTGTAGGTTTTTCGCTGAAGTCTGTGTGTCAGCAAGTCTCTTCGGGTGTCCGGGCCTCTTCTATGTAATCATGCTGAATTTAACAGTGCTGTGGTCTAGATGGTCTTGATTCTTCTACTACTCTTCAGTTGTTCCTGTCTCTTTTCCAAGGGTTTGGGGAACCATTCCAAGGGAACCAACTACAATTGGTTTCACCGTTACCATAGTGTGCCATTGCTTCTGTAACGTGGTGGTAGCGATATATTCACAGTACCAAAAGCGATATACGTAACATTCTAATAGCGATATATATTGTATATATAAGTCTGTGTGTCAGCAAGTCTCCTCGGGTGTCCAGGCCTCTTCTATGTAATTGTGCTGAATTTAACAGTGCTGTGGTCTAGATGGTCTTGATTCTTCTACTACTCTCCAGTTGTTCCTGTCTCTTTTCCAGGGGTTTGGGGAACCATTCCAAGGGCACCAACTACAATTGGTTTCACCGTTACCATAGTGTGCCATTGCTTCTGTAACGTGGCAGTAGCGATATATTCACAGTACCAAAAGCGATATACGTAACGTTCTAATAGCAATATATATTGTATAGCGGGTATTGTCAATGTGCCTCCAAATTCACGACACTAAAAAGTTGTTCGGCACGCGGCGGTCATCTTGTCGATAAAAAAAGTACAACGCGAGAAATATATTGTCACAAGCTGCTTAGCTTTTATTTCCAGGCTAGTCTCGTGGGCTTGTGTCGGAGAGGAGGAAAGGCAGAGAGAAAGAGAGAGAGGACACTGTTAAATTACTGTGATCCCACACTAGGACCAGAGGTCCGGTCTGTACCATACGCGTCCGAAAGCAAAAAGACGCTGGTGTTTTTCTTCGTCGTTCCACGTCACCACGTGACTTCCGGTTCCGGTCAACACCCGAAACTTCCGGTTGACATTCAATTCTCCATTCGGGGGGGGGGGGTCACGCCCCGGTCAAAATCACGACAACAGTTTTGTGCTCATCACTATTTTTTAAAACCTTTACTATCTCTTATTTCTTCTTCCTCTCTTTTCTAATAGTAGTTCTCGCAAACCTCCATCTCGCTACACTTCTTCAGCTCTCTGACAAGAGACAAATATTTGTCTATCTTTTAAATTTATTTTATTTTTACCGGAACAGCAAAATCCACAATATTTTGATAATTATTATTTCACTCCTTGCGAGTTTTTCATACCAGCGTAAGGGACAGCAAATCTCCTCGGGTCTCCAGGACTATTCTGAGTATTCTAACTGATTTTAACTCTTAACATCCTGTTGAGAATTTTCCAAGTCCAGAGCCCCATTCCTCTAAGAATTTATCAAAAATTGGTTAAAAATTTCCTTTTCATTTAAAGTTATCTGTTATTTCCCTCAAATCAAAGACTGCTAAATATGTTTAATATTACATTTAAACAAAGGCTACCTTTGGGGTGGATTAGGAAAATGAATGTGACTTCTGGCTGGGTGGAATGAGGCAGTATAGGACATTAAGAGTTAATAATGCTGTAGTCTGGATGGTCTTAATTCTTCCTCTAATTTTCAATTCCTCTGTGTTCTAAACTCTTGGGGACCGCTCCAAGTGTACCAAGTACAATTGGTATCACTTTCACTTTCATATTCCAGTTTTCTTTGTTTGTTGGGGTTTCCAATTAATTGATAAAAATAAAATAAATATTAAGAGAGATTAAGAGAGTGAGATTAGAGTCATCAAGTAGTAGTAAAAAATCCTTATTTTTTTTCTTAACCCTAAAGAGTTGGGTAAGGTCAGTAAACTATACCCCCCAAAGAATCTAATGGCCACCTTTAACCTTAAAATAACAAAGAATTAAATATTAAAATTAAATTAATTTTGCTTAGAATTGGTTGATTGGCATCCTTCAATCTGAACCCCCCCCCCAAAAAAAAAGAAACCCCAACTTAGTCAATATAAAAGTCAGTCAGTGTCCATGAGGTCCCCTCTTAAAGATAAGTCACTGTTATTTTTTATATCATCATCATCATCATCATCATGTCACGCTTTCAGTGCGGATATCCATGACAATCTCTCTCCATCCGTCCCTATCGCTCATCATTCTCGGGAGGTCCTCTATGCAGCATCCCGCATCCGCACAGAGCTGATCAACGTACGTTTTTGCTGGTCGGCCCACACTGGCATATCCATGTGCTGGCTTCCACAGGGGGATGTCGCTTATGAGTTCGTCCTTGCTTCTCCAGCAGTGTCCCGCGTGTCTTGTCCGTCTTACTCAGATGGTTTCGGGTGATATGTGGTAGGTGGCCGTACAGCTGTTTTCTCGTAGGCTGCTGTTACCACGTCTTGTTCATGATCACCAGCAGCATTCTTGTGCAGCTCCCATCTAGTTTATTCTCTAGTCACTTAGTTAGGGTCCAGGTGGTGCAGCCATACAGCAGTACTGACATAATGCCAAATATATTGTATTTACTTTATTTATGCCCTTAATATATTACATTTATTTTATTTTCTACCTTAATACATTTCATTTACAGGGACATGTAAAAAATACATGTTTATTTTTGTTCTTTTCGTTTTAAATGACTTAGAATTACCCAAAATCAAAACCTATGCCCCCCCCCTCTCATTGGTCACCTCCTGGCGAAACAGTAAAAAAAGAACATTGCTAAGAGTTAGATTGAAAAAAAAAAAAGAAAAAATGGAAAATTATTAACTGGTTATAAAAAGTTGTAAATGGTGTAAGGATTTTATTAAATAAAATTTAGATTTAAAATTTTTTAGTATTATCTGCGTTATTTGTACTATTGTCCCCATCTTCATTGTTATTTGTACAATGTTTCTGCCGATATGCCCTCCGGCCTTCTTCAGGTATTTCTTGTCGGACTCGGGAACCTTCTCGGACTTGGCAACCTTCTTGGACTCGGGAACCTTCTTTTCGAACTTGGGAACTTTCTTGTCGTAATCGGGAGCCATCACGGAACTTTGAACCTAACCCTTTATTTAGTCCACGGGCGTATCCTGTTCTCATTCCGCTAACCATAGCTGGGGTAGGAGTTGTGTTAATTATTTTTCTAAAACATTTTCTTAAAATTTTTTTTTTAAAATTGAAATAGATCACTAAGTAGGCCTTAATCTATTCTAATAGTGACCAGGTTTGAATTCAGAGTTTTTCTTCTCCTAGACTGGTTGCCTAACCAAGCTTAAAGAGCAGAGTCTGCCTTACTATTATAACTATTAACTCAAAAGAGCCCAAAAAACAGAATTAAAGAAAAAAGTTGGATGTGGTTGAGTTTGGGGTTGGAGGAGGGATCTTTGGCAGAGTGTATTTAAGTATTGGCTTTACCTGGCTAAAATGCAAAATGTCCGTATTATACGAAAAAAAAACAAAAAAAATAAAAAGCACTGACCTGATAAAAAGCAGTACCTCGATTTTTGTCGATTCTAATTATCGTTGTTTTCAACTTACATTGCCAAATTGAAGCAATTATTTTATTATAGATTATTTTAATTTTATTTTACAGGCCAGGGACAAATTAATTGAAATTACATTCATTTAAATGGGGAAAATTATCTTAATTTGAATTGATTTTCATTAACAGTGCTTCTCAATCAAGGGCTAATTATCAACATAAGTCAATGTATCATTATGTTACAAAAAGGATTTATTTTAAGTGTGGATGATAAGCAAACCCTTAAAAAATTATTAAATGTTGATTTAATTCTAAATCAAAGATAACAGGATTTTATTAGTGTAAACACTAGCAGGACCTGTGGTTGATAATTTAATTATTACAATGTTTGATATGTTTACTTGAGTGCTATTGCAAATAGGTCAATATGTAAAAAGTATAATAATCTTAATTTAACTCTCTCTCACTCTTTTTTTCTTTCTTTCCTTCTTTTCATCTTTTCATTATGTTCGATTGTAACTGATTAGCGTTATCGCTTGCGCATGTACACCCCTCTCATTATCTTTCCTCTATTATACTACCAGGGTCTGTGGATATACTAGAGTATGATAATTTAATTATAACAAGGTTTGACATGTTTACTTAAAAGCTATTGCAAAATATTTCAATATGTAAAAAGCATAATAATCTTGATTTAATTCTCTCTCACTGTTTTTTCTTTCTTTCCGTCTTTTCATCTTTTCTTTATGTTTGATTGAAACAGATTAGCATTATCTCCCTAAAAAAATTCTATAAATGTTAATTTAATTGTAAGTCAAAGATAACAGGATTCTTTTAATTATAAACACTAGCAGGACCTGTGAATGTACCACAATATGAGGATTTAATTATTAAAATGTTTGATATGTCTCTCAGTCTTATTTTTTCTTTTTTTCCTTCTTTTTATCTTTTCATAATGTTTGACAGATTAGCATTATCGCTTCTGCCTGCTCACCCTCTTTCTCTATCTTTCCCCTACTTTCTTTCTTTCTTTCTGTTAAGTATCTGGCCGCCATCCTTGGCCAGTTGTAAAGAACTTAAAGTAAATAAGTAAGTAAGTCCCGAGTTATAGAATCCTTTGGTAAGTAAATAAGTCCTATGATATAGAATCCTATGGTCCGTCGTCCAAGAAGATCCAAGTAGTAATGCTTAGGTATGACCAGAAAGGCCAGTATAAATAATAATATCAGCAGCAGAATACTGCCAGTGGTTGGTCAATAGGTTGGTCACATGGTTATCGGCGAGTCTATAATTAGAAGTGAACATCTGGCACACGCCTTATATAAAAAATTCCAACACTTTCTTTCTTTCTCATTATATTTTTCCTGTGTAGCAGAAGTCAATGTATTATGTTACCAAAAAGGTTTATATGGTGAGTGATAAGTGAACCCCTAAAAAGATTTTTATAAAATGATAATTTAATTTTAAATCAAAGATACCAAGATTTTTTATTATAAACTTTATGCATGGTTCATTCAATAAATAGGGTGGAGCACTGTTTATTGGTGAGTGATGCCACAACAACAATAATTTTCATTATTCTGTTGTAAGATCAGGTTTCATGTATATGTCAAGGTATTATTATGTTACCAAAAAGATTTATTTTAAGTGATAAACAAACCCCTAAAAAGCAGGAGCAGGATGCGACACATGGTCAATTTCTTAAGCGAAGTTTAACAGGTTTGAATTCAGAGTTTTCCTTCTCCTAGACCGGTTGCCTAACCAAGGTTAAAGAGCCCAGACTGCCCTAGTATTTACCCATAGCTGTAGGGAGAATAGGATCCATACCTTTCCCATGGGAATTAGCGCTAAGTGAAATGCAATAACTCGTCCAGGATTTGAACTCGGGGCGACGAGTCCATTTCCCATGACTTTAACCATTACACCACGCGCTTCCTACAAAAAAATAAAAAAAAGGTTTTTATAAGATACTTATTTAATTTGAAATCTAAGATACCAGGATTTTTTTTTATCATGAACAATACCTGGGGTCCATTCAATAAATAAGATGGAGTTGTTCTAAAATGATTTGATCAAATTTTGTTCAGAGAAATAGATGAAAATTTACAAAGATTTGATTTGTCAAATTTTGGGTTAAAATGAGAAAAATTCAAACATAATGATTGTGTAGCACCAATCTTTCAAGTAGAAAGAGCCTGCCAGCCTTAAAAATCAGGATTTAAAATACTGGCTTTTACTTAGCAAACTCAAATCAAAGCCACTGTAATAATTTGATATTTCAAATGTATAGTTCGGTCCAAACATCTTGTCATCCCTACATATTTTTAGAGGTAAAATAATCATATAAGGGTAATTCCATGTCAGCTCATACAGAAAAAAGTAAAATTATCACCAACCCACTTCAATTATTCTGAAATTTTGTATAGCTATGGACTATGTTAAAGTTAGACAATCCACAAATTTTGAGCTCCCAATTTCAAAAATTGTCAGGGTCATCGTGATTGATGCCTTGTGTTATCATAACAACATCTTTCAGAAGCAGGAGCTATGGATATACCAGAGTATGATAATAATTCAATTATTTCAAAGTTTGATTGGTTTACTTAAGAATAATTTATTGCTAAATTAAAGTTATCAGTGCTGCTATATGGCTGCACCACCTGGACCCTAACGAGGTGCCTTGAGAATAAGCTGGATGGGAGCTGCACAAGAATGCTTCATACAGTCTTGAACAAATCGTGGAAGCAGCACCCCATGAGGAAACAGCTCACCTGCCCCCCATCTCACAAACCATTCAAGTGAGATAGACAAGGCATGCCAGGCACTGCTGGAGAAGCAAGGATGAGCTCATGTGACGTTCTCCTGTGGAAGCCAACACACAGACATGCTAGTGTGGGCAGCCCATCAAGGACCTACATTGACCAACTATGCAAAGATGCTGGATGCTGCGCAGCGGACCTCCCTAGGAAAATGAAAGATAGGGATGGTTGGTGAGAGATTGTCATGGATATCCGTGCTAATTGCGCGACATGATGATGATGATGCTGATTGCTAAATAGATCAATATGTAAAAAGATTAATAATCTTAATTTAACTCTCGCTCTTTTTTTCTTTCTTTCTTTCCTTCTTTTCATCTTTTCATTATGTTCGATTGAAACACATTAGCATTATCGCTTCTTCACGCTCACCCTCTCTCTCTCTCTCTCTCTCTATCTTACCCTACTCTATTTCTTTCTTTCTTATAATATTCTTTCTGTGTAGCATAAGTCAATGTATCATTACGTTACTGTTGTACCGGCCGTTCCTACAGTGGAGAACATGCACCGGTTCTCACTATAAATAGTGAGACACCGAGTGGAAAGGAGGACTGTTCCCGTTAACGACAAGCTAGTCGTACATGTACCATTAATTGAAATACACTTGTCTTATTTTACCCCATCTCGACTTGACTTCTTTTACTGTTGGACTAACATCACAACAGTTACCAAAAGGGTTTATGGGGGATGTTAAGGAAACCCCTAAAAAGATTTTTTTTATAAAATGCTTAATTTTAAATCACAGATACCAGATTTTTAAAGTTATAAACAATACCTGAGGTTCATTCAATAAATAAGATGGAGTTGGCAATAGGAAGCAATCTTTAATGGTGAGTGATGTCATGTGTTACCATGACAACATTTTTCATTATTCTGTTGTGAGATCAGGTCCCATGTGAAAATAATAGCACAAATTGAATCTATAACATAACGAAATAAATTGTTGTTGATTTCTATTTCATTTAAAAAAAATAAGCATAGTATACTCTGCTAATATATATGTGTGTGTGTGTGTGTGCATATATATATATATATATATATATATATATATATTTTATAAAAAAGAAGTTCCGCAAAACGTATTATGTTTTCAGAAAAAATGTTATTCTTTTTATCTTACATATTTTCAGAAAAGAATTATTCTTTATATCTTACATATGCAACACGTGTTTCAGATCTTCTGGTATCTTCTTCAGGCTTTGATCAATAATATGATGATATTATGCAATATACTATTGATCAAAGCCTGAAGAAGATACCAGAAGATCTGAAACACGTGTTGCATATGTAAGATATAAAGAATAATTCTTTTCTGAAAATATAATACATTTTGTGGACCTCCTTTTTTATAAAATATTGAATTTTCTCCAGTTGGAACCAGAACAACATTTTATATATATATATATATATATATATATGTGTGTGTGTGTGTGTGTGTGGAGAATGTTATAAAGTTTCCATTTAATTTTTAACCTCCATTTGTTATTTCTCATTTAGTAACCTTTGTTAAGTTACAACATTTTGGAGTCTTATACCACTAACAGTGGTTTACCTTCTTCACGTTGCTGGCTAGTACTGTATTATGCTAATTTCAAAAAGATTTCATTTTCAACCTCTATTTGGTTATTTCTCCTTTAGTGACATTTGTTAGGTTACAACACTTTACTACTGAATAGAAATGTATTTATTAAATTCATTTCACTTTTTTAAAAACTCTAAACCATTTTCTAAGAGCTGATGATCTTGAGCGTTTTCAGGTGGGGTGGGGGATTGTCCAACATTTTGATCTTCAGGTGGTTTGGGGCACTCTGTTAGATAAAGAGCCCAGTCTGAATTCTCCTAGACTGGTTACCTAACCAAGATTAACCATTTATTTACCACTGCTACCCGCAATAGCGTGGTGAAATGTTTGAGAAGCTAGTATCAACTTGATAGAAATGAATTCATTTAATTCATTTTCTTTTCTAACTCTAAACTAGTTTCTAAGAGCCTACAAGTTTTTGGGGAGTCCAGCATTTCAATCATTGGCTGGTCTGGGACGCTCGGGTAGATAAAGTGGTAAATAGTTGACAAGCTAGTATCATATCATTGTTCCTTTACTACTGAATAAAAATGCATTAATTTAATTTTTTTTTTTAACTCTAGACCATTTTCTAAGAGCCTGCAAGTTTTTGAGGAGTCCGGCATTTCAATCATTGGGCGGTCTGGGATAAAGTGGTGAAATGGTTAACAAGCTAGTATCGTATCACTGATCCTTTACTACTGAATAGAAATGCATTCATTTAGTTCATTTCTCTTTTTTAAATCTAAACCATTTTCTTTCGGGTTTTTCGGGTGTTCCGGCATTTTGATCGTCGGGTTGTCTGGGGCACTCTGGTAGATAAAGGGTTAATCTGGCCTGGCGGGGAATCTGGAAAATTCAACCTTGAGAAAGGCCTGAGTCTTGTAGTTGAGTGAAAAAAAGAATTATCAATGAAATGTGGATAATGCTAATTAATTATTACTGTGGAATACAAGAAACATTTGATATGTTGTTTCATTTCACAATAAGTGGAGAGCGGACGCACTGATTTTTTCTTCTTTAATTTGTTTTTCTTCTAATCTAACCATATTTATTTTTGTTACAATTATTCCAGCGCATAAATTGCATCCAAAGAAAAAATAAAAATAAAAAAATAAAAATAAAAAAAATAAAAAAATAAAAAATAAAAAAACAAATTAAAAAAAAAGCAAAACCAAAAGAAAGCAAAAAAATCTCTTTTAGATGTACCATCCGGCGTTTCTGGATCACTTCCAGTGAGTAGCGTTCCAGCGGATCCATATTGATCCTGTTTTTAAATAATGAGAGACAATTATTTGCCGACTAGCAATAAGAATAAGGAACCCGCATACAGGGTGTGTCCTAAAAGTAATGCCTCCCATCTATTTCCATGGAAACTGCCGCAGATCCAGGGAGTGCAAAATGGCAGCATTGGATAAGAGCGAGTTTTCAGCTGTTAGATAAGAGAAGAATGGCAGAATCTTTTATTTTGCATGTTGTGTAGTTTAGTTTGAAAAGATTCTAACCCTCGTTTGAACTAAGTGTAATTGATAGTTTACAGTCTGTTGAGAGGTGCATGGTGTAATGGTTAGAGTCATAGGAAATAGACAAAGCTACAGTTTACATAGCGCTAATACACTTGGGAAAGGTATGAATCCAATTTCTCTCCCTCCAGCTATGGGTAAATGGTAGGGCAGACTGGGCTCTTTAAGGCTCAGTCTTAATTAGTGATCTATTTCACTAATTTAATTTAATTTGAGAAATTGGCTATGATTGGATAATTTTTGTTGCATGACTGATAGGTTGGTTGGTTTGTTCATGTTTAATGGCCTATCAATCCTTTCAGGTTATGTAATGCCAAATCTTGTTTTGTTTCTTTAATTTAATTTGAGAAATTGGCTATGATTGGATAATTTCAGTTGCATGGCCCAACTTAGATATTTTCCGAGTTGTGTTTTTGTCAATTTTTTTGTCTGCAAATTAATGTAGATATTTTAAACACCCACCCCCACCAGATTTTTATCAGATATCAATGCAAATATTTTACAACTCCACCTTTTAAGAAAGCATGAGAGAGAGTTAGATCAAGATTATTATACTTTTTACATATTGAACTATTTTACAATAGCTCTTAAATAAACATATCAAATGCTGTAATAATAGATTATCATACTGTGGCATATTCACAGGTCCTACTAGTTTGTTTCTAATTGCATATTAACCCTTGTTGGCCATCCAATACCAAATCTTTGTCTTTTTGTATTTATGACTTGGAAGCAAAATTTATTTATAAATTGGTAGAAATAAATTTAATTGACTAAATATGTATCAACATATTGATAGTAAATTTATGTTAGATTTTTTGCTAATTTATGAGGAAGTGCGTCCCGGTCTCCCACCTCAAAAAACGCTACCCGGGACTATCAAAATAACAACCCCAGCTCGTCGTAATTCTGTTTATTTATCGTAATTTGTCGTAATTCTTGTTAGATATGAAGATGGATATATAGATAAACAAACAAAATAATATAGATAGATACAAACAAAATGGAGATAGATAGATAGATATTTTCGACAAGTAAATGTACTGGGGGGGGGAGTCGCTTCTATTTTGTCCTAATTCTTGTTATTTAAACTAAAAACAAGACATTAAACAAACATGAATAAAAAAAATCTTAGTATTTAAAGTAATATAGATAAATATGAACAAATTGAGATAGATAGATAGATGGATGGTTTTGACTAGACTGAGCTGGGTTGTTATTTTAATAGTTACCTGGCAGCAACTCTTGAGGCAGGAGACCGGGACGCACTTCCTCATAAATTACCGATTTTTTATTAACTTCATAACTGTTTTATAGTGCTCCTTGCGTCTGTTGTACTCTTTGAGGAAAAAATAAAAGGAATTAATTTTGGAGCATCTCTTGAATTTATGCGATATCCGATACAATATTTTTCATCAAGAATATTCATGAAAACCAAACAGTGTAAAGGAACACAGGGAAGATCCCAGTCTTCCCTACTATTTACCCATAGCTAGAGGGAGTACAGTTGAATTCATACCTTTCCCAAGGGTATTTATTCTATAATAGTTTGTGTATATTTACCAATCCCCCTATACTAGCAGGATGGGATACAAGGCCAATTTCTTAAGTGAGGTTTAAAAGGCATGGGTAAATAGTAGGGCAGACTGGAGTCTTTAACCTTGGTTAGACAACTAGTCAAGAAAAAAAGGAAAACTTTGAATTCAAACCTGTTAAACTCTGCTTAAGAAATTTACCTAAGAAGTTGGCAATAGGAATCACTGTTTACAGTGGCACCTTTTTGAAGGAAATCAGTGATGGGTCCTTTCATGTCTTGGAAGACTGACAGCATAACTTTCTTTTCTGGATGCTTCCCCCAGAACTTTTTCCTTACCAGAGAGTTAGTGTATTTCTACTCTGTGGACTTTTCTACTAAGGCTCATAGTGAAAAAACCCATGTTAGTTCATTTGTAAACATTTTTTTAAAACTAAAATATGCTTCTCTGTACACATCACACATTCTTCTGTAAATTTCACATAGTTTGCACTTCTCAACCACCAAAAAATTGATGAAGGACCCCTGTTCAAGCCTGGGGCACTCTGTTTGATTTGATGCCATTTTGAATAGCCTCAAACGAAATATTTTTGTGATATTAGAATATTTTTTGCTATAAGACAATTCCAAACACTGCACCCAGAACTTTTTCTTTACTGGAGAGTCAGTTTGTTTTCATTCCATCAAGAGTCTTTTCACCATTGGCTTGTTCTGTCAAACACACATTTAGTTCATTTGTAAACATTTTCTTTTAACTAAAAGATGCTTCTCTGTACACATCACACATTCTTCTGTAAATTTCCCATAGTTTGCACTTCTCAACCACCAAAAATTTGATGACAGACCTCTGTTCAAGCCTGGGGCACGCTGTTTGATTTGCTGCCATTTCAAATAGCCTCAAACAAAATATTTTTGTGATATTAGAATATTTTTTGCTATAAGACAATTCCAAACACTGCACCCAGAACTTTTTCTTTACTGGAGAGTCAGTTTGTTTTCATTCCATGGAGAGTCTTTTCACCACATTTAGCTCATTTATAAACATTTGTTTTTTGCTAAAGCTGTTGTGAATTTTCATATATAAGGTGTGTGTTAAAAGCCCACTCCTACTTATAGACTTAGCCAGAAACAGTTCCATGGGTATCTGAGAACCCTTCAGTTGCATGACATAATCGATGCACCAGCGGACCAACCGGAGGACCCACTTTTTGTGGACAAAAATGCAACACTCCTTCAAAATGATACGTGTGAATTAAAACCTGCACCAAAAAATAGAAATATCATAGGGAGTCGTTGGGTCTACAATTTAAAATAAAAAGAAGATGGCACCTGCAAATATAAAGCAATGTTCGTCGCAAAAGGATTTTCCCAGATGTAGGGTGAAGATTATCTTGATACCTTTTCTCCAGCGACTAACCTAACCTCTATTGCTTCTCTGTACACATCACGCATTCTTCAGTAAATTTTGTATAGTTTGCACTTCTCAACCACAAAAAAATAGATTACAGACCTCAGTTAAAGCATGGAGCACTCTGTTTGATTTGCTGCCATTTTGAATAACCTCAAAAGAAATATTTTTGCGAGATTAAAATAATTTTTGCTATAAACCTATTCTGAACAAGTACAAAGGTTATATTTATGGAAAAGAAACTGTGGAAATTTTTTATTTAAAATAAAATTTGCCTTATTTATTGAAGGATCCAAAAAATAGATTACAGACCTCTGTTAAAGCATAGAGCACTCTGTTTGATTTGCTGCCATTTTGAATAGCCTTAAAAGAAATATTTTTGCGAGATTAAAATCATTTTTGCTATAACCAGTTCCAAAAAATGCAGAGTTGACATATATTGAAAAAAAAAAAAAATGTTGGAAAAATAATTTCCCTTTTTTTTTCTCTAATTTTCTTTTTCAAAAGAATCTGCCTTATATATTGAATAATCTTCATATAAAATAATTCCATTCAGATTGTATCCAATTTTACATTTGTCATTTTACACACAGATCCCTGTGCTACTAAGGGGTGCCTAAAGGTCATATGGTCCGAGGCACTTGTTGTGTAACGGTTATCATCATAGGAAATGTACTCAGCGATCAGTGTTCAAATCTTGAACAAGGCTGTTTGCATTTCACATAGTGCTAATACCCTTGGCCAAGCCATGAATTTACCTATCCTCCCTCTAGCTATGGGTAAATAGTAGGGGAGACTGGGCTCTTTAACTTTGGTATTACAACCAGTCTAAGCGAACACTCTGAATTCAAAGCAGGGATTGCCCACATATATATATTAATCAACCACTCCACACAAGTAGGATGTGACACAAGGTCAATTTCTGGTTGTCTAACCAAGGTTAAGAGCCCAATCTGCCCTACTATTTACCTATAGCTGGAGGAGAATAGATTAATGCATACTTTTCCCAAGCATATTTTTGTTTATATGATTTTTAAGGAAATTAACTCAAAAGTGGAGGGCCAAAGTGGAGTATTGCATGTCATGAACTGCTCATCCACCTGGGCTCTATCCTTAAGCATCACGGGTCGCCACTCACGGTGAACAGGTGGCACCATTGGGGGAGTCTTACCCCTCTGCAGAGGTGCAGTCGGTACATTCTAATGCCCCAGCCGACAGGGCGGATATGATTTTTAAGCAAATTAACTCATTTTTTATCTCTTTATGCTGAGTTGGCGAGGGCTGGTATCGATCCAGGAACCTGGTGATTCCTAAGCGGAAGAGTTGATGGTAAGAGTGGCACTCTACCTCAGATGTTAAAATAATTTCCTTGGTTCAGCGCAAGTGAAAAGGGGATAGACTCTCTCGCTGTATGGCTCAAGCCAACATTTGTCCGTCTTGACGACACTTTACATTTGTAATATTAATCTCGCTCTCTTTGAACCGACTCTGGTATTTCTAGTTTACAGGCATGGCACCATTTCAAAAACTGCATCTACTGTCACTCTTGCTAATATACCACGAATGTATTCCTCTAATAGAAATGGTAAATGAAGAATTCTAGTGACGCTTCTCTCAGAGTTCTGTCATTCCGGTACGTAGATCTGATTCTCAATTTTGTCCATCACTATATACAGTCAAACCGAGCAGTACCAGTCCCCAATAAAAATGACCGAACATCACATCTAAATTTATTGCTAATATCTAACACAACTATTACAACAACCTTTACAGAAACCATGTGATTGAGTTAGTTGCTTAGCAACAAGAATCATCAATAACTATTACAGCTACTAAGACTCCTGTCAACATTTGAATGAAAGCAACTATTAGGTCTGCTACTATGGGTTTATACTACTGCCCAAAATTATCAGCTACTGACTATACAATGACTAAAACTATGGGACAACAGCTGAGTCTCAGTTAGTAGTGATGTTGATGATTTTGGGTATGTAGTTTAAGACTATGCATGGGCATTTGTTTTGAGGGGACTGTCTCTTCAGGTTGCACCCCACCCACCCCACTCCCCTACAGTATTTAATCTCAGATGAGTGGTATATCTAAATGAGAAATACCTCCCCAAACAGGACAATTTTAAAAAATTGTCCCAACATAATGAGAGGCCTAGTGATGTAATGACTAACAATTGAAGCCCCTCCCCTCAGTTATGGGTAAATAGTATGGCATCCAGTCTAGGAGAAGGACAATTCAAACCGGTTGTACTCCACTTATGAATTCACCTTGAGAGTTTGGGGAAATACCATTACTATTGAGGTTGATCCCCACTGGGTGTTTTTTATGTCTGGATTTGTGTCAAACAAAGCTTAGTTTTAGACATAACTACCAAAACCTATTAGAGGCACTGGACCATATGACCTTTAGGCACCCCTTTTGCGATCTTGATTCATAAGACATTTTTTCATTTACACCATCAAAATCCGAATTGTTTGTTAACAGAGGATTTTTAGAGGTTTTTTTTATATAAAACTAACCCTAACCCTAATCCCTAATCCATAACCCCTAACCCCTAACCTTAACCCCTAACAAAACAACCGGATTTTGATGGTGAAATGAAAAAATGTCCTTATGAATCGAGGATTGCAAAAGGGGTGCCCAAAAGATCATATGGTCCAAGGCACTTGTTGTGAAATGGTTATCATCATAGGAAATGTACTCGACGATCAGTGTTCAAATCTTGAACAAGGCTGTTCGTCCTTTGTAATTGTATAAGTGAACATAAATTAGTTATGAATATAAGTATTAGGAATATTTGATACAGAGTGACCAAAAAGAAAAAAACAGAGTGCAAATAAATTTTATTTAATCTTATTAACATCGATAAAATTTCAAAAAACTTGTTTCCTCGGTTAATCATGACATATTAGGGAAATTATTTCTGACATTATTCTAAGCGCAAAACTTGATTGTATATTTCTGATAGAAAAAAAATTAAAGTCAACGGTTTTATTACAAAATTTGTGGTTCTGTTTTTGTTTTTTTGGTCATCCTGTATTATAAAACTGTATAAAATTATGCTAAATAAAAGTGCAAATTAAAAAATAATTCATTGATTGATTGGTTGGTAGGTTGGTTGGTTGGATTCTAAGGCATGTCAACCTTTATTGGGTGATTTTATGCCAAAGACATTTTGTTTATTCATTCAATGAAGTGATTTTCCTATTTGAAATGGATGTAAAAAGATTTTCAATAAATCATGTTTTATCATCTTAAAGAAAATATCTAGGACACTCAATATCTGTCTATCTCTGTCTATCTATTTATCTATCTAACTAGGTTGATTGGTTGGATTTTATGGAATGTCAACCTTTTTGTTGGGTGATTTTATGCCAAAGACATTTTGTTTTATTCATTCAATGAAGTGATTTTTCCTATTAGAAATGGATGTGAAAAATATTCAATAAATCATGTTTTATCATCTTAAAGAAAATATCTAGGACACTCAATATCTGTCTATCTATCTGTCTATCTATTTATCTATCTAACTAGGTTGATTGGTTGGATTTTATGGCATGTCAACCTTTGTTGGGTGATTTCATGCCAAAGACATTTTGTTTTATTCATTCAAAGTGATTTTCCTATTAGAAATGGATGTGAAAAGATATTCAATAATTCATGTTTTATCATCTTAAAGAAAATATCTAGGACACTCAATATCTGTCTATCTATCAGTCTATCTATCTATCTATCTAACTAGGTTGATTGGTTGGATTTATGGAATGTCAACCTTTGTTGGGTTATTTATGCCAAAGACATTTTCTTTTATTCATTCAATGAAGTGATTTTCCTATAAGATATGGACGTGAAAAGATATTCAATAATTCATGTTTTATCATCTTTAAAGAAAATATCTAGGACACTCAATATCTGTCTATCTATCAGTCTATCTATCTATCTATCTAACTAGGTTGATTGGTTGGATTTATGGAATGTCAACCTTTTGTTGGGTTATTTTATGCCAAAGACATTTTCTTTTTATTCATTCAATAAGTGATTTTCCTATAAGATATGGATGTGAAAAGATATTCAATAATTCATGTTTTTCATCTTAAAGAAAATATCTAGGACACTCAATATCTGTCTATCTATCAGTCTATCTATCTATCTATCTAACTAGGTTGATTGGTTGGATTTTATGGAAGTCAACCTTTGTTGGTTATTTTATGCCAAAGACATTTTCTTTTTTATTCATTCAATGAAGTGATTTTCCTATAAGATATGGATGTGAAAGATATTCAATAATTCATGTTTTATCATCTTAAAGAAAATATCTAGACACTCAATATCTGTCTATCTATCAGTCTATCTATCTATCTATCTAACTAGGTTGATTGGTTGGATTTTTATGGAATGTCAACCTTTGTTGGGTTATTTTATGCCAAAGACATTTTCTTTTTTATCATTCAATGAAGTGATTTTCCTATAAGATATGGATGTGAAAAGATATTCAATAAATCATTTTATCATCTTTAAAGAAAATATCTAGGACACTCTCAATATCTGTCTATCTATCTATATCTATCTATCTCTATCTAACTCTAGGTTGATTGGTTGGATTTTATGGCATGTCAACCTTTGTTGGGTTATTTCATGCCAAAGACATTTTGTTTTATTCATTCAATGAAGTGAATTTCGCATTAGAAATGGATGTAAAAAAATATTCAATAAATCATGTTTTATCATCTTAAAGAAAATATCTAGGACACTCAATATCTGTCTATCTTCTATCTATCTAAACTAGGCTGGCTGATTGGTTGAATTTTATGGCATGTCAACCTTTGTTGGCTTATCTTATGCCAAAGACATTTTGTTTATTCATTCTTGTTGGGTATTCATTTTTTTCAAATCTCATTTTTTTAATCTATTCAACCCACAGGTACCACAACTTTGGGTCAGAATGGACCTGAAAGTAATGGTAATAAAGGGAACACGACATTACCCATGGTTCAAGAATTGGAACCAAACCTCTTGATTCTGTCTTGATGGTTATACTAGGGCATAAGACCCTCAGCACCACCTTCTAGCACATATATGATAAAAGTATGGGGTTGTTATATGGCAATATGGTTGGACAATCATATATATATTTACCAACCTCTCTGCACAAGCAGGATGTGACACAAGTTCATTTTCTTAAGTGGAGTTCAACAGGTTTGAATTCAGAGTTTTCCTTCTCCTAGACCAGTTACCTAACCAAGGCTAAAGAGCCAACTGCCCTACTATTATCCATAGCTGGAGGGAGAGTAGGATTCATACCTTTCCCAAGGGTATTAGCGCTAAGTGAAATGCAATTAGCACATCCAGGATTTGAACTTGGAACAATCATATAGGTATGTTTATGGCAAGTCCCGACGGTGTGCTAGAAGGCAGTGGAAGAGGGTTTTAATGTCCTAGGTATGATATTAAACTATCTGATGGTGAAGTTCCAATTCTGGAGCTCTGGAGAATGTGAAGTACCCCTTCATCATCATTGTTCCTAGGTCCACTTTGATCTGGAGTGGTAGTACCCGTTAGAGTCCTATCTATGGGTTAAAAAGAAAAAAACGAGTTAAAAAAACAATTGAGTACCCATTAAGAATGAACAAAACAAAAACATCTTCGACATAAAATGATTCAATTGGTTGACATGCCATAAAATCCAACCAACCAAAAAACAAATTGTGAATTGCTGTTGATCTAACAATATGAATTAAAAAAAGAAGGACACATATATATATATTTAACAACCCCTCCGCACGAGCAGGATGCAACACAATATCAATTTCTTTAGTGGAGTCTAACAGGTTTGAATTCAGTTTTCTGTCTCCTAGGCTGGTTACTTAGCCATGGTTAAAGATCCTAGTCTGCCCTGCTATTTACCCATAGCTGGAGGGAGAATTGGATTCATACCTTTCCCAAGGGTATTAACATCATGTGAAATGTAAACAGCTTCATCCAGGAATTGAACTTGATTCGATGAGTCCATTTCCTACAATTCTAACAATTAGACAATGTGCCACATACGTCTTGCTGCCCTGTCGCCTGGGGCGTTAGAATGCACTGACTACACCTCTGCAGAGGGGTAAGACTCCCCCAATGGGGCCACTTGTTGGCCGTGGGTGGTGACCCGTGATACCTAAGGATAGAACCCAGGTGGCTGAGCAGTCCATGACTTGCAATGTTCCACTTTAGGCTTATTTGGGGCTAGACAGGTGGTCGGGAGGGGCCCCCTCTGATCCAGTCGGCTGGCCATGTCGGCTAGCACCTATATGATTGGCCCAACCCTATTGCCCTTATGGCAACCCCAATCCTTCTATCATAAGGGTGTTAAAAGGCGGTGGCTGTGGGGTCTACATGTCCTGGGGATGGCGTTAAACTCTATCTGATGGTGAGGTTTCCAGTTCTGGAGGTTTGGGGAATGTGGAGCAAACCACTCATCGCCATTGCTCCCTGGTCCACTCTGACCCGGAGTGGTAGTACCTGTTAGGGTCCCATCTATGGGCTAAATAGAAAAATGTATTTAAAAAAAATTGTATTATCCATTAAGAATTGATTTATTTCAAAACTTTATTGGCATTAATGACCCACTGAGGTTTGATATGCCATAAAACCAAACCAAATCAAACATTGTCTTGAATAATTATCCTGTTTAATTTCCTGCCTGGGCCAGATCTGGAATTAGGGGTCACGGTTTACAAGTCATTGCTTAGAAGGAGAAATTTTGATTGTTGAGAGAATCCATATTAACCCTTTCTGAATCTGCTCAGAGATAACCATGAGGATCATTCTCAATTCTTTTTTTATAATATATATATATATATATATATATATATATATGGAGTAAATTTGGAAATAAATCCGACAATATTAAGAAATTTGAAAACGAAGTGTTCCAAAAATAACATGAATTTATTTATCGGACTCTTAAACGTTTCGGTTATTTAAACCTTCATCAGGATAGATTATGGGGTGAAGAAATTTTGTTGAATGCATTTCTTTGAGTTACGTCACGCATCATGTCATCTTCACGTGTGCAGATCGCGGCTCGTCTATCTACCTATCTTTATTTCTTTTTTTTCTTTCTTTCTTTCTTTCTTTCTGCATATCTATCAATCTATCTTTCTCTGTTTCTTTCTATCATTCTATCTATCTATTTATCTTTTACAAGTCATTGCTTAGAAGGAGGGAAATGATTACTCAGAGAACATTTTGATTGTTGTGAGAATCCATATTAACCCGTTCCGAATCTGCTCAGAGATAACCATGACGATCATTCCTCAATGGTTTTTTTAAAACATAATCCATTTTGCAAACCTTCTCTTGTTATAATATATATATATATATATATATATATATATATATGTGGAGTAAATTTGGAAATAAAATCCGACAATATGAATTATTTATCGACACTTAACGTTTCGGTTTATCTAAACCTTCATCAGGATAGATTTATGGGGTGTAAGAAATTTTATTTGAATGCATTTCTTTGAGTTAACATCATGCATCATGACATCTTCCTGTGTGCGGATCGCGGATCGTCTTTTCAAAAAATATAACGCTGAACCACAATACAGTTACAAACTTTTTACAAATATTTTTCTTAACTCCTGTCATCTACTAAACATGCATCAATTCCTTCACCCATAATCTACCTGATTGAAGGTTTAAAATAAACCGAACGTTTTAAGCTTCGATAATAAATTGATTCTTATTTTTTCAAATTTCTATAATATATATATATATTACATATATATATATACATAAAGATAAATCTAATGAGTCAGAAGAACCTACTTAGTTTGCTTAATGCTTCTTCAGGGCTAAGATCTGACTCAGATCTCTAGCCCTGAAAGAGCATTAGCAAAACTAATAGTAGGTTGTTTCTGCTCATTAGATTCATCTTTATTATTTGCTCTAGTTAGTTTTGAGCACTTTTTTACTTATTAGCTTATTTTCCTAGCGGTTGTATGAATATATATCTTATATACATATATGTACATATAAATGTTTTTTTTTTGGCCAAATACGTACCAATTAGATTACTTTTTGTTGTGACGACTATCTTGGTCTTTTCTTTTTTCAAAAAATTTTTTTTCTCCCTTGATGTTTGGTAGTATATTTTACAATCAAACTATTTGCTGGGTTTTTTCTCCCACGAGGACTTTACCAACACGCTTGGTATATATATATATATAATATATATATATATATATATATATATATCAGTTTGGGTATAGTGGCCATGAAGTAAACAGTGCTTGGTTACTGGACTTCTTCTCCTATACAATTTTTTTCAAGCCAAAAACATAGATTCAATGTTTTGGATTGAAAATTGCATAAAGGCTGTCAGTTACCAAGCGCCATTGACTTCATGTCCATCTAGCCTAAACTTGATATACATGATCTATCAATGATATGACCACACTTACAATATTAAATCTAATTAAATATTATATTTTTCTCTTCATTCTTTCTTTTTTCAATATCTGTCTTGTTTCTTTCTTTCTCTTTTTTTCTTATCTACCAATATATCTTTCTTTTTCTCTTGTCTTTTTTTTCCATATCTTTCATAAATCTCTCTTTCATTCTTTTATCTATATCTATCTTTCCTATTTGTCTGTTTTCTGACTTCTTTTCCAGTCCATCTGCCTGTGTGTGTCTGTCCGTTCCGTCTGTCTGTCCATGTTTTCCACCACTATTTATTATTCCATATCTCTAATCACATGATCTCCAAATGGTGAAATATTTTCTGTGTCTCTGGTGGATGGAGAATCCCATGATAGGGACTATCATATGATCAGTATCCACCAATGACTGCACCAATCTTCTAACCGGGACATCCTGTTTTCTTTCTGAAATGCATTCATCAAGGTCATCTGCAGGTCACCACTTCTCATGACCATCTGCATGCAGTGACATGAACAATCACTGTCATCCAATGTATATGTGTTGGAGAGTAGTTAACAACCCTTCAGCACTTTACCAGATGGACTGGATCATAGACATAAAATAGCCTATGATTAAAATGGATTAACTTGCTGACTGACTTTGCTGTGTTGGCTATATCAAAATTGACCCTCCATTATTTTGGCTGTGTTGGCTATATCGAATTGACCCTCCATTGGCTGTGTTGGCTATATCAAATTGGCTGTGTTGGCTATATCGAATTGACCCTCCGTTATTTTGGCTGTGTTGCCTATATTGAATTGACCCACCATTATTTTGTGTAAGTTTTGATGTGATGGCTATATCGAATTGACCCTCCGTTGGCTTGTGTTGGCTATATCGAATTGACCTCAGTAGGCTGTGTTGGCTATATCGAATTGACCCTCCGTTGGCAGTGTGGCTATATTGAATTGACCCTCCATTGGCTGTGTTGGCTATATCGGAATTGGTTGTGTTGGTTATATCGAATTGACCCTCCGTTTTTTAGCTGTGTTGGCTATATGAATTACCCTCCATTTGCTGTGTTGGCTATATCGAATTGGCTGTGTTGGCTATATCGAATTGACCCTCCGTTGGCTGTGTGGGCTATATCGAATTGGCTGTGTTGGCTATATCGAATTGACCCTCCATTATTTTGGCTGTGTTGGCTATATCGAATTGACCCTCCATTATTTTGGCTGTGTTGGCTATATCGAATTGACCCTCCGTTGGCTGTGTTGGCTATATATTGTGGTATGTATAAACAGAACGTTTCAGCCGCTGTATCCTGTGATCTTCTTCAGGTGTTCCCTGTGTATCCAAGCATAGTATCAATCATTTTTAATAGTTTGACAGTTGATCAAAGAGTCATTGAAGATCTCATTCAAATAATGACGTCATTGGATTTTATGCCTTGAGTTGTACAGGGAATGCCGGACCATATTACCTTTAGGCACCCCTTTTTGAACTCGATTAAGAAAGGACATGTTTTTCATTTACACCGTTGATATCTGGTTGTTTGTTTGGGTTTAGGGTTAGGGATTAGTTTTATAATTTTTTTGAAAATCTAAAAATTGTCTGTTAAAACAACCGGATATTGACGATGTAAATGAAAAACATGTCCTTTCTTAATCGAGATCAAAAAGGGGTGCTTAAAGGTCATATGGTCCGGAATGCCAATAAACTTCTTTTTTTTTTTCTAAATAATCGGGATTCTTCTCATGACACCTGTCAGAATCATAATCATGCTAAAACAATGACGTCATATTTTGAAGGAGATCTTCAAATGTTCTTCAATGCCTGTTTGATCAACTGTCAAACTATTAAAAATGATTTTTCCTATGGTTGGATCATTATGATACCCAGATACTGAGGAAGGCTGGAGGATACAGCGGCAAAAAATTTGTGTTTCTTCATATTTCTTCATATTGTCGGATTTATTTCCATATTTACTCCCATATATATATCATCATCATGTCGCGCAGGCAGCATGGATATCCGTGACAATCTCTCGCCAAACTTCCCTATCATTCATCGCCCCAGGGAGTTCTTCCTCTCTGCAGCCAGCATCTTTGCATAGCTGGTCAATGTAGGTCCTTGCTGGGCGGCCCACACTGGCATGTCCGTGTGTTGGCTTCCACAGGAGAACATCGCTTATGAGTTCGTCCTTGCTTCTCCAGCAGTGCCCTGCATGCCTAGTCCGTCTCACTCGGATGGTCTGTGAGATAGGGGGCAGGTGACCATACAGCTGCTCCCTTGTGGGGTGCTGTTTCCACGACTTGTTCAATACTGCTCATAGCATTCTTGTACAGCTCCCATCTAGCCTATTCTCGAGGCGCCTCATTAGGGTCCAGGCTGTGTGACTTTACATGTATTTGATAAACTGATAATAATACGAAAATATACTTTAAATTATTTGATTGGTTTTGGTTATTTCAAATCTTAAATTCTTGGCTCCCATTTTACTACTTAGACTATGCGAACATTTTAAACTAGGTGTTATATAGCGCCTCCTTCACCAGCACTAAATCATATAAGTAACGTTGTGATATATATGGTCACATAGCGAAGAATGTAGTAGTCGGCTACTACCAACTACTGGACTTCAATAAACAACAGATACGTATGTACAACAATAGGACCCTTCTTTATTTCTCTTCGGTGTGTAGGTAGGTGAGGGGCGTATAGCTTTACAATGGAAATGCCGCTGGCTGGCGAAGATGGCGATGAGTGTTAACAGTGGAAAATGCCCGAGGGTTGACGGGTGACAACGTGATGCTATCGGCTGTTTGCCGGGGTCTCTCTGACTGACTGTCGGTTCAAACTGTCTGGCCTTTATATTCATAGATACTCTTATGCATCTTTATCTTTTGATCTGGTCTTCACATCCACTATCATGCCTACGCATTTTTATCTTTTGATCTGATAACAGCCATTTGTTACATATTTCTTTATCTTCTCCCTGCTTCTTTGACAGGAAAGCCTCGTTTCTGTTTTCCCATTTTTTTAAATATATATTTTTATATTTCTTTGTTTTTTTGCCGGAAGCTTCATTTTCCGGCCGAGGACAATACAACATAGGGACTGCTTGTTTGATTTTTATACTGGGTACAGTATGATTTTGAATAAAATCATATTGTCTATAATTTTCAGAAGGGAAGTTGTCATCTTTAATACTGGATGCATTTTTAGTTTAGGTTATAAAAGGAGTATTTTGTATATATTCTGCAAGTATTTGCATAATTTTTTCCATAGACTTAATATCCCCTGATAAAAGTGACAAACATTGCTGCTGTTGTTTCTTCTCACTGTGTGCCAACTGGATGATTAGAAATACAATTCATGCAAAGAATTATTTTCCTCATCATTTTTAACTTTTTAATAAACACATACTTGCTTGCATGTCATGTGATATGTCATCAAACAAATTGTTGGCATATTTTGATATAGGATGTGCTCTAAATACCCACCTCTATTTATAGACTAGCCAAGGTAATGTGACTGATTCTTGTAACCAATCACTAGCAATACTGATATACTTAAACCCCCCACATTTTTCGTCCTAATTAAAACTACACTTTTTGAGGACGGACACACATAGGATTGCCAGATTTGTACCAATGCACTCGAAGGACTTGTACTTTATACCAGTAACTAAGAATACTTTAGTAACCAAAGGATTCACATCGTTGATGGATTCTTTATTAAGGATTCCACCAGATAAGCATTTCTGCTATAAGGCCAAAGAATGGCCCTTAAAAACTTAACAATGTTAATGTACCAAACCAAAAAATTTAAGTCATGAATACATAGAATGCAAATAATTACTATGTTCCCTCATCCTAGATCTTAGGTAAAGAACTGGTGAAAGACTGAAAGAAACCGAAAGTAGGTATTATTTGTATTATTTTAATAAACACATACTTGTTTGCATGCACTACTGGAAGGATTCTTCCGGGATTCTCCATAGTTCTGTTGTCACTGTCTTTTTGATGATGTGCACATCCTCAAAACAGATTCCCTTGATGATCCACTTGAGCTTGGGGAAGATGAGAAAATCACATGGAGCCAGGTCAGGTGATGAGAGAGGTTGCTCCAGCACAGTAATGTTGTTCTGGGACAGGAACTCTCGTATACTCAGGGCAGGTTTGTTGTCATGGTGAAGCACCCATGAGTTGTCCTGTCACATCTCTTGCTTCTTCTTATGCTCTAAACAAAGCAAAAGCCCCAGAATCTCTTTGTTGACATACTCGTTAATCATCTGGTTGTGTGACAAGAACTCACATGGACGATCAAATTTTTTGACATACTGGAACTTTTTTGGCAAATCTTGTACGCCACAATAAAGACACATTCTGCACAAAGAAAAAGATAAACAAAAACTCCAAATACTAGAAGCTCTATACATAAAACAATACAAACCATCCTTAAACAAAATTAATTTCCAATACAGTACACACATTCTAAAATGCCTATAACACCTTTCTCACCAATTCTTCTCCTTCCAGCCTCCACATTAATATAATTAAAAAAAAAAAACTGGAATACATCACCCCTGATGATGGCCTTCAAAGTGCCGAAAGTACTCGGGAACTGAACTTTGGTGGACTTATCCACCAATTCCACCCAAACATTAAAAAGTTGGCCAGAAAATTAGAAAAGATAAAAAATAAAATTGTTAAACAGGAGATGTGCCTTTTGTTTAATTCTACATGTATAAATGAAAGAATGCTGCCCAAATACACATATTTCACAATAAAGATGTAGACTCCACTCTGAGAAATCAAAATTATTC
>CM042165.1:41990003-42020556 GCA_023376005.1 Doryteuthis pealeii | reverse complement strand
GCGCTGAATCAAGAAATTCGATAGGTGTCCGCGGTAATATGGATACCCACACACACACATGCACTACACACACACCACATACACACACACACACACAAATATATATACTTATTTATAAAATAAAATAAGTATAGCTTAATTAATATATATAATAGTATAGTATATATAGTATGTGTATCTTGCCGTACACGCAATTGTGATTATATAGGATTGTTGCAAAATCACAGAATATATTGCCAATGCCGCTCTTTTATCTGCGCGTTTTCTAGTCACTCTGTAGCCTATTATCTCTTAAGTTTTGTGACCAGCCTGATATAGGATAAAGCCAACATGCGGACAATTCCTATACTAGCTGGTTACCGAACAAGAAATAATTAACTAGACGACTCTGCAAAAACCCAGATATAAGCATCATGAAATATGAAATAACTCCGTAGCTCGTTTTCACAATACTTGACATAATATATATAATATATATAATACTAGATTATATATAACTATAATATATAGTATACATCAAAAGTCCAGGAGAAGAAATCTTCCTTAACGACATACCTCATGTTTTTTTAAAAACAACTTGTTCGCCAGTTTGGCACTGAGCTCAATGATGCCTGCTATTGCTCTTATTGCTTAGAGTCACAGAGCAAAATTATATATTTAATAAATACAACTTAAGCCACTTAGAGATCTATGCATCATACTAGCACTATTTCAGAGCTTAGACAAATAATGTTACTAATTTCTACCCGAAAACCTCATCAGATGCCGATGATGAATTCTTTATTTTTAAGGCATTAGAAACAACCAGCATTTTTTTTTCCTTTTTATTTTTTTTTTTTATTTTTAAAATTTTTCCTGCTCACTGCCCCTCAGCTGCCTTTTTAGCAAGCGTAATAAAAATAGGAATAAAAATACAAATAAATTTCTAAACAATAATATTAAAACCAAAGGACATCTGACCGCTGTCAGCTAATTTTGCTTAAGCGCAGTTACTGTTAATTCAATCAATTCAGAATTCAGGACACCCCTGTTCATTTTAATGTAAGTAGCTTTTTTGTTTAGCACTTAATTTTATTTCCTATTCTTTCCAATCGCTTTCAACTATACCCCACCCCTACCATACCTATTAATACAAAACTCTAACATATACATACGCATATCGGCATACACACACATACACTACACACACACGAGTACATCTTATTATTATACACACATTATATAATATACTCATACACACATCACACCACAAGTATACAATATATAATTACACACCTAATACAAATATATCATTATCATATCATATATACTAACACAATATTAACACACCATAGATACTACAATACACCTATACACACATACTACACATCCACATAATTACATTTACCATATACTTACTAGTATATATAATTAAAGGTTCCCACATATATATCCATATATATAGAGCAGCAGGCCCCGCGTTTAGTCTAAGTCGCGTCTCAATAGAGCTGTTCGAGCTAAGCTATCCTAACGTTACTTGGTCACCAGCTAACTGCTTAAATACATCATTCAATAGTTTCTGCGAACACGAATTACACCTATATGGGCGTACACGCATAACGGGTTTAGCACCGGCTTTTAATAGTCACAGATCTCTCTCAGAACAACTCATGGCGCACAATTTTATAAGAACACTTTAGTGCGCGCTTCTTCCCCTCAAACACCTTTCCAAGCCCGACTCATTATCAAAATCACATCCTTTGCATCCCATGATGTACTAAACTACACAAAGCTGATCAGTGTCACTATAATATTAGATAAATGAATATATATAAATAAAACGAAATAAATATACATATATCATTAATTCTTACCATTATACATGCGCAGAACAATATTGTAGTTATGTCTCTGTCATGCTACCGAAACTTATATAACACTATAACAGTCACAATTCCCTTTAGTTATTTACAAGACCCATTATACCGTATGATTTTAATTTTAATTTTTAAACTTCAATATTAATAAAATTTGTTTACATCATTAAGCATGTTAGGCCATATCTACATATAAAAACATGCAATTTAGTATTTTATATATACAGCAAAATAGCGGTTTACACACCAGTGAATGGGAAAGCAATTTGCATATTTGATCATTAAAAATTTATGATTTTAATAAATATGTGCTTAGTATTATTTGATTTGAATTGTTTGCTTTTATCTTATTTGAATATGAGCAAAAATCTCGGATTATAAATCTTAAAATAAATCATTTAACAAGAAGAAATAACTGTAATATTATTCATTTACTTCCTATTTTTAACTAAATAGTTAAATTAGGAAATTTATACCATATGAAAGACGGGAGTATGGCAAATTGATGGAAGTGTTAGTTTCAAAGTTGTTTTATTTTTTCGATTATACCCCCTCTGTTCCCCAAATCTTTTTATCTACATTCTTATTCAGTTTCATTAGCCTTTCTAATTTAATATATTTTATTATATTAAAACTTAAAGTTACTTGCACCCTACGGAGGGTGCATATATTTGCTAGTTATATATAATATGTTTGACTCAGTAGGTAGAGCATCTGTCTGGGAACCATAAGATTTCTGGTTCGATACCAGCCTTCACTAACTCGGTGTATGAGTAGCACAGGGATCTGTGCGCTAAAGAGAGGAGCTGCTAGTAGGGTGTGGCACTCCAACTCAGGTGCTAAAATAATCTTCTTGGGCTAGCACTAGTGAAAAGGGGATAGACTCACTCGCTGTTTGGCTGATACTCACATTAGGCAGCCCCAACGAATTTACCTTCTTATTGATATAGATAGATAGATAGATAGATGTGATAAAAAAAGGTCAACCAACGTTGTGTAAGTGAGATAATGCTAATTAATTATTGCTGTTGGAATACAAAGAAACATTTGATATGTTTGTTTCAATTCACAATAAGTGGATAGCGGATGTACTGATCTCTTTTTTTTTTTTTTAATAATTTTTTTTTAATCTAAGCAAATTTATTTTTGTTACAATTATTCCAATGCAGAAATTACATCCCAGGATGTAAAAAAAAAAAAATAGAAATAAACAAATTTAAAAATAAAAAAAATTTAATAAAAACAAAAAAACAAATCTGAAAATGAAAAAGAAAATCCACTCTTAGAAATGTGATCCGAAGTTTCTGGATCGCCTCCAATAAGTTGCATTCCATCGGATCGATATTGACGAGGTATTTAACGATAAGAAAATAACCATGGATCTCTGTTGTTTTTTTAACAGGGGGAAGACAAAGGAATCAGGGTACGAGAATGCCAATAATTACTGTTACTCACTGAATTATTATTATTAGAGTTTTTCGCACTAGTGTCTATTGTAGGCTTTTTGCTGAAGTCTGTGTGTCAGCAAGTCTCTTCGGGTGTCCGGGCCTCTTCTATGTAATCGTGCTGAATTTAACAGTGCTGTGGTCTAGATGGTCTTGATTCTTCTACTACTCTTCAGTTGTTACTGTCTCTTTTCCAGGGGTTTGGGGAACCATTCCAAGGGCACCAACTACAATTGGTTTCACCGTTACCATAGTGTGCCATTGCTTCTGTAACGTGGTGGTAGCGATATATTCACAGTACCAAAAGCGATATACGTAACATTCTAATAGCGATATATATTGTATAGCGGGTCTTGTCAACGTGCCTCAAAATTCACGACACTAAAAAGTTGTTCGGCACGTGGCGGTCATCTTGTCGATAAAAAAAGTACAACGCGAGAAATATATTGTCACAAGCTGCTTAGCTTTTATTTCCAGGCTAGTCTCGTGGGTTGTGTCGGAGAGGAGGAAAGGCAGAGAGAAAGAGAGAGAGGACACTGTTAAATTACTGTGATCCCACACTAGGACCAGAGGTCCGGTCCGTACCATACGCGTCCGAAAGCAAAAAGAGACCGGTATTTTTCTTCGTCGTTCCATGTCACCACGTGATTTCCGGTTCCAGTCAACACCCAAAACTTCCGGTTGACATTCAATTTTCCATTCGGTGGGGGGGGGGTCACGCCCCGGTCAAAATCACTGCAACAGTTTTGTGCTCATCACTATTTTTTTAAACCTTTACTTTCTCTTATTTCTTCTTCCTCTCTTTTCTAATAGTAATTCTCGCAAACCTCCATCTCGCTACACTTCTTCAGCTCTCTGACAAGAGACAAATATTTGTCTATCTTTTAAAATTATTTTATTTTTACTGTAACAGCAAAATCCACAATATTTTGATAATTATTATTTCACTCCTTCCGAGTTTTTCATACCAGCATAAGGGACAACAAATCTCCTCGGGTCTCCAGGACTATTCTGAGTATTCTAACTGATTTTAACTCTTTAAATCCTGTTGAGAAATTTTCCAAGTCCAGAGCCCCATTCCTCTAAGAATTTATCAAAAAATGGTTAAAAATTTCCTTTTCATTAAAGTTATCTGTTATTTCCCTCAAATCAAAGACTGCTAAATATGTTTAATATTACATTTAAACAAAGGCTACCTTTGGGTGGATTAGGGAAAAATGAATGTGACTTCTGGCTGGTGGAATGAGGCAGTATAGGACATTAAGAGTTAATAATGCTGTAGTCTGGATGGTCTCAATTCTTCCTCTAATTTTCAATTCCTCTGTATTTCTAAAACTCTTGGGGACCGCCTCCAAGTGTACCCAAGTACAATTGGTATCACTTTCACTTTCATATTCCAGTTTTTTTGTTTGTTGGAGTTTTCAATTAATTTGATAAAATAAAATAAAAATAAGAGAGATTAAGAGAGTGAGATTAGAGTCATCAAGTAGTAGTATAAAAGCCTTAGTTTTTTCTAACCCTAAAAGAGTTGGGTAAGGTCAGTAAACTATACCCCCAAAGAATCTAATGGCCACCTTTAACCTTAAAATAACAAAGAATTAAATATTAAGATTAAATTAATTTTGCTTAGAATTGGTTGATTGGCATCCTTCAATCTGCAACCCCCCCTCCCCCCAAAAAAACCCAACTTAGTCAATATAAAAGTCAGTCAGTCAGCATGACACCATAGCGTCCATGAAGTCCCTTCTTAAAGATAAGTCACTGTTATTTTTTATATAAAATGCCAAATATATTGTATTTACTTTATTTATGCCCTTAATATATTACATTTATATATATCATTTATATATACTCAGCGTATGAGTAGCACAGGGATCTGTGCGGTAAAGTAAGGAGCTGATGGTAGGTGTGGCGCTCCACCTCAGATGCTAAAACAATTTCCTTGGTCTAGCGCTATTGAAAAGGGGATACCGACTTTAGGCTGCCCCGTCGACTTTTACTTATATTACATTTATTTTATTTTCGACCTTAATACATTTCATTTACAGGGACGTAAAAAATACATTTTTATTTTGTTCTTTTCGTTTTAAATGACTTAGAATTACCCAAAATCCAAACCTATGCCCCCCTCTCATTGGTCACCTCCAGGCGAAACAGTAAGAAAAAAACATTGCTAAGAGTTAGATTGAAAAAAAAAAGAAAAAATGGAAAATTATTAACTGATTATAAAAAATTGTAAATGGTGTAAGGATTTTATTAAATAAAATTCAGATTTAAATTTTTTTAGTATTATCTGCATTATTTGGACTATTGTCCCCATCTTCATTGCTATTTGTACAATGTTTCTGCCGATATGCCCTCCGGCCTTCTTCAGGTATTTCTTGTCGGACTCGGGAACCTTCTCGGACTTGGGAACCTTCTTTGACTCGGGAACCTTCTTTTCGAACTCGGGAACTTTCTTGTCATGATCGGGAGCCATAACGGAACTTTGAACCTAACCCTTTATTTATTCCACGGGCGTATCCTGTTCTCATTTCGCTAACCATAGCTGGGGTAGGAGTTGTGTTAATTATTTTTCTAAAAAATTTTTCTAAAATTTTTTTTTTAAATTGAAATAGATCACTAAGTAGGCCTTAATCTATTCTAATAGTGACCAGGTTTGAATTCAGAGTTTTTCTTCTCCAAGACTGGTTGCCTAACCAAGCTTAAAGAGCAGAGTCTGCCTTACTATTATAACTATTAACTCAAAAGAGCCCAAAAAAAACAGAATTAAAAAAAAAGTTGGATGTGGTTGAGTTTGGGGTTGGAGGAGGGATCTTTGGCAGAGTGTATTTAAGTATTGGCTTTACCTGGCTAAAATGCAAAATGTCCGTATTATACGGAAAAAAAACAAAAAAACTAAAAAGCACTGACCTGATAAAAAGCAGTACCTCGATTTTTGTCGATTCTAATTATCGTTGTTTTCAACTTACATTGCCAAATTGAAGCAATTATTTTATTATAGATTATTTTAATTTTATTTTACAGGCCAGGGACAAATTAATTGAAATTACATTCATTTAAATGGGGAAAATTATCTTAATTTGAATTGATTTTCATTAACAGTGCTTCTCAATCAAGGGCTAATTATCAACATAAGTCAATGTATCATTATGTTACAAAAAGGATTTATTTTAAGTGTGGATGATAAGCAAACCCTTAAAAAATTATTAAATGTTGATTTAATTCTAAATCAAAGATAACAGGATTTTATTAGTGTAAACACTAGCAGGACCTGTGGTTGATAATTTAATTATTACAATGTTTGATATGTTTACTTAAGTGCTATTGCAAATAGGTCAATATGTAAAAAGTATAATAATTTTGATTTAACTCTCTCTCACCCTTTTTTCTTTCTTTCCTTCTTTTCATCTTTTCATTATGTTCGATTGTAACTGATTAGCGTTATCGTTTGCGCACGTATACCCCTCTCATTATCTTTCCTCTATTATACTACCAGGGTCTGTGGATATACTAGAGTATGATAATTTAATTATAACAAGGTTTGACATGTTTACTTAAAAGCTATTGCCAAATATTTCAATATGTAAAAAGCATAATAATCTTGATTTAACTCTCTCTCACTCTTTTTTTCTTTCTTTCCTTCTTTTCATCTTTTCTTTATGTTTGATTGAAACAGATTAGCATTATCTCCCTAAAAAAATTCTATGAATGTTGATTTAATTCTAAGTCAAAGATAACAGGATTTTTTTTATTATAAACACTAGCAAGACCTGTGAATGTACAACAATATGAGGATTTAATTATTAAAATGTTTGATATGTCTCTCAGTCTTATTTTTTCTTTTTTTCCTTCTTTTTATCTTTTCATAATGTTTGATGAAAACAGATTAGCATTATCGCTTCTGCCTGCTCACCCTCTTTCTCTATCTTTCCCCTACTCTCTTTCTTCCTTTCTTTCTGTTAAGTATCTGGCCGCCATCCTTGGCCAGTTGCAAAGAACTTAAAGTAAATAAGTAAGTAAGTCCCAAGTTATAGAATCCTTTGGTAAGTGAATAAGTCCTGTGATATAGAATCCTATGGTCCGTCGTCCAAGAAGATCCAAGTAGTAATGCTTAGGTATGACCAGAAAAGGCCAGTATAAATAATAATATCAGCAGCAGAATACTGCCAGTGGTTGGTCAATAGGTTGGTCACATGGTTATCGGCGAGTCTATAATTAGAAGTGAACATCTGGCACATGCCTTATATAAAAAATTCCAACACTTTCTTTCTTTCTCATTATATTTTTCCTGTGTAGCAGAAGTCAATGTATTATGTTACCAAAAAGGTTTATATGGTGGGTGATAAGTGAACCCCTAAAAAGATTTTTATAAAATGATAATTTAATTTTAAATCAAAGATACCAAGATTTTTTATTATAAACTTTATGCATGGTTCATTCAATAAATAGGGTGGAGCACTGTTTATTGGTGAGGGATGCCTTGAGTTACCATAACAACAATAATTTTCACTATTCTATTGTAAGATCAGGTTTCATGTATATGTCAAGGTATTATTATGTTACCAAAAAGATTTATTTTAAGTGATAAACAAACCCCTAAAAAGATTTTTATATATATTTACCAACCCCTCCGCACGAGCAGGATGCGACACAAGGTCAATTTCTTAAGCGAAGTTTAACAGGTTTGAATTCAGAGTTTTCCTTCTCCTAGACCGGTTGCCTAACCAAGGTTAAAGAGCCCAGACTGCCCTACTATTTACCCATAGCTGTAGGGAGAGTAGGATTCATACCTTTCCCAGGGGTATTAGCGCTAAGTGAAATGCAATTACCACGTCCAGGATTTGAACTCAGGGCGACGAGTCCATTTCCCATGACTTTAACCATTACACCACGCGCTTCCTACAAAAAAATAAAAAAGATTTTTATAAAATACTTATTTAATTCTAAATTTAAGATACCAGGATTTTTTTTTATCATGAACAATACCTAGGGTTCATTCAATAAATAAGATGGAGTTGTTCTAAAATGATTTGATTAAATTTTGTTCAGAGAAATAGATGAATATTTACAAAGATTTGATTTGTTTAATTTTGGGTTAAAATGAGAAAAATCCAAACATAATGATTGTGTAGCACCAATCTTTCAAGTTGAAAGAGCCTGCCAGCCTTGAAAATCAGGATTTAAAATACTGGCTTTTACTTAGCAAACTCAAATCAATGCCACTGTAATAATTTGATATTTCAAATGTATAGTTTGATCCAAACATCTTGTCATCCCTACATATTTTTAGAGGTAAAATAATTATATAAGGGTAATTCCATGTCAGATCATATAGAAAAACGTAAAATTATCACCAACCCACTTCAATTATTCTGAAATTTTGTATAGCTATGGACTATGTTAAAGTTAGACAATCCACAAAATTTGAGCTCCCAATTTCAAAAATTGTCAGGGTCATCGTGATTGATGCCTTGTGTTATCATAACAACATCTTTCAGAAGCAGGAGCTATGGATATACCAGAGTATGATAATAATTCAATTATTACAAAGTTTGATTGGTTTACTTAAGAATAATAATAAACTATTGCTAAATTAAAGTTATCAGTGCTGCTATATGGCTGCACCACCTGGACCCTAACGAGGTGCCTTGAGAATAAGCTGGATGGGAGCTGCACAAGAATGCTTCATACAGTCTTGAACAAATCGTGGAAGCAGCACCCCATGAGGAAACAGCTCACCTGCCCCCCATCTCACAAACCATTCAAGTGAGATAGACAAGGCATGCCAGGCACTGCTGGAGAAGCAAGGATGAGCTCATGTGACGTTCTCCTGTGGAAGCCAACACACAGACATGCTAGTGTGGGCAGCCCATCAAGGACCTACATTGACCAACTATGCAAAGATGCTGGATGCTGCGCAGCGGACCTCCCTAGGAAAATGAAAGATAGGGATGGTTGGTGAGAGATTGTCATGGATATCCGTGCTAATTGCGCGACATGATGATGATGATGCTGATTGCTAAATAGATCAATATGTAAAAAGATTAATAATCTTAATTTAACTCTCGCTCTTTTTTTCTTTCTTTCTTTCCTTCTTTTCATCTTTTCATTATGTTCGATTGAAACACATTAGCATTATCGCTTCTTCACGCTCACCCTCTCTCTCTCTCTATCTTACCCTACTCTATTTCTTTCTTTCTTATAATATTCTTTCTGTGTAGCATAAGTCAATGTATCATTACGTTACTGTTGTACCGGCCGTTCCTACAGTGGAGAACATGCACCGGTTCTCACTATAAATAGTGAGACACCGAGTGGAAAGGAGGACTGTTCCCGTTAACGACAAGCTAGTCGTACATGTACCATTAATTGTAAATACACTTGTCTTATTTTACCCCATCTCGACTTGACTTCTTTTTACTGTTGGGACTAACATCACAACAGTTACCAAAAGGGTTTATGTGGTGGATGTTAAGGAAACCCCTAAAAAGATTTTTTTTATAAAATGCTTAATTTTAAATCAAAGATATCAGGATTTTTAAAGTTATAAACAATACCTGAGGTTCATTCAATAAATAAGATGGAGTTGGCAATAGGAAGCAATCTTTAATGGTGAGTGATGTCATGTGTTACCATGACAACATTTTTCATTATTCTGTTGTGAGATCAGGTCCCATGTGAAAATAATAGCACAAATTGAATCTATAAATAACATAACAAAATAAATTGTTGTTGATTTCTATTTCATTTCAAAAAAATAAGCATAGTATACTCTGCTAATATATATGTGTGTGTGTGTGTGCATATATATATATATACATATATATATATATATATATATATTTTATAAAAAAGAAGTTCCGCAAAAATATATATATATATATTTTATAAAAAAGAAGTTCCGCAAAACGTATTATGTTTTCAGAAAAAATGTTATTCTTTTTATCTTACATATGCAACACGTGTTTCAGATCTTCTGGTATCTTCTTCAGGCTTTGATCAATAGTATATTGCATAATATCATCATATTATTGATCAAAGCCTGAAGAAGATACCAGAAGATCTGAAACACGTGTTGCATATGAAAGATATAAAGAATAAATCTTTTCTGAAAATATAATACATTTTGCGGACCTCCTTTTTTATAAAATATTGAATTTTCTCCAGTTGGAACCAGAACAACATTTTATATATATATATATATATATATATATATATATGTGTGTGTGTGTGTGTGTGTGTGTGTGTGTGGAGAATGTTATAAAGTTTCCATTTAATTTTTAACCTCCATTTGGTTATTTCTCATTTAGTAACCTTTGTTAAGTTACAACATTTTGGAGTCTTATACCATTAACAGTGGTTTACCTTCTTCACGTTGTTGGCTAGTAATGTATTATGCTAATTTCAAAAAGATTTCATTTTCAACCTCTATTTGGTTATTTCTCCTTTAGTGACATTTGTTAGGTTACAACACTTTACTACTGAATAGAAATGTATTTATTAAATTCATTTCACTTTTTTAAAAACTCTAAACCATTTTCTAAGAGCTGATGATCTTGAGCGTTTTCAGGTGGGGTAGGGGGTTGTCCAACATTTTGATCTTCAGGTGGTTTGGGGCACTCTGTTAGATAAAGAGCCCAGTCTGAATTCTCCTAGACTGGTTACCTAACCAAGATTAACCATTTATTTACCACTGCTACCCGCAATAGCGTGGTGAAATGTTTGAGAAGTTAGTATCAACTTGATAGAAATGAATTCATTTAATTCATTTTCTTTTCTAACTCTAAACTAGTTTCTAAGAGCCTACAAGTTTTTGGGGAGTCCAGCATTTCAATCATTGGCCGGTCTGGGACGCTCTGGTAGATAAAGTGGTGAAATGGTTAACAAGCTAGTATCATATCACCGGTCCTTTACTACTGAATAAAAATGTATTTATTTAATTTTTTTTTTTCAACTCGAGACCATTTTCTAAGAGGCTACGAGTTTTTGGGGAGTCTGGCATTTCAATCATTGGGTGGTCTGGGGCGCTCTGGTAGATAAAGTGGTAAATAGTTGAAAAGCTAGTATCTGGTTTTTACTACTGGTCCTTTACTACTGAATAGAAATCTATTCATTTAATTCATTTTTCTTTTTGAAATCTAAACCATTTTCTCTTGGGTTTTTTCGGGTGTTCCGGCATTTTGATCGTCGGGTTGTCTGGGGCACTCTGGTAGATAAAGGGTTAATCTGGCCTGGCGGGGAATCTGGAAAATACAACCTTGAGAAAGGCCTGAGTCTTGTAGTTGAGTGAAATAAAGAATTATCAATGAAATGTGGATAATGCTAATTAATTATTACTGTGGAATACAAGAAACATTTGATATGTTGTTTCATTTCACAATAAGTGGAGAGCGGACGCACTGATTTTTTCTTCTTTAATTTGTTTTTCTTCTAATCTAACCATATTTATTTTTGTTACAATTATTCCAGCGCATAAATTGCATCCAAAGAAATATAAAAAATAAAATACAAAAAAAAAAAAAAAAAAAAAAACAAATTAAAAAAAAGCAAATCCAAAAGAAAGCAAAAAAATCTCTTTTAGATGTACCATCCGGCGTTTCTGGATCACTTCCAGTGAGTAGCGTTCCAGCGGATCCATATTGATCCTGTTTTTAAATAATGAGAGACAATTATTTGCCGACTAGCAATAAGAATAAGGAACCCGCATACAGGGTGTGTCCTAAAAGTAATGCCTCCCATCTATTTCCATGGAAACTGCCGCAGATCCAGGGAGTGCAAAATGGCAGCATTGGATAAGAGCAAGTTTTCAGCTGTTAGATAAGAGAAGAATGGCAGAATCTTTTATTTTGCATGTTGTGTAGTTTAGTTTGAAAAGATTCTAACCCTCGTTTGAACTAAGTGTAATTGATAGTTTACAGTCTGTTGAGAGGTGCATGGTGTAATGGTTAGAGTCATAGGAAATAGACAAAGCTACGGTTTACATAGCGCTAATACACTTGGGAAAGGTATGAATCCAATTTCTCTCCCTCCAGCTATGGGTAAATGGTAGGGCAGACTGGGCTCTTTAAGGCTCAGTCTTAATTAGTGATCTATTTCACTAATTTAATTTAATTTGAGAAATTGGCTATGATTGGATAATTTCAGTTGCATGACTGATAGGTTGGTTGGTTAGTTCATGTTTAATGGCCTATCAATCCTTTCAGGTTATTTAATGCCAAATCTTGTTTTGTTTCTTTAATTTAATTTGAGAAATTGGCTATGATTGGATAATTTTAGTTGCATGGTCCAACTTAGATATTTTCCGAGTTGTGTTTTTGTCAATTTTTTTGTCTGCAAATTAATGTAGATATTTTAAACACCCACCCCCACCAGATTTTTATCAGATATCAGTGCAAATATTTTACAACTCCACCTTTTAAGAAAGCATGAGAGAGAGTTAGATCAAGATTATTATACTTTTTACATATTGAACTATTTTACAATAGCTCTTAAATAAACATATCAAATGCTGTAATAATTAGATTATCATACTGTGGCATATTCACAGGTCCTACTAGTTTGTTTCTAATTGCATATTAACCCTTGTTGGCCATCCAATACCAAATCTTGTCTTTTTGTATTTATGACTTGGAAGCAAAATGTCTTTTATAAATTGGTAGAAATAAATTTAATTGACTAAATATGTATCAATGTATTGATAGTAATTATATTATGTTAGTTTTTTTGCTAATTTATGAGAAAGTGCGTCCCGGTCTCCAGCCTTAAAAACCACTACCCGGTGACTATCAAAATAACAACCCCAGCTCGTCGTAATTCTTGTTTATTTATCGTAATTTGTCGTAATTCTTGTTTAGATATGAAGATGGATATATAGTTTTGAATAGACTGAAATAGATAGATAGATAAACAAACAAAATAATATAGAGAGATATGAACAAATGGAGATAGATAGATAGATATTTTCGACAAGTAAATGTATTTGGGGGGGAGGTCGCTTGTTTTTTTGTCATAATTTTTGTTTATCTAAACTAAAAAGAAGACATTAAACAAACATGAATTAAAAAAAATATCTTAGTATTTAATTGAGATAGATAGATAGATAGATGGATAGTTTTGACTAGACTGAGCTGGGTTGTTATTTTAATAGTCACCGGGCAGCAACTCTAGAGGCAGGAGACCAGGATGCACTTCCTCATAAATTACCGATTTTTTATTAACTTCATAACTGTTTTATAGTGCTCCTTGCGTCTGTTGTACTCTTTGAGGAAAAAATAAAAGGAATTAATTTTGGAGCATATCTTGAATTTATGCAATATCCGACACAATATTTTTCATCAAGAATATTCATGAAAACCAAACAGTGTAAAGGAACACAGGGAAGATCCCAGTCTTCCCTACTATTTACCCATAGCTAGAGAGAGCACAGTTGAATTCATACCTTTCCCAAGGGTATTTTTTCTATAATAGTTTGTGTATATTTACCAATCCCCCTATACTAGCAGGATGGGATACAAGGCCAATTTCTTAAGCGGGGTTTAAAAGGCATGGCTAAATAGTAGGGCAGACTGGAGTCTTTAACCTTGGTTAGACAACTAGAAAACTTTGAATTCAAACCTGTTAAACTCTGCTTAAGAAATTTACCTAAGAGGTTGGCAATAGGAATCACTGTTTACAGTTGCACCTTTTTCAAGGAAATCAGTGATGGGTCCTTTCATGTCTTGGAAGACTGTCAGCATAACTTTCTTTTCTGGATGCTTCCCCTAGAACTTTTTCCTTACAGAGAGTTAGTGTATTTCTACTCTGTGGACTTTTCTACTAAGACACATAGTGTAAAACCCATGTTAGTTCATTTGTAAACATTTTTTTAAAACTAAAATATGCTTCTCTGTTCACATCACACATTCTTCTGTAAATTTCACATAGTTTGCACTTCTCAACCACCAAAAAATTGATGAAGGACCCCTGTTCAAGCCTGGGGCACTCTGTTTGATTTGATGCCATTTTGAATAGCCTAAAACGAAATATTTTTGTGATATTAGAATATTTTTTGCTATAAGACAATTCCAAACACTGCACCCAGATCTTTTTCTTTACTGGAGAGTCAGTTTGTTTTCATTCCATCGAGAGTCTTTTCACCACTGGCTTGTTCTGTCAAACACATATTTAGTTCATTTGCAAACATCTTTTTAAAACTAAAAGCTGCTTCTCTGTATACATCACACATTCTTCTGTAAATTTCACATAGTTTGCACTTCTCAACCACCAAAAAACTGATGACGGACCCCTGTTCAAGCCTGGGGCACGCTGTTTGATTTGATGGCATTTCAAATAGCCTCAAACAAAATATTTTTGTGATATTAGAATATTTTTTGCTATAAGACAATTCCAAACACTGCACCCAGAACTTTTTCTTTACTGGAGATTCAGTTTGTTTTCATTCCATCAAGAGTCTTTTCACCACATTTAGCTCATTTATAAACATTTTTTTTTTGCTAAAGCTGTTGTGAATTTTCAGATATAAGGTGTGTGTTAAAAGCCCACTCCTACTTATAGACTTGGCCAGAAACAGTTCCATGGGTATCTGAGAACCCTTCAGTTTCATGACATAATCGATGCACCAGCGGACCAACCAGAGAACCCACTTTTTGTGGACAAAAATGCAACACTCCTTGAAAAAGATACGTTTGAATTAAAACCTGCACCAAAAAATAGAAATATCATAGGTAGTCATAGGGTCTACAATTTAAAATACAAAAAAGATGGCACCTGTAAATATAAAGCAAGGTTCATCGCAAAAGGATTTTTCCAGATGTAGAGTGAAGATTATCTTGATACCTTTTCTCCAACGACTAACCTAACCTCTATTGCTTCTCTGTACACATCACGCATTCTTCAGTAAATTTTGTATAGTTTGCACTTCTCAACTACAAAAAAATAGATTACAGACCTCTGTTAAAACATGGAGCTCTCTGTTTGATTTGCAGCCATTTTGAATAACCTCAAAATAAATATTTTTGCGAGATTAAAATAATTTTTGCTATAAACCTATTCTAAACAAGTACAAAGGTTATATTCATGAAAAAGAAACTGTGGAAATTTTTTATTTAAAAAAAAATTTGCTTTATTTATTGAAGGATCCAAAAAATAGATTACAGACCTCTGTTGAAGCATAGAGCACTCTGTTTGATTTGCTGCCATTTTGAATAGCCTTAAAAGAAATATTTTTGCGAGATTAAAATCATTTTTGCTATAAACCAGTTCCAAACAAATGCAGAGTTTACATATATTGAAAAAAAAAAATGTTGGAAAAATAATTTCCCTTTTTTTTTTCTCTAATTTTTCTTTTTCAAAAAAATTTGCCTTATATATTGAATAATCTTCATATAAAATAATTCCATTCAGATTGTATCCAATTTTACATTTTTCATTTTACCACACAGATCCCTGTGCTACTAAGGGGTGCCTAAAGGTCATATGGTCCGAGGCACTTGTTGTGTAACGGTTATCATCATAGGAAATGTACTCAGCGATCAGTGTTCAAATCTTGAACAAGGCTGTTTGCATTTCACATAGTGCTAATACCCTTGGCCAAGCCATGAATTTACCTATCCTCCCTCTAGCTATGGGTAAATAGTAGGGGAGACTGGGCTCTTTAACTTTGGTATTACAACCAGTCTAAGAGAACACTCTGAATTCTAAGCAGGGATTGCCCACATATATATATTAATCAACCACTCCACACAAGTAGGATGTGACACAAGGTCAATTTCTGGTTGTCTAACCAAGGTTAAGAGCCCGATCTGCCCTACTATTTACCTATAGCTGGAGGAGAATAGATTAATGCATACTTTTCCCAAGCATATTTTTGTTTATATGATTTTTAAGGAAATTAACTCATTTTTTATCTCTTTACGCTGGGTTGGCGATGGCTGGTATCGATCCAGGAATCCTGGTGATTCCTAGGCGGAAGAGTTGATGGTAACAGTGGCACTCTACCTCAGATGTTAAAATAATTTCCTTGGTTTAGCACAAGTGAAAAGGGGATAGACTCTCTTGCTGTATGGCTCAAGCCAACATTTGTCCACGTTGATGACACTTTATGTTTGTTTGGTTTGGTTTGTTTTGTTTTACGGCATATCAACCTCAGTGGGTCATTTAATGCCGATAAAATTTTGAAATAAATCAATTCTTAATGGATAATACAATTTTTTTATAAATACATTTTCTATTTAACCCATAGATGGGACCCTAACAGGTACTACCACTCCGGATCAGAGTGGACCAGGGAGCAATGGTGATGAAGGGGTGCTCCACATTCCCCAAACCTCCAAAACTGGAACCTCACCATCAGATAGACATTCCCAGGACATGTAGACCTGCAGCCACCGCCTTCTAGCACCCATATGATAAAAAGGGTTGGGGCTTGCCATAAGGGCAATAAGGTTGGGAAAATCATATAGGTGCTAGGGCTTGACGTGACCAGCCGAATGATCAGAGGGGGCCTCTCTGACCGCCCGTCTAGCCCAAGATAGGCCAAAGTGGAGTATTGCATGTCATGAACTGCTCATCCACCTGGGCTCTATCCTTAAGCATCACGGGTCGCCACTCAGGTGAACAGGTGGCACCATTGGGAGTCTTACCCCTCTGCAGAGGTGCAGTCGGTACATTCTAACGCCCCAGCCAACAGGGCGGATATGATTTTTAAGCAAATTAACTCATTTTTAATCTCTTTATGCTGAGTTGGCGAGGGCTGGTATCGATCCAGGAACCTGGTGATTCCTAAGCGAAGAGTTGATGGTAAGAGTGGCACTCTACCTCAGATGTTAAAATAATTTCCTTGGTTCAGCGCAAGTGAAAAGGGGATAGACTCTCTCGCTGTATGGCTCAAGCCAACATTTGTCCGTCTTGACGACACTTTACGTTTGTAATATTAATCTCGCTCTCTTTGAACCGACTCTGGTATTTCTAGTTTACAGGCATGGCACCATTTCAAAAAACTGCATCTACTGTCACTCTTGCTAATATACCACGAATGTATTCCTCTTAATAGAAATGGTAAATGAAGAATTCTTCTAGTGACGCTTCCTCCAGAGTTCTGTCATTCCGGTACGTAGATCTGATTCTCAATTTTGTCCATCACTTATTACAGTCAACCGAGCAGTACCAGTCCCCAATAAAAAATGCCGACACATCACATCTAAATTTATTGGCTAATATCTAACACAAACTATTACAACAACCTTTACAGAAACCATGTGATTGAGTAGTTGCTTAGCAACAAGAATCATCAATAACTATTACAGCTACTAAGACTCCTGTCAACATTTGAATGAAAGCAACTATTAGGTCTGCTACTATGGGTTTATACTACTGCCCAAAATTATCAGCTAGTGACTTATACAATGACTAAAACTATGGGACAACAGCTGAGTCTCAGTTAGTAGTGATGTTTTGATGATTTTGGGTATGTAGTTTAAGACTATGCATGCGGCATTTGTTTTGAGGGGACTGTCTCTTCAGGTTGCACCCCACCCACCCCATTCCCCTACAGTATTTAATCTCAGATGAGTGGTATCTCTAAATGAGAAATACCTCCCCAAACAGGACAATTTTTTAAAATTGTCCCAACATAATGAGAGGCCTAGTGATGTAATGACTAACAATTGAAACCTCTCCCCTCAGTTATGGGTAAATAGTATGACATCCAGTCTAGGAGAAGGAAAATTCAAACCAGTTGTTCTCCACTTATAAATTCACCTTGAGAGTTTGGGGAAATACCATTACTATTGAGGTTGATCCTCACTGGGTGTTTTTTTATGTCTGGATTTGTGTCAAACAAAGCTTAGTTTTAGACATAACTACCGAAACCTATTAGAGGCACTGGACCATATGACCTTTAGACACCCCTTTTGCGATCTTGATTCATAAGGACATTTTTTCATTTACACCTTCAAAATCCGATTGTTTGTTAACAGACGATTTTTAGAGTTTTTTTTATTATAAAACTAACCCCTAACCCTAATCCCTAATCCATAACCCTAACCCCTAACCTTAACCCCTAACAAACAACCGGATTTTGATGGTGTAAATGAAAAAATGTCCTTATGAATCGAGATCGCAAAAGGGGTGCCAAAAGATCATATGGTCCAAGGCACTTGTTGTGAAATGGTTATCATCATAGGAAATGTACTCGGCGATCAGTGTTCAAATCTTGAACAAGGCTGTTCGTCCTTTGTCATTGTATAAGTGAACATAAATTAGTTATGAATATAAGTATTAGGAATATTTGATACAGAGTGACCAAAAAAAAAAACAGAGTGCAAATAAATTTTATTTAATCTTATTAACATCGATAAAATTTCAAAAAAACTTGTTTCCTCGGTTAATCATGACATATTAGGGAAATTATTCTGACATTATTCTAAGCGCAAAACTTGATTGTATATTCTGATAGAAAAAAAAATTAAAGTCAACGGTTTTATTACAAAATTTGTGGGTTCTGTTTTTGTTTTTTTTGGTCATCCTGTATTATAAAACTGTATAAAATTATTGCTAAATAAAAGTGCAAATTAAAAATAATTCATTGATTGATTGGTTGGTAGGTTGGTTGGTTGGATTCTAAGGCATGTCAACCTTTATTGGGTGATTTTATGCCAAAGACATTTTGTTTTATTCATTCAATGAAGTGATTTTCCTATTTGAAATGGATGTAAAAAGATTTTCAATAAATCATGTTTTATCATCTTAAAGAAAATATCTAGGACACTCAATATCTGTCTATCTATCTGTCTATCTATTTATCTATCTAACTAGGTTGATTGGTTGGATTTTATGGCATGTCAACCTTTGTTGGGTGATTTCATGCCAAAGACATTTTGTTTTATTCATTCAATGAAGTGATTTTCCTATAAGATATGGACGTGAAAAGATATTCAATAATTCATGTTTTATCATCTTAAAGAAAATATCTAGGACACTCAATATCTGTCTATCTATCTGTCTATCTATTTATCTATCTAACTAGGTTGATTGGTTGGATTTTATGGCATGTCAACCTTTGTTGGGTGATTTTATGCCAAAGACATTTTCTTTTTTATTCATTCAATGAAGTGATTTTCCTATAAATATGGATGTGAAAAGATATTCAATAATTCATGTTTTATCATCTTAAAGAAAATATCTAGGACACTCAATATCTGTCTATCTATCAGTCTATCTATCTATCTATCTAACTAGGTTGATTGGTTGGATTTTATGGCATGTCAACCTTTGTTGGGTTATTTCATGCCAAAGACATTTTGTTTTATTCATTCAATGAAGTGAATTTCGCATTAGAAATGGATGTAAAAAATATTCAATAAATCATGTTTTATCATCTTAAAGAAAATATCTAGGACACTCAATATCTATCTATCTATCTATCTAACTAGGTTGATTGGTTGAATTTTATGGCATGTCAACCTTTGTTGGCTTATCTTATGCCAAAGACATTTTGTTTTATTCATTCTTGTTGGGTATTCATTTTTTTTCAAATCTCATTTTTTTAATCTATTCAACCCACAGGTACCACAACTCTGGGTCAGAATGGACCTGAAAGTAATGGTAATAAAGGGAACACGACACTTACCCATGGTTCAAGAATTGGAACCAAACCTCTTGATTCCGTCTTGATGGTTTTATACCTAGGGCATAAAGACCCTCAGCCACCACCTTCTAGCACATATATGATAAAAAAGTATGGGGGTTGTTATAATGGCAATATGGTTGGGACAATCATATATATATTTACCAACCTCTCTGCACAAGCAGGATGTGACACAAGTTAATTTTCTTAAGTGGAGTTCAACAGGTTTGAATTCAGAGTTTTCCTTCTCCTAGACCAGTTACCTAACCAAGGCTAAAGAGCCCAACTGCCCTACTATTTATCCATAGCTGGAGGGAGAGTAGGATTCATACCTTTCCCACGGGTATTAGCGCTAAGTGAAATGCAATTAGCACATCCAGGATTTGAACTTGGAACAATCATATAGGTATGTTTATGGCAAGTCCCGACGGTGTGCTAGAAGGTAGTGGAAGAGGGTTTTAATGTCCTAGGTATGATATTAAACTATCTGATGGTGAAGTTCCAATTCTGGAGCTCTGGAGAATGTGAAGTACCCCTTCATCATCATTGTTCCTAGGTCCACTTTGATCTGGAGTGGTAGTACGCGTTAGAGTCCTATCTATGGGTTAAAAAGAAAAAAACGAGTTAAAAAAACAATTGAGTACCCATTAAGAATGAACAAAACAAAAACATCTTCGACATAAAATGATCCAATTGGTTGACATGCCATAAAATCCAACCAACCAAAAACCAAATTGTGAATTGCTATTGTACGCTATTGATCTAAGACTATGAATTAAAAAAAGAAGGACACATATATATATATTTAACAACTCCTCTGCATGAGCAGGATGTAACACAATGTCAATTTCTTTAGTGGAGTTTAACAGGTTTGAATTCAGTTTTCCATCTTCTAGGCTGGTTACTTAGCCATGGTTAAAGAGCCTAGTCTGCCCTGCTATTTACCCATAGCTGGAGGGAGAATTGGATTCATACCTTTCCCATGTGAAATGTAAACAGCTTCATCCAGGAATTGAACTCGATTTGATGTGTCCATTTCCTACAATTCTAACAATTAGATAATGTGCCACATATGTCTTGCTGCCCTGTTGCCTGGGGCATTAGAATGCACTGACTACACCTCTGCAGAGGGGTAAGACTCCCCCAATGGGGCCACTTGTTGGCCGTGGGTGGTGACCTGTGATACCTAAGGATAGAACCCAGGTGGCTGAGCAGTCCATGACTTGCAATGTTCCACTTTAGGTTTTTTTGGGGCTAGACAGGTGGTCGGAGGGGCCCCCTCTGATCAGTCGGCTGGCCATGTCTGCTAGCACCTATATGATTGCCCCAACCCTATTGCCCTTATGGCAACCCCAATCCTTCTTATCATAAGGGTGTTAAAAGGCGGTGGCTGAGGTCTACATGTCCTGGGGATGACGTTAAACTCTATCTGATGGTGAGGTTCCAGTGCTGGAGGTTTGGGGAATGTGGAGCACCACTTCATCGCCATTGCTCCCTGGTCCACTCTGACCCGGAGTGGTAGTACCTGTTAGGGTCCCATCTATGGGCTAAATAGAAAAATGTATTTATAAAAAATTGTATTATCCATTAAGAATTGATTTATTTCAAAACTTTATCGGCATTAAATGACCCACTGAGGTTGATATGCCGTAAAACCAAATCAAATCAAACATATGTCTTGAAATAATGTTTATCCTGTTTAATTTCCTGCCCTGGGCCAGATCTGGAATTAGGGGTTACGGTTTTACAAGTCATTGCTTAGAAGGAGAACTTTTTGATTGTTGAGAGAATCCATATTAACCCTTTCCGAATCTGCTCAAAGATAACCATGAGGATCATTCCTCAATTATTTTTTAAAACATAATCCATTTTGCAGACCTTCTTTTTTTATAATACACATATATATATATATATATATATATATGGGAGTAAATTTGGAAATAAATCCGACAATATTAAGTAATTTGAAAAACAAAGTGTTCCAAAAATAAGATGAATTTATATATCGACACTTAGACGTTTCGGTTTAACTAAACCTTCATCAGGAATGATTATGGGGTGAAGAAATTTTGTTGAATGCATTTCTTCGAGTTACGTCACGCGTCATGACATCTTCACGTGTGCGGATCGCAGCTCGTCATTCAAAAAATATAACGCTGAATAAATACAGTTAAAACTTTTTATAAATATTGTTCTAACTCCTGTCATCTACAAAACATACATCAATTTCTTCACCCCATAATCTATCCTGATGAAGGTTTAAATAAACTGAAATGTTTAAGTGTCGATAACTAAATTCATCTTATTTTTGGAACACTTTGTTTTTCAAATTTCTTAATATATATATATATATATATATATATATATAAAGATAAATCTAATGAGTCAGACGAACCTACTATTAGTTTTGCTTAATGCTCTTCAGGGCTAAGATCTGACTCAGATCTTAGCCCTGAAGAGCATTAAGCGAAACTAATAGTAGGTTCTTCTGACTCATTAGATTTATCTTTATTATTTGCTCTACTTAGGTATTGAGCACTTTTTACTTATTAGCTTATTTTCCTAGCGGTTGTATGAATATATATCTTATATACATATATATACATATAAATTGTTTTTTCTTTTGGCCAAATACTGTACCAATAGATTACTTTTTGTTGGTACGACTATTTTGGTCTTTTCTTTTTTCAAAAAATTTTTTTCTCCCCGGTTGATGTTTGGTAGTATATTTTTACAATCAAACTATTTGCTGGGTTTTTTCTCACCGCGAGGATTTACCATCACGCTTGGTATATTAATATATATATATATATATATATATCAGTTTGGTATAGTGGCCATGAAGTAAACAGTGCTTGGTTACTGACAGTTCCTTTCCTATACAATCTTTTTCAAGCCAAAACATAGATTCAATGTTTGGATTGAAAATTGCATAGGCTGTCAGTTACCAAGCGCCATTGACTTCATGTCCATTCTAGCCTAACTTAGATATACATGATCTATCAATGATATTGACCACTCTTACAATATTATCTAATATTAATATATGTATTTTTCTCATTCATTCTTTCTTTTTCATATCTATCTTGTTTCTTTCTTTCTCTTTTTTTCTTATCTACCAATATATCTTTCTTTCTTTCTCTGTCTTTTTTTTTCCATATCTTTCTGTAAATCTCTCTTTCATTCTTTTTATCTATATCTATCTTTCCTATCTGTCTGTTTTTCTGACTTCTTTTTCCAGTCCATCTGCTTGTGTGTCTGTCCGTCCGTCTGTCTGTCCATGTTTCCACCACTTAATTATTATTCCATATCTCTAATCACATGATCTCCAAATGGTGGAAATATTTTCTGTGTCTCTTGGTGGATGGAGATCCCATGATAGGGACTATCATATGATCAGTATCCACCAATGACTGCACAATCTTCTAACCAGGACATCCTGTTTTCTTTCTGAAATGCATTCATCAAGGTCATCTGCAGGTCACCACTTCTCATGGACATCTGCATGCAGTGACATGAACAATTACTGTCATCCAATGTATATGTGGTTGTAGAGTAGTTAACACCCCTTCAGCACTTTACCAGATGGACTGGATCATAGACATAAAATAGCCTACAATTAAAATGGATTAACTTGCTGACTGACTTTGCTGTGTTGGCTATATCGATTGACTCCATTGGCTGTGTTGCTATATCGAATTGACCCTCCATTGGCTGTGTTGGCTATATCGAATTGACCCTCCATTGGCTGTGTTGGCTATATCGAATTGACCCTCCGTTATTTTGGCTGTGTTGGCTATATTGAATTGTCCCTCCATTGGCTGTGTTGGTTATATCGAATTGACACTCCATTATTTTGGCTGTGTTGGCTATATCGAATTAACCCTCTGTTGGATGTGTTGGCTATATCGAATTGGCTGTGTTGGCTATATCGAATTGACCCTCCGTTATTTTCTGTGTGGCTATATCGAATGACCCTCTGTTGGCTGTGTTGGCTATATCGAATTGACCCTCCGTTGGCTGTGTTGGCTATATTGAATTGGCTGTGTTGGCTATATCGAATTGACCCTCCGTTATTTTGTGTAAGTTTTGTCTTGTTAATTGTTTGTTCTTATTTGCTCTGTGTTTGTATGTATCCGTTTGGCACTGGATGCTGGTACTTAATAAATGTAATAAGCGCACCATTTGTCTGTGTATCTTTCAACCTTACGATACAACAATATGCTAGTTTGTTGGTTGGTTGGTTGGTTGGTTGTGTAGTGAGAGAGGAGACCTACCTCGTGCTACACAAGAGACAGAGAGAGTGGCAGGCATGAAGACTTGCCGTATTCTCGAAGGAAGCAGGCTAGGCTTTGCAGGACTGACCTAGAGTCGAACCCGCATCATTCAGAATGTGAATGCTGTGGACGAGCAGTGAAATAGGAAATAGCAGAGTGGCCCGGATGTAGGTGGTCGCGCCGTAAGGATTGACGCGTACCTGCAGTGCTGATGAGTGTCCCACGTGCTGCACGGACAATTCTGAGTGAGGAGCCCGGATGTGGTGAGATTGAGGTATATTTAAAGGACTTACACTCGCAGACGAGGGAGAGAACAACTGCAGTAGTATTTTGTTGTTGAGACGAGCGGGACTAAGAAATAATTTTGGATATTGGGTTTTGGAGCGTGATACAGTTGGGAGTGTTTAGACTGTTGATTGGAACCTTACGTCAGACTTGACTGTGACCCCCCCCCACACACACACACTGATTAGAGGTTGGTTGGTTGGTTGGTTGGATTTTATGGCAAGGGGAGGTGCAGATTATCTATACACAATATATAGATGTCTTTGGAAAAATTCTTGGCTTTAAAATACTTATTACAAACTTAACAAATATATGCATATGACGATCTGCATAGAAATTCATATGTATGGCTGTTATCTTTTTTGAACACTGCTATTGCTGTGGAGGAGTGGGAGAAGTTAGCTTGTAATAGACCTGGCTGAAGAGCCACCATCTACATGTCTGTGGAATAATTTTAGTCCAACCGAATTAAACACCAAGAATTTAAGGTTAATTTTCAGCCCAGCAACATTCAAAGTAGAGAAGTTCCAACATGTAGTTTATGTGAAAGAGTATGTCTCTCCTGGGCTGGCCTGATGAGTCATCTGAGAAAACACAAGGATAGAGTGTCAAATGCTACTGGCACCCAACTATGATAAAAAATTTTTAAAAAAACCAAAAAACTCGAACATGAGTTGACAGCCAATTTCTATATATATATATATATATATATATATACAGCAGATTGCTATTAAAATTATTAGCTGACAAGATTTTTTGCTTTTTGTTTCGCAAAATATGTTTGCTTCTTTTCCTTTATTAGGACTCTACGACTGTTCTTGAAGAGTGTGGAATGGTTTGTCGTCAATGTTGTCTATTGACAAGCATACGCTGTCCTCCTTTTGCTGGTCGATCTCAGAATAAGCGTTAGGGTCGGCTTGGCTCAGTCGGTATAGCGTCTGGCTAGGAATTGTCAAAAAACTCAGTGGATGAGATTGATTCATTGATTGCGTAGTTGGATTTTATGGCATGTCAACTCTTGTTGGGTTACTTTATGCTGAAGACATTTTTTTATTAGTTCTTGATTGGTCTTAAAAAAAATTTTTACCACAATTTTTTTTTCAACACATTTTGAAAAAAAAAAACTTATGTAGTAACACTTAAAATTAATCAAATTTCTTCTTTTTTTTTTGTTTGTTTTCAAGGTGTATTCTTATCTTTATTGTGGTATGTATAAACAGAACGTTTCGGCTGCTGTATCCTGCGATCTTCTTCAGGTGTTCTCTGTGTATCCAAACATAGTAACAATCATTTTTAATAGTTCGACAGTTGATCAAAGAGTCGAAGATCTCATTCAAATAATGACGTCATTGGATTTTATGCCTTGAGTTGTACAGGGAATGCTGGACCATATTACCTTTAGGCACCCCTTTTTGAACTCGATTAAGAAAGGACATGTTTTTCATTTACACTGTTAATATACGGTTGTTTGTTAGGGGTTAGGAGTAGGGATTAGTTTTATAATTTTTTTAAAAATCTAAAAATCGTCTGTTAAAACAACCGGATATTGACGATGTAAATGAGAAACATGTCCTTTCTTAATCGAGATCAAAAAGGGGTGCTTAAAGGTCATATGGTCCGGAATGCCAATAAACTTTTTTCTTCTTCTGAATAATCGGGATTCTTCTCATGACACCTGTCAGAATTATAATCGTGCAAAAACAATGATGTCATATTTTGAAGGAGATCTTCAAAAGTTCTTCAATGCCTGTTTGATCAACTGTCAAACTATTAAAAATAATTTCCCAGGGTTGGATCATTACGATACTCGGATACACTGGGAACACCTGAGGAAGGCTGGAGGATACAGCGACCAAAACTTTGTGTTTATATACGAGGTATGTAAGAAAAGTTCCAGGACTGGTGTCACAAAAAATTTATTTCAAATCTAAACTAAAAACTACAAGTTATTCCCTTCAAATTAATCCCCCTGGAGTCTAATACACTTTCCCATCCTTCACTGTTTAAGTGTTGATAAATAAATTCATCTTATTTTTGGAACACTTTGTTTTTCAAATTTCTTCATTTTGTCGGATTTATTTCCATATTTACTCCCATATATATATCATCATCATCATGTGGCGCAATTTGCACGGATATCCATGATGATCTCTCGCCAACATTCCCTATCATTCATCGATTCTGGGAGCTTCTCCGCACAGCAGTCAGGATCCCTACATAGCTGGTCAATGTAGGTCCTGGCTGGGTGGCCCACATTAGTGTGCCCATGTGCTGGCTTCCACAGTAGTATGTCGCTTACGATCTCGTCCTTGCTTCTCCAGCAATGTCCTGCATGTCTAGCCCGTCTTACTCGTATGGTTTGTGAGATGGGGGGCATGTGACCGTACAGTTGCTTTTTTATGGGTCCTGCTTCCACAACTTATTCAGGACTGCTCGCAGCATTCTTGTGCAGCTCCCATCTAGCTTATTCTCAAGGCGCTTTGTTAGGGTCGAGGTGGTACAGCCATATAGCAGTACCGACACAACCGCAATCTGGAAGAATCGTCTCTTTAGCCTGTCGGAGAGATCGGATTTCCATATGACTGATAATTTGTTGGTGGCCAACCATGCCTTTCCTATTCGAGTGTTAATATCGCTTTCTGTGGATAAGACACTACTGCCTAAGTATGTGAAATTTTCTACTGACTTAAGAGGCTTGCCATCAAGTGGAGATGTCCCCTTGCTTTTTGAAGCTCATGAACTCAGTTTTGTCAGAGTTCACATAAAGGCCAACGTTCTTTGCTGCCTCCTCCAGGCTGTGTAGAAGTGCCTCAGCCTGTGCCGGTGTATCTGCAAGAAGTGCGAGGTCATCAGCATAGTCTACATCTGTGACATTTTATGCGGGGTATCGCCTGCTTCTTGCCTTTCTTAGTGTGAAACCTTTTTCTTTTATGGTATTTTATATATATATATATATATATATATATATATATAATATATATATATATATATATATAATGCTGTGTGATTTTACATATATTTGATAAACTGATTATAATACGAAAATATACTTTAAATTATTTGATTGGATTTGGTTATTTCAAATCTTAAATTCTTGCCTCCCATTTTACTATTTAGACTATGCGAACATTTTAAACTAGGTGTTATATAGCACTTCACCGTGTAAGTAACGTTGGGATATATATGGTCACGTAGCGAAGTATGTAGTAGTCGGCTACTACTGACTACTGGACTTCAATAAACAACAGATACGTATGTACAACAATAGGACCCTTCTTTATTTCTCTTCGGTGTGTAGGTAGGTGAGGGGCGTATAGCTTCACAATGAAAATGCTGGTGGCTGGCAAAGACGGCTACGAGTGTTCACAGTGGAAAATGCCTGAGGGTTGACGGGAGATGACGTGATGCTATCGGCTCTTCGCTGGGGTCTCTCTGACTGACTGTCGGCTCGAACCGTCTGACCTTTATATTCATAGATACACCTACGCATCTTTATCTTTTGATCTGGTCTTCACATCCGCTAACATGCCTATGCATTTTTATCTTTTAATCTGATAACAGCCATTTGTTATATATTTCTTTATCTTCTCCCTGCTTCTTTGACAGGAAAGCCTCGTTTCTGTTTTCCCCTTTTTTTTAAATATATATTTTTATATTTCTCTTTGTCTTTTTGGCCGGAAGCTTTGTTTTCCGGCCGAGGACAATACAACATAGGGACTGCTTGTTTGATTTTTATACTGGGTACAGTATGATTTTGAATAAAATCATATTGTCTATAATTTTCTGAAGAGAAGTTGTCGTCTTTGATGCTGGATACATTTTTAGTTTAGGTTATAAAAGGAGTGTTTTGTATATATTCAGCAAGTATTTGCATAATTTTTTCCATAGACTTAATATCCCCTGATAAAAGTGACAAACATTGCTGCTGTTGTTTCTTCTCACTGTGTGCCAACTGGATGATTAGAAATACAATTCATGCAAAGAATTATTTTCCTCATCATTTTTAACTTTTTAATAAACACATACTTGCTTGCATGTCATGCGATATGTCATCAAACAAATTGTTGGGATATTTTGATATAGGATGTGCTCTAAATACCCACCTCTATTTATAGACTAGCCAAGGTAATGTGACTGATTCTTGTAACCAATCACTAGCAATACTACTGGCCTGATAGAATACTTAAACCCCCCACATTTTTCGTCCTAATTAAAACTACACTTTTTGAGGACGGACACACATAGGATTGCCAGATTTGTACCAATGCACTCGAAGGACTTGTACTTTATACCAGTAACTAAGAATACTTTAGTAACCAAAGGATTCACATCGTTGATGGATTCTTTATTAAGGATTCCACCAGATAAGCATTTCTGCTATAAGGCCAAAGAATGGCCCTTAAAAACTTAACAATGTTAATGTACCAAACCAAAAACTTACGTCATGAATACATAGAATGCATATAATCACTATGTTCTCTCATCCTAGATCTTAGGTAAAGAACTGGTGAAAGATTGAAAAAAACCGAAAGTAGGTATTATTTGTATTATTTTAATAAACACATACTTGTTTGCATGCACTACTAGAAGGATTCTTCCGGGATTCTCCATAGTTCTGTTGTCACAGTCTTTTTGATGATGTGCACATCCTCAAAACAGGTTCCCTTGATGACCCCCTTGAGCTTGGGGAAGATGAGAAAATCACATGGAGCCAGGTCAGGTGATTAGGGAGGTTGCTCCAGCACAGTAATGTTCTTCTGGGACAGGAACTCTTGGATACTCAGGGCTGTGTGTGCAGGTGTGTTGTCATGGTGAAGCACCCATGAGTTGTCCTGTCACATCTCTTGCTTCTTCTTATGCTCTAAACAAAGCAAAAGCCTCAGAATCTCTTTGTTGACATACTCGTTAATCATCTGGTTGTGTGACAAGAACTCACAGTAGACGATCAAATTTTTTGACATACTGGAACTTTTTTGGCAAATCTTGTACGCCACAATAAAGACACATTCTGCACAAAGAAAAAGATAAACAAAAACTCCAACTACTAGAAGCTTTATACATAAAACAATACAAACCATCCTTAAACAAAATTAATTTCCAATACAGTACACACATTCTAAAATGCCTATAACACCTTTCTCACCAATTCTTCTCCTTCCAGCCTCCACATTAATATAATTTAAAAAAGAAACTGGAATACATCACCCCTGATGATGGCACTTCGAAGTACCGAAAGTACTCGGGAACTGAACTTTGGTGGACTTATCCACCAATTCCACCCAAACATTAAAAAGTTGGCCAGAAAATTAGAAAAGATAAAAAATAAAATTAAGTTAAACAGGAGATGTGCCTTTTGTTTAATTCTACATGTATAAATGAAAGAATGCTGCCCAAATACACATATTTCACAATAAAGATGTAGACTCCACTCTGAGAAATCAAAATTATTCACCTTATCTCAAAAATACAGACAAATGATAATATAACATTCTAAATGTTGATTATAAGTAATCTTTCTCTGACAAAATTAGGTTTAACACTGGGGAAATAATGATGATTATTAATATCTTTATTTTTCTAATGTTTTGTCAATAAAATGACATTCATCTAATTTTGTATCATTTCATTTTTTTAAATAAAAAAATAAATGATACAAAATTAGATGAACATTTTTTAATTTTTGTTTTTTGAAAATTAATTTTAGAAATCATTTGGGTTTTTTACATTTTTTACATAATTGTATAATTATTTTACTGTTTTTTTTTAATTTTTTATTTTCTTTATACTTTTAATTAAAAATAAAGAACTAAAATAGATAAATTATTTGATTAATTTAGAAGCATATTATAGAATCCATTTCTTTCTATATGTTATTCCCTTCACCTGGGCAATACCAGGTAGCTCTTCTGTAATTATATGCATTTATCCAATCCCTCTTCACAAGCAGGATGTGACACGAGGCCAATTTTTTTTAACAGGTTTAAATTCAAAAGTTTTGTTTCTTTTAGACCTGTTGCCATACCAAGGTTAAAGGGCCCTATCTGCCATACTATTTACCAACTA
>CM042165.1:41960003-41985003 GCA_023376005.1 Doryteuthis pealeii | reverse complement strand
TTCTTCTCCTTCCAGCCTCCACATTAATATATATATATATATATATATATATATATATATATATACATACGTACATACTTAAAAGATTCCCTTGACTCTCTCTCCCCATTCACCCCTATTAATCGTTACCCTTGATATAATTCCTCGAGATGGCATCCAGAATCCATACAGAGTTGGTTAATCTAAGTGTTTGCTGGTTAGCCAAGTTAAGACATGAATTCAATGGTGCTTGACATCTGACAGTTTCTCTCTTATACAATTTAGAAATACATGATCTATCAATGATATCTCTTATAAATATAGCAAATTATATACATATATATACTTATTTTATGTATATATATATATATATATATATATTATATATATATATATATCATATCGTCGTGTAATAAAAGTCACTAGAAGAGGAATATTAACCTACTCTAAACAAATCGTAAAATCTAAGAAGTCCGTTTGGTGTAGGGGTTATGATATCGGCCTGTCAGCTTGGCAGTCCGGTTTCAAATCACGCACAGGGCGGTCTTCCGATCTATAGCTCTGCTGATGAGGCCTAATAGGCCGAAATGTACATACAGAGATTGATTTTTCTCGATTTGTTTAGCCATACATTTAAATAGGTATTCCCGACTAATTCATTATTAATTAATTAATTTTCAAAATTAGGTACGACTCCAATTAAGCACTTATTCTCCCAAAAATTGTCAGCAAAAAGCCATTCCAAACAAACCGTGTTTACAACTTATCATATCGTCGTGTAATAAAAGTCACTAGAAGAGGAATATTAACCTACTCTAAACAAATCGTAAAATCTAAGAAGTCCGTTTGGTGTAGGGGTTATGATATCGGCCTGTCAGCTTGGAAGTCCGGTTTCAAATCACGCACAGGACGGTCTTCCGATCTATAGCTCTGCTGATGAGGCCTAATAGGCCGAAATGTACATACAGAGATTGATTTTTCTCGATTTGTTTAGCCATACATTTAAATAGGTATTCCCGCCTAATTCATTATTAATTAATTAATTTTCAAAATTAGGTACGACTCCAATTAAGCACATATATATATATATATATATATATATATATGAAAGTGAAATAAAAATGGAACTTAATCCGACAGTGTGAAATTGATATGTTGAAAAAACAAAAGATGTGTACAAAAGCATGGGATCATCATGAGAGAATGTGCAACCGTTTTGGGACCTTCCTCTCAACGGTTTTAAAAAGCAACATCGGCCCTCCTCACTGATGTGAGGTCCCTCGGAATATCTGTATCGACCGCATGTGGATCGGTCTTCAACAAAAAATAAGACGGGATGAAATGACCGTTAGAAGAAAGAATGCGCAAAACAGAACGCTGCTAATCAAAAGTTGGAATATTTTTTTTTAACAAAAAATGCGCTGTCAGTATTAAAAATAAAATGAATTTTATTTTTAGTTTAAAAAAAAAAATCAGAAGCATTATAGTTTATAATAAGACTCAAAAGAGCCTGATGTAAAATTATTTAAAAAAGTGTATAATTATATAAAAAAGTGTATATTAAAATATCAAAATTGTTTGTAATGCTCCAACTATTAAATAAGTAACCAATGTGTAGATAAATCCGTGGTGTTTATGGATATAAAAAATATTCAAACTTTTGACTAGCAGCGTTCTGTTTTGTGCATTCTTTCTTCTAACGGTCATTTCATCCCGTCTTATTTTTTGTTGAAGACCGATCCACATGCGGTCGATACAGATATTCCGAGGGACCTCACATCAGTGAGGGGGGGGGGGGGGTCGATGTTGCTTTTTAAAACCGTTGAGAGGAAGGCCCCGAAACGGTTGCATATTCTCTCATGATGATCTCATGCTTTTGTAAACATCTTTTATTTTTTTCTACATATCAATTTCATATATATATATATATACATATGTACATACTTAAAAGATCCCCTTGACTCTCTCTCCCCATCCACCCCTATTAATCGTTACCCTTGATATAATTCCTCGAGACGGCATCCAGAGTCCATACAGAGTTGGTTAATCTAAGTGTTTGCTGGTTGGCCAACACTGGTGTGTTCATATGTAGTAGTCCATCAGTGAATGTAGCTTTGGGTCCCATCTTACTTCTCCAACAATTCCAAGCTCATCTTATAATTGGATTGTTTGTGAGATAGAAGGTAAGTGGCTCTACAGATGCTGTTTTGTAGGGTGCTGCTTAAGGAGAATGTTTCTTATAAGTTTGTCTTTGCTTCTCCAACAGTATCCTCCATGTCTTTTTAAATATCTACGATAAATTGATTATTGATATAATGTTAATATCTATTAATAATGGAGATTCGCTTCCGGTTTTTGTCTGTAACAAAAACTATGTCACTGCTTACGTCACTATACCCAAAATAGTCATAACATAGAATAAATACACTCAAAATTTGAGCATGCAGCATTAGACAGTCCTCATTGTTTTTTAAAACCAGTTTTAATAGATACATCCCCAGTATCATATATTTATATATAGTTTGTTTTATTTTAATAGATATTCAAAGTTAATAGAACTTAGTTTTGATTTCAAATTGCTTTATCTTTTTTACTCCTTTAATAAATTTGATGATTTCATGATTTATGGTTCAAACTCTCCAACATTTAATTTTTAACTTCCACCTCCTCAAGCAATATCTTTCAAAATTTATTTTATTGTCAGAGGCGTTTTTTATTTTGCTAGTAATATTTAATAATTAAAAGGTAATAAGATATTAATGGATTAATTATTATAATTTGTCTGTATTTTTGAGATGAGGCTTGATGTGAATAATTTTGATTTTTTCAGACTATTGTCCTCATCTTTATTGTGGTAGTTGGGTAATTTCATGTCAAATCATCCAGGCCATGTCGACCCCCCCCCTTCAATTTTTCTGAAATTTTGTCCAAAAGTAGATTAAGATAAAGTCAGACAATCCACAGAATTTGAGCATCCAATTCCAAAAATTGGCAGATTTATGTCAATTTTTCGCTCTCCAAATCAAAACTATCTTTTTGGTACAAATAATATTCAATATATATGTGAAATAATAAAAGAAAAAAAATTTGTCATAGATGCAGTGCCACATTGGGATATTGATCTCGCTATGAAAAAAATCAGAAATCATCAATAACTTAAAATTGGTTGACTTTAAGATTTTTTTTCAATAGCAGTTTTGGATTCCTTGGACCAAAATGCTTTATAAACCAATTTCTAGTAGTAAGGAAGCTCTAGAACTTGTACAGACAAAAATAGATTACAAAAAGTCGCTATTTTTCATCAACCGCACTGAATTTGGAGGGATAAAAATCAACATAACTCGGCCAATTTTTGGAATTGGAAGCTCAAATTTTGGGGATTGACCAACATTATTTCAGACAAATTGAAGGGGGTGGGTGACAGTTTAACTTTTTTTCTGGATGATTTGTCATGGAATTACCCAGTTATTAACACAATGTTTCAGCTACTGTATCCTCTGGCCTTCCTCAGGTGTTTCCTGTGTATCCAAGTACAGTAATGATACAACCTAGGAAAGAATTGATGATTTCCCAGGTAGGCTGGATATCCATGACAATCTCTTGCCAACTGTCCCTATCATTCATTGCTCTCAGGATGTCCTCAGCGCAGTATCCAGTATCCGAGCAGAGCTCGTCAAAGTTGGTCTTTGCTGGATGGCCCACACTGGCATGCCCATGTGCTGGTTTGCAATTGGAGAACATCACCCATAGCAGGTATCTTAAGAAAAGTACAAAAACTGATGGTCAGTTCATTATAATTGAACAAAAGGACTCAGATTACAATAATAATATGACTATTTAACTCTTAACATCTGTTTAGAATTTTTTAAGTCCAGAGCCCCATTCCTATCAGGATTTTTTTAAAAATGGCTAAAAATGGCTTTTTCATTTAAAGTTACCTGTTATTTCCCTTAAATTAAAGACTTCTAAATATGTTTAATATTACATTTAAACAAAGGCTATCATTTGGGTAGATTAGGAAAATGAATGTAACTTCCGGACGGGTGGAATGAGGTGGTATAGGATGTTAAGAGTTAAATAGAATGAGTTCTGAAGTGAATAGATAGAGAACTTTGAAATAGCTCATTATACAGGTAAAATATACCAAGAAAAATTGGTACAGCCATGGGGGAAATTCAGTAAACAAAGATTTAAGCAACAGCAGGTACTGTAAGCAACTTGAGTCCTTTCTTTATCAAAATAACTTCATTTGGCATCAAATGACCAAATAAATGTTGATATGTCATAAAACAAATTGTTGGGATATTTTGATATAGGATGTGCTCTAAATATCCACCTCTATTTATAGACTACCAAGGTCATGTGACTGACTCTTGTAACCAATCACTACCAATACTACTGGCCTGATAGAATACTTAAACCCCCCACATTGGTCGTCATAATCAAAACTGCACTCTTTGAGGACGGACACACTTAGGATTGCCGGATCTGTACCAATACTCTCGAAGGACTTATACAATTACCAATAGCTGAGGACACTTTAGTAACCAAAGGATTCACATTGTCGACGGACTCTTTATCAAGGATTCCACCAAATAAGCATTTCTGCTATAAGGCCAAGGAATGAGCCTTAAAAACTTAACGATGTTAATGTACCAAACCAAAACTTAAGTCATGAATACATAGAATGAATATAATCACTACGTTCCCTCATACTAGATCTTAGGTAAAGAACTGGTGGAAGATTGAAAGAAACCGAAAGTAGGTATTATTTGTATTATTTGGACTATTGTCCTCATCTTTATTGTTATCTGCACAACATTTCAGCCGATGTATCGGAATAAGAGTATTTACGGTTTCGAAGGAGTCCTTATTTCTCCGTAGTTGAAGGCAAATTGTCGGACAAAGAAGGAACAACACAAAAGTAAATGCCGACACTTGTATTGACAAAAAATTACATAAATTGTTGCAAATTTAATGGTATTTGCTACTGGACTTATCTGTGGAGGAATTTCTTGTAGTACCGGCGATAACACAGTTTTCTTCTCGTCGGTGGGAAATGTAGAATAGACGCTTCGTCTCGGTAGTTGTTCTTCCTTTGGTCAGTGTGCAGTAGTACCAGCCTTTTTGCAGTATGCAGATACTATGCCTTAGACAGAATCTGGTTGTAAAGTTCTTGTGATAAGTGGACCCTGTTTTGGAGCTTGGTAATGAGAGCTTAGTTCTTATGTCTCTTCTCCAGTACTGTTTTGCGATAAGTAAACCCTGTTTTTGGGCTAAGTGATGAGAGCGTTTCTTTTGACGTCTCTCTCTAGTAACGGTTCCCTGATAAGTGACGTTTTGGTATTTGGTGCCAATATACACTGTTGGCATTCGACCCCTGGTGACAGGGGGAGATAATTAGCTAAGGAATTTCCGATAGATGTGCTCTCTGGCCTTCTTCCGGTATTTCTTGTCAGACTCGGGAACCTACCTGAACTTGAGAACCTCTTCTGATTTCCAGTTCCTCAAGTCTTTTTTTTAAGCTTTTGGGGACCATTCCTAGTGCTCCAACTACAACTGTATCACTTTCATCCTCATATTCCACAGCTTTTTCAATTCTCTCATGAGGTCTAGGTATTTGTCTATCTTTTCATTTTCTTTCATCTTCACCCTTTGATCTGCTGGAACTGCAAAATCTACCAGTTGACAAGTTCTCTTTCTTTTGTTTATCAATACTAGATCTGGTCTTCTGGCTGGGATAAGGCGATCCGTATTTATCTTGAAGTCCCAGAGAATTTTATGTGTTGCATTCTCAAGAACAGATTCTAGTTTATGCATTTACCATTTTGTGGTATGGTTAAAATTTAGTTTTTTGCATAATTTCCAGTGGATCATCTTCCTTTATTATTATTATTATTATTATTATTATTACTATTATTATTATTATAGCCGGCTTAACTCAGTCGGTAGATTGTCTGACTAGGAACCACAATGTTCCTAGTTCGATACTGGCCCTCGCCAACTCAGCGTATGAGTAGCACAAGGATCTGTGTGGTAGTACGGGGATCTGTGCGGTAAAGTAAGGAGCTGATGGTAGGTGTGGTGCTCCAACTCAGATGCGAAAACAATCTCCTTTGTCTAGTGCTAGTGAAAAAGGGGATTGACTCTCACTGTCTGGCTGATACCGACTTTAGGCCACCCCGAAAATTTTTTTATTAATATTATTATCATCATCATCATTATTATTATTATTATTATTATTGGGATACGTGATTAGTTTTATAAAGAGGTTGTGCTTGTAAGAATCTTTGTAAAATGTATCATTTCGCTGTTGGAGGTATTACTGAATGAACCCTCATTTAAGAATACCCTTACATCACTCTTATTATTATTATTATTATTATTATTATTATTATTATTGGGATAAGCGGTTAGTTTTTTTTTAGATGTTGTCCTAGTAACGGGAAGCAAAAATAAATAAATAAATAAAGATAAACTAAATTAAATTAAAATAATGCTACTAGTAACACTATGACTATTACTAACTGTTTCCATCCGAGTTGCAGCAGCCGCAGCAACAGATTCATTCTTGCTATTGTACCTGATACTACTACTACTACTATTAATACTTGTAGTAGGGGTATTACTACTACTATTACTATTACTATTATATGGTAGTATCTACTTTTTGTATCTCAGTCTTTCAACTGTGCGAATGGTTTTCATTCTACATCCTCCTCGGTACGTTCTTTCCCACCTTTTGCTCGTACCTCAAATCGGGAAAAACAGTTTCGGAGAACATCAACAAAAACAATAATAATAATAATAATAATAATAATAATAATAATAATAATTTTTATTCTAGTAGTTGTAGTAGTAATTATAGTGGTAGTTGATAGTTGTATTATTATTATTATTAGTAGCAGTAGTAGCTATAGTAGTTGATCGAAGTAGAAGCCTTAGCACTGACGGTGGCGGTGGTTAGGAATAGTGGTACCCTCATTTCCTATATCACAACTGTGACTACTGCTGCCCCAACTCAATCATGTGCTAGACCTTCTCCTCATACTTCTAAAAATCAATACCTTCTTACTCCCACTCCTTCTTTGTCGCTCACTTCTTTTCCTTCTTCTTCTTCCTCTTCTTTGGCCTCCTTCTTTCTTTCTTTCTTTCTTTCTTTCTGTGTTCTACTTCTTCTTTGCCCTCCTCCTCTTCCGCTGTTGATATTTCGAACGTCACCCTCCACCCACCTTGGCCGTTGCTGCTATCTCTCTCTCTCTCTCTCTGTTTGTCTATATCTTTTTTCTTTTCTTTCTTTTTCTTTCTTTCTCCTTTCTTCTTTGAGAGACTTCACGGGTTTTTCGTTACCAACCACCAGCCGCCCATCGCCGAGCCGAGGCTTTCTCCATCCACTACACCGTAGCTGTTATTGTCACCATCGTCTCTCTCTCTCTCTCGCTCTCTCTCGCCGAGTCACCCCCGCCGACGCACCCCCCCTCCGTAGCCCCCTACCCGGACCACATCTGATCTCTCATTCCAACTCCTCCTCCTCCTTCTTCTTCTTCTCCTCCTCCTCCCCCTTTACCTTTATCTTCACTTCTCAGTGCCGTCACACTGTCTTTCTCTTTCTCTTTTCCCCCCTCGAACACCATAATCCATGAATGGCTTCTACTACACTCCATGTCGGCGTTTTTTTTTTAATACCACACAATGGATACTAATACAACCGTGACACTTGCGTCTCGTTTACCAAGCCTCACCAACCCACTATCAAACCAATACTAGTGCCAGTTTGTACACTACGACCAATTGGTGGGTAACGTTGCCCTTAGTGTACAATACAGCGTCTGATACAAGCATTTAAACACTACAACAGCGACTGTACGGAGGTAGGCACTAGTGCATTTAACTACCACATCACTTACATGCCAAATTTTTGCCGTCGAAGACAACGACGTCTCCTCCTACTCTGGGGAGAAGTTTAGCCAAACGGAACCAACCCGACACGGCCTCCTACTCCAGCTCCTCTTCCTCATCTCTCTCTTTCTTTCTTTCTCTTTCTTTCTGTCTTCATCATCGATCAACCTCTTCCCTTTTTTGATTTCATCCTCCTACTCCTGTTTCATCGCACGCGCCCCACGCACCTGTTCTGTTGTTTTGTTTTGTTTTTTTGATTGTTGTTTTTACTTTCATTTTCTTTTTCGAGGGACCGCCTCTTTCTCTTTGAAAGAGCAGAGTTAGCAGCAGCAGCAGTAACAAGAAAAAAAAAAAAAAAAAAAAAAAAAAGAAAAAAAGAAAGAAAGTATGTGTACGTGCGTGTGTGAGTGAATTGGGGGGAGGTAATCACAACAACAACAACAACAACAACAATCAAGAGAAAATAACAAAACATACACACACACACACACAAAAAGAAAGAAAATATATTTGACTATTTTGTTTATTGTATAACCCACCCCCTCATGACTTTAATCATATTTTGATATATATTTTCTTTTCATTTCTTTTTTCTCCTTTAACTCTCTCTCTCTCTCTTTTCTTTCTTTCTTTTTCTGTTTATATCTTTCCGTTTTTCTCCCTCCACCCTTCCATACATTTTCTTACTTGCTCTATTTTTTTTTCTCCTTCTTTTCTCTGTTCAAATCCATTGCCGACCATTTTACGGAAAACCCACTCTGGCATTTTTGCTTACCTCGTGTCTTATGGTTCTCAAGAAATTCATCATAACCTCCACTATCATTACCTGAGTCGTCGCCACCACCCTCATTTTCAATAGACAAAAAAATACAAAAAAAAAAAGAAACAATCATTATCAACAACATAATAATAATCAACAATATAAAAAAAAAGATTTAAAAAAAAAATACAAACAAACAAAACCATTTCTACACACATCGTATACAACCGTAAATGCATGTTTATTGTTTAGGCACCAAAAACATCAACGATAGAATACGTTGTGTCAGGTGAGGAGGAATATTTTAAGAGAGAAAGAGAAGTAGAACAAGACCCTAAGAGGGTAAAAAAAAGTGGGTTTGAAAACAGGAACAAAAATAAGAGGAATAACCCAAAAAAAAAAAGTTGTAAAAAGAATTTGGAATTACTACAAAAATATAACATTTGGTTTTGTAATACTCTGTGATCATAATTAAACAACATACTATTAATAATAAAGACACATTGTCGCGTAAAATAATTCAACATCCAGTTATCAACGTTAAACAAAACATACACATTCAAGTCGAACATTTAAAAAAAAAATAATAATAATTATAATTTCTGAAACAATTTGGACATATCTATTTACAAAAAAAAAAAAAAACCCAAGAGAAATAGTTATATCCACAATATCTACGAAATATCAGAAATAACGATATAAACAAAAACAACTGTTTATATAGGCAGTATCAGTTGTATCACATTTTTTGTGTACTTTTATATATATGTGTATGTCAATAACAAGTGCCCTGAGAGCAATTACCACCGATAAAAAAAATACTATTTGTCTAGTCCTTTGGAAAAAAATATATCATTTAGTTGATTTAGTATATTTCTGACGTGTCAGGATCGCCCAAACTTGGGTCACACGGAAGAGATCCTTCCATAAGCTCCCACAAGAAGAGCACGGAGCAGGTGATTACAACATCAGCTGCAACTAGCTTTGAACACCGACAGCACGTTACATGGGATGTGTTGTTGACACATGCGGCTGTGACAACGATACGGATCATTCTTCAGTTGGTTTCTTGAAAGTGGATAATTTGCATCTGAAACTTCAATATTAGAAAAACGTAAAAAAAAAAAATTTTTAAATTGACCCCCCAAAAAAAACCAAAAAAAAAAAAAACACGGAAGTCGTTGGGTTTACTCTATCAGCAATGATTGACCTCCCCAACGTCAACATCCAAACACCGGAACTATTCTAGCGACAGCTGAAGCGAGTCACCCCTTACCTCGGACAGGTTCCGCACACGGCAAAAGCTCCAAGACGAAACCGCAACAGGCAACCTCGCCTCCTCCTCCTCCACCACCTCCTCCTCCACCCCTACCCACCGTCAGCGTCACCTCCGGCACCACCCCCACACCATCCCAGCACCCCCACCAACCATCCCGCGGACCGAACCAACCCTCTTCATCAACGCCACCACCGCCTCCGCCTCCACCTCCACCACTGCAGACCCCACAGAGAAAACAATCGAGCAAGCGCAGCAAACCCTCCGGCAAGGCCTCACAACAACAACAACAGCAGCAGACGTCACAACAACAGACGTCGCAACAACAACAACAAGTTGTGTCAACGCACGGTCTGTCCAAGTTCAAGCAACCCCAACGCCGGCAGGTGCCCCCACCGCCCCCTCCTCCTCCCCAACAGCTGCAGCGCTCGGCTATCCAACCCTCCCCCAAAAAGCAACAGCAGCAGCAACAGCCTCAACAAAAACACAAACAACAACAGCCGGGACAGCGTCAACCGGTCTCGTCTTCCGACAAGATCACCAACAAAAACAATTACAATAACAACAACAACAATAACAACAACAAAAGTAAGATTATCGAGGCACCCCCGAACCACCATCAGGCAGGACAGCCGCAACAGCCGCGCCCTGCACAACAACAACAACCACTTGTGAACCACCACCACCAAAATCAACAACAACAAGAATCCCCCCCACCGCCACCTCCGCCGCCTCCCCCCCCCCAATTTCCCCCCCACCAAGAAGCCCCACTCTCAAAAGCAGGTGCATTCATCTTGTGAGGTGCCCCGCCCTTCGGGTCTGACAATTGACCGGAACGGCACACTTGGCACATCCGATCTGGGAAGTGTACAGTTGGTCAAGAAGGGCCCACAAAGCCAGTCACAACCCCAACAGCAACATACCCCTCCACCCATAGGTCCTCCACAGTCACCCCTTGTTCCACTGCCCTCATCCCAGCCACTGACCCCGATTGCTGCTGCTGCGGCTGTCCTTGCAGCTGAAAAAATTGCCACCCCACAGGCCAACCACCAGCACCACCCACCCCACCACCACAACAACAACAACAAAAAAAACCCAGCGCCTAATCCCCCCTCATCGAACCCTACGACCGCCAAAGCCAATTCGAAAACCACCAACGGGACCGCACGAACTGGCTCGGCGGCGGTGGTGACCCCGACAGGAGCACGACAGCCTATTCCTCCCCCACAGGCGCGAGCACAGACCCCTAAGACAGGCTCTTCACCACCGCCGCCATCGACGGTAGGCACCAATGCCACAACACCAATCACCACTGCCACGACACCGACAGTGACCATCAAACCAACCCCTGGCCAACAGCAACCACAGATCCCACATCGCACACACCAACATCACCATCACCTGCAGCAGCAACAGCAACAGTTGCAACAGATCCACCCCAAGCCGTATCCGCCGCACCCCAAACAGCAACACCTGCTTCATCTCGATAACCAACAGAAACCCCCCCAGCAAAATCACCACCAACAACGTAAACAACATCATCACCCAAAACACCTTTCAAACAGCCCCCTATCGCTTCAGCAGCACCACAGGTCCCAGGCCAATAGCGCCAGCCCAACCCAACACTCCGGGTCTATCAAGGATCTCCGACAAAAAAAAGGACCTTCTTCGGCTGCTGGACAGCAGATATGTGATGGCCGATATGACATTTGTTCGATGGGAAAAAATAGGTCACTGAACCGAAAATTACCACAGAAACCCCCGCTGGACGAAGACATCACTGTTCTGGAAGAAGTTCCCGTTGTTGCCTTGCCAACAAAGGAAGAAGCAACAAGAAAAATCACCATAGCAACACCCAAGACGATCGACACGTCAAACAAAAGGTGGGAATTCGTAATCTATGTCCGATTTAATTATAAAAAGCACTCACTCACACCCACGCATGTAACAACCAACAACAACAACAAAACAACAAAAAAAAACAAAACACGCACACAAAAAACAAACATATATATGTATATCATTTTTTTGCACCCAACTAACACATTCACAATATATATATATACATATATTTGTCACGCAACATGTTCATATTTGTTTTCCAGCTGATAAAAAACCAATTGATTGAATATGTAAATGAAAATTGTTTTAAAGTTTTATATTTTTTTTAAATTGTATATAATTAGTTAATTTATTTTATTCAATAGAATACATATATACACATATATATATATATATGTATGTAGTATAGTGAGAAATTTGAAAAACACTGTTTTAAACCTGTGTTTTTTCAAATTTCTCACTATACTACATACTATCGGATTCACTTCCATTTCTCTTACATATATTTGTATATATAAATATATATATATAGTCAAGGGTTATTCAAACTTTGCCAAGTTTATATGTATTTAGGTTTGTATATAGATGTATATAAAACTTTTATGATGTATATTAATGTCTGTAGCCTGAATAATATATACACCGATACATTTATATATATATATATATATATATATATATATAGTATAATATAATATAATATAATATAATATATATAGTGTATGTGTGTATGAGTGTGTGTATGTATGTGATTCTGTTTGTATTTAGCTGACATATATACCCATATACTCTATTCACATATATATATGTATATTTATATATATATATATATATATATATATATATATATATATATATATATATAATTCATATATTATATATATACAAATAATTCATACACAATTATATTCAATAACAATTGCTTGCACAGTTATGTGGTATCAAGTATTCCTATAAAACACTTTTTGGGTGTGGGGTCCCTGATAGAAAGTTTTTTCATCTACTATTAGACCCCTTTGAAGCATCAAGTTAATATAATTATTCTATAAGTTATATGTATATATATATATATATATATATATATATATATATAACTTCTATAATAATAATAGATGAAAAAAAACTTTCTATCAGGGACCCCACGCTCAAAAAGTGTTTTAATACTTTTGAGAAGGGTCCCTTAGAAAGGATTTTTCATTTATCTTTTCATTCCTTTTTATTTCATTTTATCATTTCATTCCTTTTATTTCATCCATTCATTCATTTGACCATTAATTTTTAACATATATATATATATATATATATATATATATATATATATATATGAATGAGGGTTACTTGAATTTTGTTAAGTATATATGCTTAGGGTTGTATATATGTATGTGTGTATAAATCTTTTTGTGCTTTATATTAATGTCTGAAGAATATACACACAGGTAATATATATATATATATATATATATATATATATATATATATATAACATAATACTACATACATCTGTTTATGCATGCATGTGTTTCTGTTTTGCTTAGGTTGCATTTATACCTACATGCAAATTAAATATATATATATATATATATATATATATATATATATATATATATATATATATATATATATATATATATATATATATTATTTATATTTTATGATGTAGGATCTGGATCTTTAGTCTGAAATCTTTCAATTTCTGTTTTTTTTTTTTCAAATATCGCATAGGCAATTATAATACCATGCTTGTAAAATACTCACCATGAAAATAGTAATGTTTTTTAAACTTATCTCAAAGATCTATCTTTTCTTCATAACTATCCATCTTTCTTTCTATCTATATATCTATCTTTTCTTTATATTATCTATCTTTTTATCATGTATCTATGTATCTATGTGTCTATGAATGTATGTATATATATAAATATATATATATACATATACATATATATATATTATAAAATGGGTACAAGATATAACCTACTCGAGTTTCACCATAAGGATCTTCAGGGTTAAATCCACTGAATTAATCAAGACACTGATTAATAGCAGTCGATTTCACGTGTGTGGTCAAATACTGCTGCAAAAAGATGGGTCACCCACAAAGGTTTGATCAAATGCTGACACTGGGGTCAGGCATGTCCTCATGTGTTAAAAACTGGGATACCATACCAATATATTACAAACACAACAAGCTTTTTCACGAATGCCAGCAGGAAGTACTGATCCATATTTATTTATATAGATAATATATATCTTTATCTATCTATCTATCTATTCATTAATTTATCTATCAATAAATATATATATATATATATATATATATATATATATATATATGTATGTTTGGACAATGTATACAAATACAAACTCTTGGTCGAAACACGTGTCAGCATTTCAAAAAATATTTTTTTATCCATACAACATTTCCTTCCTTTTATCTTTCAACATAATTCCTGGATTCACTTCCATTTTCCCCACTTACACATACATATATATATTATATATAATATATATATATATATATATATATATATATGTATGTATGTATGTATATATATTTTGGGAGATTATGTGCTTAATTAAAGTCATACCAAATTTGTTAATTAATTAATTATAATTAAATGAATTAGGCGTGCATATCGGTTTAAATGTAAAGCGTAAACAAATCGAGAAAAAGTTGATCTCTGTATGTACATTTCAGCCCATTAGGCTTCATCAGCAGAGTTATAGACAGGGCAGTGCTTTGTGCGTGATTCGAACCCTACCTGTCAGGCTGACAGGTGGACATTCTAACCACTACACTAGCTGGCTTCCCCAGAATTTCTCGGTCATTTTAAACTGATATGTATATCACACTTTTTGGGACTTTAATTAAACACATAATCTCCCAAAAATTGTCAGCTATTGCCATTTCAAACACATTGTTTGTTTACTTCATATATATATATGTATGTAAAAATGGAAAAGGAATTGAATCCGACAATATGAGGAAAAATGAGTAAAGAAAAGAAATGTAAATGGATAAAATGAATTTAATCGATATCACATTAATCGATATCACTTACACATGTGTTTCGGTCCGTTTATGTGTGTGAAAATATTTCGCACACATAGAAGAATCGACTTTCATCAGAGTGAACATTTATTTTGAATGAAAAAATTTGTTGGGAAAAACAACAGAGATTTTTGGAAATATTCGAAAATCAAATTTAAAAAAAAAAAATTTGGAACGCTGGGAATAGAGTTAAGATAGACCGTTATGATTTGGATATTTTTTTTTTTCTAGGGTTATGGTACGAAATAGTTTTTTATTGTTACAAAAAATAAATAAAATAAAAATAAAGTGTTATTATTTATCAATAACATGTTGAACATTTTTCTCGGAGCTTAGTTTATGTTTTGAAAAAAAAATCGGTGAAATGTTAAAAGTTATTGATATATATATATATATATATATATATATATATATATATATATATCCATTTAGTTGAGGGTATGAGAATGACGACGGGTGCTTACACTTATTTTAATTGTTTCAAATCTGCTTAATTCTAAATAATATATAAATTTAAAAAAAAAAAAAAAAAAAATCAGTTAATATAGAAATTAAATATTTTTTAATTAAACAATAAACTTATAGCGTTCTGTGTTTTTATTGGTCAGTATGATTTGCTAATTTAAATTATTACTGTGGTTAGTAGTATTTATTGGTCTTGCTCCTTTTTCTTCTTCAGTCAGATTTTAGCCCTGAAGAGCTTTATGCGAAACTAATAGTAGGTTCGTCTGACTCAGTAGATTATCTTTATTACTTGGCTCTACTTAGGTATCGAGCACTTTTTACAGATTAGCTTCTCCTAGCGGTTATATGAATATATATATATCTTATATACATATATATACATATAAATTGTTTTTTCTTTTGGCCAAATACTATACCAATAGATTATTTTTTGTTGGTACGAATATCTTGGTCTTTTCTTTTTTTCAAAAATTTTTTTCTTCCTGGTTGATGTTTGGTAGTATATTTTTACAATCAAACTCTCTGCTGGGTTTTTTCTCTCCGCAAGGATCTACCAACACGCTTGGTATATTATATATATATATATATATATATATATATATATATATATATATATATAGTTTTGGTTTGATTTGGTTTAGTTTATTTCTTAATATCATATCAACAACTTATGACTAATGGGGTATTAAATGCATAAATTTAATACAAATAATTCATACACAATTATATTCAATAACAATTGCTTGCACAGTTATATGGTATCAAGTATTCCTATAAAACACTAATCACTGTGGTGTAGTGGCTAATGTGCCGGACTTCAACACAATGTTTACCTTTGGACTAATAGCCTTGGGGAAACTTATGAACACCCCCAGCTATGGGTAAAATAGTTCTACTACTCTTTTTCTATAAGAATGACTTTGGCATAATATAACACAAAAAGATTGATATGCCATTAAAACAATGAAACAAAGTACTAATAATGTTTGCGCTGTTATATGATTTGGCTTATTTAATGGCACATCAACCCTTTATGGGTTATTTACTGCCAAAATTGTTATTCCTTCATAAATAGTTAATTATAATAATGAATATTTATATTTTCAATGGTTACATTGCAATTATTTTTTAAATCACGTTTTTATTTGCCTATTATAATCATGTGTTTGTGCACAGTTATAAGATTTCAAGTATTCCTATTTAATACAAATAATTGGTATGCAATTATATTGTATAATTTAGATTTTTCAGACTGTTTTTCTCATCTTTATTGTTATATACACAACAATTCAGCAGATATTGTCAAACTCAGGAAGCTTCTTGTCATACTTAGGAACCTTTGAACCGAGTTCGACAAGAAGGTTCCTGATTTCAACAAGAAAAACCTGAAGAATTCTGGAGGGCACATTAGCTGAAACAATGAAGATGAGGACAATAGTCCGAAAAATCTGAATAATATTATTCTCTCTTTTTTTGTCATGAATAAAGATTTATTTAATCTATCTAAAAAATATATGATAAAAATAGGCAATTTTGTCTTATCGTCCTTGGTATGACTTTAACTCTTAAAGTCCTATACCACCTCATTCCACCCAGCCAGAAGTCTCATAAGTTTTCCTAATCCACACCAAACGATAGCCTTTGTTTAAATGTAATATTAAACATATTTAGAAGTCTTTGATTTAAGGGAAATAACAGGTAACTTTAGATGCAAAGGTCAATTTTAGCCATCTTTTTATATATCCTTATAGGAATGCTCTGGACTTAGAAAATTTTCAACAGGATGTTAAGAGTTAAACTGCATCTAATTGTGAAGTTCCAATTCTGGAGCTCTGGGGAGTGTGGAGTACCTTTTCATCGCCATCTAATTGAAAATTTTCAATTCTGAAACTCTGGGGTGTGCGGGGTACCCCTTCATCGCCATTATTCCTTTTTATCATATTTGTACTAGAAGGCAGTGGCTGATGGCCTTACTGTCCTGTGTATGGTGTTAAACTGTATCTTATGGTGAAGTTCCAATTCTAGAGCTCTGGGGAGTGTGGAGTACCCCTTCATAGCCATTATTCCATTTTAACGCATATATACTAAAAAGGCTGTGCCTGAGTGTCTTATCGTTCTGGGTATGACATTAAACCAAATTTAATAATAAAGTTCCAATTCTGGAGCTCTGGGAGTGTGGAGTACCCCTTCATCGCTATTACTCCCTTTTTATCGTATATGTACTAGAAGTCGGTGGTTGAGTGTCTTATATTTGCTCAACATATTCTCAGAAATTTTTATGTACATTTATCAGATTTTTATATATTTATAAATTATTACTAACAATTGTTCTTTAATTAAGAAAAATGATTTTTTCCACCTTTTTATTATTAGTATTATTTAGTATTACAGAAAATAAATTAATTTTATTAGAATAGAAGAATGAGATGTAATCCAACATGGAGCTTTTAAAGATTCATTCTTCTTGCTCCTCTCCAGACAATCTAATGCCAAAGGATTAAGTCTAGTATTACAGAAAATAAATTAATTTTTATTAGAATAGAAGAATCAGGTACCACAAGCACCAAAAAGTAATTAAGTTAATATTTGACCCCCAGAAGCTCTTTTAAAAATAAAATAAAAATAAAAATAAATCAATAGATACAAATATGTGTTTATTTCTGTAATTTTATCATTGCTATGTCTGTTGCCTGAATAATATATACACAGTTATATATTTTTGGGAGAATATGTGCTTAATTGAAGTCATACCTGATCTGAAAACTAATTAGTTGATAATTAATGAATTAGGCGAGTATATCTGTTCAAATGTAAAGCGTAAACAAATCGAGAAAACGTCAATCACTGTATGTACATTTCGGCATATTATGCCTAATCAGCTGAGTCATAGACAAGAAACTGCTCTGTGTGTGATTCGAACCCTAACTGCCAGGTTGACAGGTGGGATTCTAATCATTACACTAGCTGGTTTTTCCAGATTTCTCGTTTGTTCTGAATTGAGATATACTACATTTTTGGTGACATTATGAACGTAAACAAACAATCTGTTTGAGATGGTGATAGCTGACAATTTTTGGGAGAATATGTACTAAATTGAAGTCATACCTACAGTTATATATGTATGGATAGACCAGGTAAATCATAAATTTTATACTATTCATAAAGTATTGTAGTTTCAAAGTCTAAAATCATATTAATAAAAACCTTTTTAGAAAAAAAAATGTACAAAAAAAAAAAAATTTTATTCTCTAAAATTCTGACACATAATCATATTGCTTTTTGTAACAATTCCTATTTAATAATTTGTCCGCCCAGTCGACTCGGGCTGCAGAATATGCTTACTGCACCTCTGCAGAGGGTTAAAATCCCCCATTGTTATTGAGGTCAGTTAGTCTACTGTTGGTTTGAATAACAGCAACTAGCTAAGCACAACTGAAGCAGTGTCCAAGATAGAAATCAAGAATAGTCCATTCATGCATTTGGGTGGTTCCATTCCCTGAGTTCTGATTGGCTGCTTAGTTTATATGATATTGTGGAGTTTTATAAATACCCTGTCAGTCTGCAGTGGGATTGCAACAGAACGGGATTGTATTAAGTTACAACCGCTTGTTGCCGTGTCTTACCAATTCGACAGTAATTGGAACTTAGCTTGATTATTCTTTAATTGTGACCACCTGTTAGCCATTGTTTGTAACCCGTGATGCTTAAGGATGGAACTCTGGTGACTGAGCAGTCCTTGATATGCAACAGTCCACTTTGGCCCTTACTTAGGCTAGATGGGCAGTCAGAGAAGCCCCTTCTCATCAATCCCTAGTAGCTATATGATTTTCCTGACTCTATTGCTCTTATTGCAAACCCCTAACCTTTTAATCATATTTGTGCAAGAAGGTAGTGGCTGTGAGTCTTAGTGTACTGAGCATGACATTAAACTGCATGTAATGGTGAAGTTCCAATTTCGGAGCTCTGGGGAATATGGAGTACCCCTTCATCACCATTACTTCCAGGTCCACTGTGACCCAGAGTGGTAGTACATGATAAGGTCCCATCTATGGGTTAAATAGAAAAAAAAGGAATTAAAAAAATGTGTTTAAAAAAAAATGATTTTTGAGTACCTATCAAGAATGAATAAAACAAAATGTCTTTGGCATAAAATAGCCCAACAAAGATTGGCGTGCCTTAAAATACAACCAACCAACTTCTTAATAATCTGTTTGCTTGCATGTACTTACAAAGTTTCTGATATTCCTATTCCAAAGAAGTAGTTTGATAAGAGATTTTTATCCATATATTAGGCCCTAACAAGTACTATCACTTTGATAGACCTGGCCTTAACAAGTACTATCACTTTAATGACCTGGCCCTAACAAGTACTATCACTTTGATAGAGCTGGGCCTAACAAGTACTATCACTTGATAGACCTGGCCCTAACAAGTACTATCACTTTGATAGACCTGGCCCTAAACAAGTACTATCACATTGATAGACCTGGCCCTACAAGTACTATCACATTGATAGACCTGGCCCTAAAGTACTTCACTTTGATAGACCTGGCCTAAACAAGTACTATAACTTGTTAGACCTGGCCCTTACAAGTACTATCACTTTGATAGACCTGGCCCTAACAAGTACTATCACTTTATAGACCTGGCCCAACAGTACTATCACTTTGATAGCTGGGCCTAACAAGTACTATCACATTGGGTGATATCCTTGATAGACCTGGCCCAACAAGTACTACACTTGATAGATCTGGCCTAACAAGTACATCACATTGATAGACCTGGCCTAACAATACTATCACTGATAGACCTGGGTGTAATGATAAATGTAGGGGTACTTCCCACTCTCAATTTGTTCCTTTTATTGTATTTGAAAATACTAACATGAATGACATTTTATCCTTTTTAAGAGAATAAAAAATATATTGAAAATTATGAATCAGATAAAAAAATACTTCAAGAAATACATCTACAAAATAAAACTTAGTGCCAACTTTTATCTGACACTAACAGTTTTTTTTTGGCATTAAATAACCCACAGGGTATTATACCCATTAAACCAAAACAAACCAAACTAAACAAATGAAGTTAATAAAATGATCTATACTATGTTGAAGATATTAAGAACTTGAAACATAGAAACTTTTATCTAATTACTTGCTTTGGCATGAAATGACTCGAAAAGGGTTGATTTGCCATAAAACAAATAAACCAAGCAAAACCAAAACCTCATCTCAAAAACTTTTTTTTAAAGACTTTTTTTCACACAGTCCTCTCGAATACAAATAATTTTAAACAGATTAATTTGACCCATGAATGGAACCCTCCGGCATGCACCAAACTTTTGTCCAGAAATGGATCCATACCAGGTTAATCTTATACCCAAAACACCACTTCTTTTAGGAGGTCTTACCCCTCTGTAGAGGATACAGTCCGAAGCCCTGGTGACATGGCTATATATATATATATTATATATATAATAAATATATATATATATGCATTGAATTCAAAGTTTCCTTCTCCTAGACTACTTGCCTAACCGAGATCAAAGAGGTCAGCCTACTCTACCACTTATAATAGCTGGAGGGAGAATAGTTGGATATTCCTTATGGGAAATGCAAACAGCATCATTCAGCAATGAGTTTGGGTCACTGAGTCCATTTCACACATTACACCACGTGCCTCCAGGTATATATATATATATATATATATATATATATATATATATAAACTATATGATTGTCCCAACCATATTCTGTATATTACCCTTATGACAAAAGCCCTCTGCTATATCATATAGGTGCTAGGAGGATGTGGTGAGGGTCAACCACCAGTATTTATGAAAACAGACTGAGAAATTTTCAGAAACAATTGAAAATGAGTCCTTGCTGGTTGGTTGGTGGGTTGGTTGGATTTTATGGCATGTCAACAGTTTGGGTTATTTTATGCCGAAGATGTTTTGTTTTATTAATTCTTGTTGGGTATACAATTTTTTTTAAACTCAATATTTTTTAAACAAATTTTTTTTAAACACATTTTTTTCATCTATTTAACCCATAGATGGGACCCTAACATGTAATATCACTCTGGTTCAGGGTGGACCGGGGAGCAATAGCAGTGATGGGGCACTCTACACTCTCCAAATCTCCAGAATTGGAACTTCCCCATTAGATGCAGTTTAACATCATACCCAGGACACTAAGACCTTCAGCCACTGATTTCTAGCCAATAATAAGGGTTGGGGGTTGCTGCTAATCTGGTCAGGACAATCATATAGTCGCTGGGTCTGACGTGATGAGACAATGATTTGAGGGGTTCTCTGACTGACCATCTAGTCTAAGGACTAAAGTGGAGTGTTGCATATCAGGTACTGCTTAGCCACGAGGATTCTGTCCTTAAGAATCACAGGTCACCACTCATGACCAACAGGTGGACCAATTGGGGGGGGTCTTTTGCTCAGTAGAGGTCAGTTAGTGTATTCTACTGCCTCAAATCAGAAATAGCACTTATTGAGAGCCAGGACGAAAAAAGTACTTCAGTATTTCCGTGCAGAAATGTTTAAATGTAGTGAAGATAAAAATGGGTCTAAGGTTTGATTTGAGTAGGTTTCTGTTCATTGGCATATCAACTTTCAGATTATGCCAAACCTCCTTTGAAGAAGAATAGTAGGGTTATTAAAACCCATAGCTTGGTGGATTAGCGGGTTCATACCTTTCCCAGATGGTATTAGTCTGAAAGTGAACATAATATGGATGGAGTTTAAACTCACTTGCTACAAAATGCCGCAGTCCAGTACGTTAATGACCTCCCTAGATTCTCCCAAGATGGGTTTAAAGAGATTTAATTGTCATGATGAGTTTAATGTATTGCATAATAAAGTTCAATATATATATATATATATATATGATAATGGTACACGTAATAACCACTTGAGCTCACCATAGGGGATCTTCAGGCATACAACGTGCAATTCAACTGCCAATTAATCAATATCTTGAAATCCGTGGATTTACCTGAAATCCTATGGGAAACAACGAGTAGGTGATTACTGTGCACCATTATCATAATAAATATGCTCTACCAATGTATGAGCACTTTAATTTGTTATATCGCTGCCTATCATTGAATCTTGCACAACAACCATTGTGCCTGTTTCACTGGTAAGTCACCTTTTCCACAAAATACCATATATAGTATATATATTATATTTATATATATATCATATCTAGCATGGAAAGGTCTCATCGCCCCAAATTCAATTCCTGGACAAAGCTGTTTGCATTTCACATAGCGTAATACCCTTGGGAAAGGTATGAATCCAATTCTTTCTCCAGCTATGGGTAAATAGCAGAAAGACTGATTTTCTTTAACCATAGCTAGGTAACAGTCTAGCGAGAGAAAACTCAGAATCAAACCAGTTAAACTCTACTTAAGAAATTGACCTTGGTATCGCATCCTGCTTGTGTGGAGGGTTGTTGTGAATATATATAATAATAATATATATATATATGGTTGGTGAAGAAAAAGGATTAACAATGTTATATTAGCATAGATCTATTTCTATCTTACATATGTATATTATATGCATATAAATTTCATCAGACCACTAATTTTATGAATGTAACAGAATTCATGGAGATTTTATATATTTTCGATTCTAAAAAAACTCTGATGTAAGTTCTTTGAGGGTTGTTGAGAGTCCCAGAACCAATTAGGCAGGTGGTAGATGTGTAATCCGTATCCTTTATGGGTGGGTTGCTTGATGTTGACCATCTCATTAAAATCTATTAAGAGGTTCTTAGTTAACCCTGCCTCCATCTTTTTTTTTTGTATCTAGCAGCCAATTTCAGTCAACCATAATTTTGGTCCTTGGGGTGTATCCTAAATCCCACAGATCCCAATATATTCATAACATTATATGTCCCAAATCTCTAACAATTACAGTATATATAGTATATAATTATATATATTATGGACTCTCTCATCGATTTTCGACGCGATGAGGGTTCATAATCAATGAACACCCACACAGTGATTTGTTTATGTGGTGAAGCTTGTGTTGGACCATCCACACATTTTGGCACAGGTCGATAGGAAAGAATTGTTGCATCAAGGGTTGCCACAAACCCAATTCAACACCGACCAAGGAATTTTGAATTCAGGATTACTCTCTCTAGACTGGTTACCTACCAAAGCTTGAAGGGTCCAGCCTGCCCTACTTAATTTATACCCATATCGTAGAGGGAGAATATATGGATTCATACCTTTCCCAAGGTTATTAGCGCTATGTGAAATGCCAAAGCAGCTTCGTCTAGGAATGAACTCAATCAACGAGTCTATTTTCCACGACTCTAACCACTAGCCCACGCGCCTCAATATATAATATATTATATAGTATAATATATATAATATATATATATATATATAATTATATAGTTGAGAAAAAAAAGAAATTAGAGGCTATTGACAATGCAATGGGAAAACATAGGTGATGAAAATTGATGGTTAGTTTACCTTTCCTAAATTTCAGGATAAAATCCCATCTTCAGAGGTTTCAGAGTTACTGTGTTTTTAGACATATATTACAGCACTGGTAAATATCACGCAGTGCTGTAATATAGTGTTATTAAAAAACACACATAATTCTGAAACCTCTGAAGATGGGATTTTTATCCCAAAAATTTAGGAATCATAAATAAACATTCAATTTCTTTCAGTTATCGTTTTCCATTGCATTGTCAATAGCCTATAATTTCTTTTTATTTTCTTAAACACATTCTACAATATAAATATATATATATTATAATATATATATTATATATATATATATATGTCTGTTGTAGTAGTAATGTATGTCCAGATGAAAGTTACAAAAATAAAAGTAAATCATATATACACATTAAATGATCTCAGGATCCTGCTTTTTGTGCAAAAATGATGAAGAAATTTGATTAATTTGAAGATATTTAAGAATCAAATATTGTGTATAAATAGATGAAATTTTACTTTAAGTCCAAAATAATAAACAATACACCAGTTCCCCCTTAACCCAGTTGGGTTTTCATTTTCTTTTCAACTCAGTTTTTTAAACAAATTTTTTATACTCATTATTGATCTTATACCCACAGATGGGACCCTAAACAGTACAACTACTAGGTGAGGTGGACAGGAGAGTAGTTTGATAAAGGGGTACATGACTCACCAACTGGCATATATATATAATATATATAATATATATAAATAATCCATATATGCACATATCCACATAAATCATACATAACATAATGTAATATATTATATATATATATAAGTAAAGAAATAACCAAAAGACTTAGGAGATGCATATAGTCTATTTCAGGAGCTTAGGAAAGCTCCCTGAAATAACTATGCTTAGAAACTCCCTGATGATAATAGACTGATAAGGCTCAATCTCTAAGTCATTTGTTTTTCTTACTTATATATTTGTCTGTGACTCTAACATTAGCAGCACAAATGAGCTCTCAAACTGCCCGACAGTTTTTAAATAAAACTATTTTGTAATGGAATTTCTTCTCGGACTTTGATTATATAATATATATATATAATATATATATAATATATATATATTAAAGTTATATATACACACACATACAACATATATATATAATTTAATATAACATACCACACACATATATCATGTTATATAACAATATAACATGATACTAACTCGCTGTCACTAGATGTACGG
>CM042165.1:41953762-41959903 GCA_023376005.1 Doryteuthis pealeii | reverse complement strand
ATGGAATTAGCATTGCCACCATTATTTTTTCAAATTCAGCGTTTTTGCCCTATCTATAATCATGGTTTGTGACACAGTTATAAGATTTCACGTATTCCCTATCTATTACAAAATTAATATGCGTTATGCAATTAATTTGTATAATTTAGATGTGTCAGGACTGTTTTCGTCATCTTATTGCTTACTATACACAACAACTTCAGCAAGATATTGTCAAACTCGGAAAGCTTCTTGTCATACTTAGTAACCTTTAAACCGAGTTCAAACATGCAAGGTTCCTGACTACAACAAGAAAAACCTGAAGAATTCTGAGAGGCACATTGCCTGAAACAATGAAGTGGAGGACCAAAGTCTGAAAACATTTGCCAATAATCTAATATTCTCTCTATCTGGTCATGAATAAACGATTTATTTCAAAATCTATCTGAAAAAATAATGATAAAAATAAGCATTGTCTTATCGTCCTTAGTATGACTTTAACTCTAAGAGTCCTATACCACCTCATCCACCCAGCCAGAAGTCTCATAAGTTTCCTAATCCACACCAAACATAGCCCTTGTTTAAAATGTAATATTAAAACATATTTAGAAGTTTTGACTTTTAAGGGAAATAAACGATAAACTTTAGATGCAAAGGTCAATTTTAGCCATCTTTTTATTATAGTCCTTATGAGAATCTCTGGGACTTAGAAAATTTTCAACAGAGGTAAGAAGTTAAAGTGCATCTAATTGTTAAAGTTCCAATTCGGAGCTCTGGGCGAGTGTTTGGGGAGTACCTTGTTCATCGCCATCTATGAAAATTTTCAATGCTGGAACTCTGGGGTGTGTGCGAGTACCCCCTTTCCATCCCGATTATCTCCTTTGCTAGTCAATTCTGTACCTAGAATCGGCGAGTGCTTATGCGCCGCTTAGTGCCTGCGCTTTCGCGTGTTAAACTGATATCTATAGTGAAGTTCCAATTCTAGAGCTCTGGGGAGTGCTGGATACCCGTTCACTAAGCCATTTTATTCCATTTTAACGCATAGTATATTTTAACAAGGCAGGGCCTGAGTGTCTTAATCGTTGGGGATGACATTAAACCAAATTTCAATAGGTAACAGTTCCATTCTGGAGCTCAGGAGTGCGGAGTACCCCTTCCATCGCTATTACTCCCTTTTTATCGCTATATTTACTAGAAGTCGGTGGTTGACTGTCTTATATTTGCCTCCAAACCATATTCTACAGAAATTAATTATGACATTTATCACGATTTTTATATATAAAATTATACTAACCAATTGCTTCTTTAATTAAGAAACAAATGATTTTTTCCACCTTTTTATTATTAGTATTATTAGTTAACAGAAAATAAAATAATTTATCTAGAATAGAAGAATGAATGTAATCCAACCATGGCAGCCTTTTAAAGATTCATTCTCTTTCTCTTCTCAGACAATCTAATGCCAAAGCATTTAATCAAGTATTACCAGAAAAATAAATTAATTTTATTTAGATAGAAGAATAGCGGACCACCAAAGCTATCAAAAACAGTAATTAACTAATAATCTTGACCCCCAGAAGCTCTTAAAAAAAATAAAAAAATAAAAATAAATCAATAGATACAAATATGGTTCTATTCGTGTAATTTTATCATCTAAGTCTGTCGCCTGAATAATATATACACAGTCAGTTATATTTTTTGGAGAATATGTGCTTTAATTGAAGTGCATACCTGATCTGAAAATTAATTAGTTCGATAATTAATGAATAGGCGCAGCATATCTGTTCAAATCTAAAGCGTAAACAAATTGAGAAAAAGTCAATCTTTGTATGTACATTTCGGCATATTATGCCTCATCAGCTGAGTTATAGACAAGAAACTGCTCTGTGTGTGATTCGAACCCCTAACTGCCAGAGTTGACAGGTGCTATTCTAACCATTACACTAGCTGTTTCCAGATTTCTCGTTTGTCTGAATTGAGGTATACTACATTTTTGGTGACAGTCATGAACGTAAACAAAATCTGTTTGAGATGGTGATAGCTGACAATTTTGGGAGAATATGTGCTTAATTTAAAGTCATACCTACAGTTATATATGAAGCATAGAGCCAGGTAAATCATAAATTTTATACTATCATAAAGTATTTAGTTTCCAAAGTCTAAAATCATATTAATAAAGACCTTTTATAAAAAAAATGTACAAAAAAAAAAGAATTTTATCTCTAAAATTCTGACACCCATAATATATTGCTTTTTGTAACAATTCCATTTAATAATTTGTCTGCACTGTTGGCTCGGCTGAAGAAACTTATTACTACCCGACTTCTGCAGAGGGTTAAAATCCCCCATTGTTATTGAGGTCAGTTAGTCTACTGTCTTGATTCATAACAGCAACAAGCTAAGCACAACTGAAGCCAGTGTCCAAGATAGAAATCAAGACTAGTCCATTCATGCATTTGCGGCTGATTCATTCCCTGAGTTCTGATTGGCCTGCCTTAGTTTCTATGATATTGTGAGTTTCTATAAATACCCTGTCAGTCTGCAGTGGCGATTCCGCAGGACGGGATTGTATTGATTACAACCGCTTGTTGCTGTGTCTTACCAATTCGACAGTAATTGGAACTTAGCTTGATATTCTTCAATTGTGACCACCGGTTTAGCCATTGTTTGTAACCCGTGATGCTTAAGATGGAACTCTGGTGACGAACAGTCCTTGATATTGCAACAGTTCCACTTTGGCCCTTACTTAGGCTAGACAGGTCAGTAAGAAGCCCCTTCTGATCAATCCCTAGTAGCTATATGATTTCCTGACTTTATTGCTTTTATTGCAAACCCCTACCCTTTTTATCATATTGTGCAAGAAGGTAGTGGCTGTGAGTCTTAGTATCCTGAGCATGACATTAAACTGCATGATAATTGGTGAAGTTCCAATTCGGGAGCTCTGGGAATATGGGAGTACCCCTTCATCACCATTACTTCCAGGTCAACTCTGACTCAGAGTGGTAGTACCTGATAAGGTCCCATCTATGGGTTAAATAGAAGAAAAAAAGGAATTTAAAAAAATGTGTTTAAAAAAAAATGATTTTTGAGTACCTATCAAGAATGAATAAAACAAAATGTCTTTGGCATAAAATAGCCCAACAAAGATTGGCATGCCTTAAAATACAAACAACAAAATTCGGAATAATCTGTTTGCTTGCATGTACTTAAAAAGTTTCTGATATTCCTATTCCAAAGAAGTAATTTGTAAATAGATCTATTTATCCCATAGATTGGGCCCTAACAAGTACTATCACTTTGATAGACCTGGGCCTAACAAGTACTATCACTTTGATGGACCTGGGCCTAACAAGTACTATCACTTTGATGGACCTGGGCCTAACAAGTACTATCACTTTGATAGACTTGGCCCTAACAAGTACTATCACATTGATAGACCTGCCCTAACAAGTACCTAACAAGTAATTGATAAACCACATTGATAGACCTGGCCCTAACAAGTACTATCACATTGATAGACCTGGCCCTAACAAGTACTATCACTTTGAAGACCTGGGCCTAACAAGTACTATAACTTTGATAGACCTGGCCCTTACAAAAATACTATAACTTTGATAGACCTGGCCCTTACAAGTACTATCACTTTGATAGACCTGGCCCTAACAAGTACTATCACTTTAATAGACCTGGCCCTAACAAGAACTATCACTTTGATAGACCTGGGTGTAATGATAATGTAGGGTACTTCCCACACTCTCATTTGTTCCTTTTATTGTATTTGAAAATACTAACATGAATGACATTTTATCCTTTTTAAGAGAAATAAAAATATATTGAAAATTATGAATCAGATAAAAAATACTTTCAAGAAATACATCTACAAAAATAAACTTAGTGCCAACTTTTATCTGACACTAACAGTTTTTTTTTTGGCATTAAAATAACCCACAGGGTTATTATACCATTAAACCAAAACAAACCAAACTAAACCAAATGAAGTTAATAAAAATGATCTATACTATGTTGAAGATATTAAGAACTTGAAACATAGAAACTTTTATCTAAATTACTTGCTTTGGCATTAAATGAGTCGAAAAGGGTTGATTTGCCATAAAACAAATAAACCAAGCAAAACCAAAACCTCATCTGAAAAATCTTTTTTTTTTAAAGACTTTTTTTCACATAGTCCTCTCGAATACAAATAATTTTAAACAGATTAATTTGACCCATGAATGGAACCCTCCGGCATGCACCAAACTTTTGTCCAGAAATGGATCCATACCAGGTTAATCTTATACCCAAAATACCACTTCTTTTAGGAGGTCTTACTCCTCTGTAGAGGATACAGTCCTAAGCCCTGGTGACATGGCTATATATATATATATATATATATTCCGGTTTAGGAAATATAGCGATTATTCTGCCTTCTATTCTTGGCAGCTGCTTGTGGACCCTTCGGTAAGAGACTTGACGAGCGAAAGTTTGTTCGGGTCTCGAACCCGACCAGAGGTAGCTGCTGAAAATAAGTATAGCTGCACTGATGAGGGGTAAACCCCAAAACGCGCGTCTGTAGATTGCTTTATATATATATATATATATATATATATATATATATATATATATTGATATTTATAAATATATATATATATTATATATATATATGCATTGAATTCAAAGTTTCCTTCTAGACTACTTGCCTAACCAAGATCAAAGAGGTCAGCCTGCCCTACCACTTATCAATAGCTGGAGGGAGAATAGTCGGATGTTCCTTATGGGAAATGCAAACAGCATCATTGAGCATATGAGTTTGGGTCACTGAGTCCATTTCACACATTACACCACGTGCCTCCAGGTATATATATATATATATATATATATATATATATATATATATATAAACTATATGATTGTCCCAACCATATTCTGTATATTACCCTTATGACAAAAAGCCCTCCGCTATTTATCATATAGGTGCTAGAAGGATGTGGCTGAGGGTCAACATCAGTATTTATGAAAACAGACTGAGAAATTTTCATAAGCAATTGAAAATGAGTTCTAGCTGGTTGGTTGGTTGGTGGGTTGGTTGGATTTTACGGCATGTCAACAGTTTGGGTTATTTTATGCCGAAGACGTTTTGTTTTATTAATTCTTGTTGGGTATACAATTTTTTTTTAAACTCAATATTTTTTAAACAAATTTGTTTTAAACACATTTTTTGATCTATTTAACCCATAGATGGGACCCTAACATGTAATATCACTCTGGTTCAGGGTGGACCTGGGAGCAAGAGCAGTGAAGGGCCACTCCACACTCTCCAAATCTCCAGAATTGGAACTTCACCATTAGATGCAGTTTAACATTAATATATATATATAAACAAGGTGTGTCAAAAAATATCGAGATTTTTGGTATTTTTTGACACACCTTGAATTCTGAAAAATAAACGTTCCATCCATTCTTCATTCTATCTTAGTAAATACAGCTTTAAAATCTCTACTTTTTGACACACCTTGTATTCTGAAAAAAATACTGTTTCATTTATTTTTCATTCCTATCTTGGTAAATACAACTTCAATCTCAATACGTTTTCGACACACCTTATATATATATATATATATATATATATATATATATATATATATATATATTATGTGTGGTACAGAATGTAATGATCGCCATAATCAGAATAAATCGTTTTATTCATTATAAGATTTTAAGAGGAAAAGAACTAAGAAAAAAATGGTTAGCTAGCTGACCGGTTTCACTCCTCTCTAAAGGAAATTAAGACCTTCAGCCACTGATTTTGAGTCAATAACAGGGGGTTGAGGGTTGCCATAATCTGGTCAGGACAATTATATAGGTGTTGGGTCTTGACGTGATGAAAAATTGATTTGAGGTGGTCTCTCTGACTGACCATCTAGTCTAAGGACTAAAGTGGAGTGTTGCATACCAGGTACTGCTTAGCCACAATGATTCTGTCCTCAAGAATCACGGGTCACCACTCATGACCAACAGGTGGACCAATTGTGGGTGGGGTCTTTCGCTCAGTAGAGGTACAGTTAGTGTATTCTACTGCCTCAAATCAGAAATAGCACATTGAGAGCCAGGACGAAAAAGTACTTCAGTATTTCCATGCAGAAATGTTTAAATGTTGTGAAGATA
>CM042165.1:41931262-41948762 GCA_023376005.1 Doryteuthis pealeii | reverse complement strand
TTACTTTTCCCTAATCCCAATTATCTACCCAGAGCCCAATGGATGATGTTTTATTCTAGTATATATATATATATATATATATATATATATATGGTTAGCAAGCTAGATTCACAGACCAGTCAGTTTGATTCACATTGGGCACCCCATACTTCTGGCCTTGTGCCACATCTAAACTAAGCTTAGTAAATAACTATACCTATGTATGTATTTATTCAGTCAAAATCTATCTCTTCCCTGCGGGTGGCTGATGACCAAGTGGTTAAGATGCCGGACTAATGAAAAATCAGTTGGGTTTCTATTCCAGACGGAGGTAGCCTGCTATGTCTAACCACACTGAGGTGATGTGATACGTTGAAACACAGTGTCTGTGAATGACAAAAATATATATGTATATATACATATATATTGTCATCCGCATACAGTCCTGTTTCAATGTATCACGTCTCATCAGTTCGGTTAGACATGCAGGCCTGTTCCTGGCTGGGATCAAAAATCGACCTATTTGTCGTGACTAAGAGTTCATACCTCTGCTCCACCTACATGACCTACTTTGAGATAGGGAATTTACTTATATAAATATATAAGGGTTGCTAGGAAGTTATCAATTCATTTATTAGGAGAGCTATGCTATTTTAGCATAATTTGCAGCCACCAAAAAATTCCATTTCAAGAGAGCTCAACCCACTACTGGTGAGGAACATATGTATTGTCATCCACATACAATGCTGTTATATATACATATATAGTGGGGATACAAACATAGCAACAGAATATAGTAAATTATATTATATATATATATATATATATATATATATATATGATTCTAACTTAGCCCCCATTTCTCTGGGCTGACTTCTCTTCAGGGCTTTCTACTGGGGGTTGATTTTCTTTGTGTTGGGCTGGTTATGGTCATCTTTTAATTTTAAACTCAGCAAACAAGACTTGGTTGTTTTCTGATAAAGCTTTATTTCACAACCCTGCCCATATTGATTCCACCACAGGGGAGATACTGACCCTCGGAGTGAGCAACTTTGAGTCTACTCACTCTGAAATCTGTGCTGTATATGTATTCTCATATATCTGTAATGGTGCATTTTTCAAAGGGTCTAGTAAAAAGGATACTACCTGTCCATAAGTGTCAGTTAATTTTTCAAAGAACACTGTTATTCTAAATCTTACTTACCCTAATTCAAATATTCTAACTACGGGTACATACATAGTTAATAAGCTGCTATGAATTATATAATAGCTATATTAGTTTGAAACATCCTACAGGAGCATTAAGTCCCTCCTCATTTGAAGCTGCTCTGTCCTTTGCAATGTTCCTTATCTCCCTCAGGCTCCTAGTGCTCCTAGTCCAGCGTAGAAATTGATTTTGTATCATATCTTGCTCATACATAGTGGTTGATTAATATATATATATATATATTGGTTTGTTAGTTGGTTTTGAAGGTAACTATGGGGTTGTTTATTAAATGTAATTTATTCTTAATATTTTGAGATAAAAATCTCTTCTACAGAAGATCTCCAGAACTGAAGTTGTTGTTAGTGACTGTCCATTTGGTTATGTCTCATGCCTTTCAAACTCTGTCTGTGTGTATGTGTGTGTTTGGGTGGGTGTTTGTTTATTTGGTTAATATATATATATATATATATATAATATATATATATATATATATGTGTGTGTGTGTGTGTTGTGGAGTCCCACATATGCTTCTTTCTTGATATATCTGATGAATCTATTTTTATATGTATATATCATATCTATATCTATATCTATATATCTATATATCTATATCACTCTCTCTCTATATATATATATATTGTTGAAATATTCAACTATCAACGCTCTATCACAGATATTGAGCACTCTTCTAATAACACTGTACGTTGGATTACTATTACTTTTTCTAGTATACTAGTACCAACCATACACATTAATAATATATATATATATATATATATATATCTTATATATATATGTCTATATTATGTATTTATGAGAAATGTATATGATGTTTTGGTTGTTATTAGAAGAATGGTTATTAGAACATGCTTCTAATAACTCCCAAAACATTATTTTCACATAAATATATAATACAGACATATATATATAACACACACACATATATATATAGATATAGATATGATATATACACATAAAAATAGACTCATCATATATATATATATGTATATATATATATATATATATATATATAAGTGAATCATATCAAGTTTTACTTTGATAGGATTCAACCAAAATTGAGAACTCAAGCGTACATATAAAGATTTGAGTATATATTCATATATATCCAGAGTATTATAAATAAATAAATGAAAGGATATTTACCTTGTTTTGGACATAAATTATTTCAACATATTGTCACTTCAGTCCTATCTTTGTAGTTTCTTTTTTTCATTGATTGGAAGGGGCCTCTCTGACCACCTGTCTAGCTTAAGTAAGGGCCAAAGTAGAGTGTTGCATGTCATGTACTGCTTAGCCACCAGGGTTCCATCCTTAAGCATCACGGATCACCATATATGGCCAACATGAAGCCCCATTGTTGGGATCTTAAACCTCTGCAGAGGTGCAGTTGGTGTATTCTTTTTCCCCATCTGACAGGGCGATCCATATTTGGTTTGGTTTTTGGTTTGGTTTGCTTTATGGCATATCAACCTCAGTGGGTCATTTAATAAAGTTTTGAAATAAATCAATTCTTAATGGATAATACAATTTTTTTATAAATACATTTTTCTATTTAACCCATAGATGGGACCCTAACAGGTACTACCACTCCGGGTCAGAGTGGACCAGGGAGCAATGGTGATGAAGGGGTGCTCCGCATTCCCCAAACCTCCAGAACTGGAACCTCACCATCAAATAGAGTTTAACGTCAGAAAAAAATACCAAAAATCAGGGAATTAACTGATTTTAATAAAATTTTCAGTGTAAATATATTAATGTATAAAATATATAATTTACAAGTTATTTATTTTAAAACTTATACATTTTTTCAGGTCAGTTAACTTTGAACCATGTACCTTTGAGAATCTGTATTATACCTCAAAGATATGTGGTTCAAAGTTAACTGACCTGAAAAATGTAAAAGTTTTAAAATAAAATAATGGGTACATTATATCTTTTATTTATTAATATATCAACACTGAAAAGTTCCTTAAATTTGGTTAATTTCCTGATTTTTGGTATTTTTACCTTTTGGCAGGGTGACATACAATGGTGGAATTTAGGTCCGTTAAGTTTCATTTAACCCTAAGAGTGAGGGACAGGCTTCCAAGTTTTTTTGTGGAGCTCTAGGAAGTGTGTAGTCACCTCTTCATTTCTATTACTCCCAGATCCAGTCTTTTTTTGGTTGCCATATCTAGTCTCATCTATGGGCCAAATAGACCTGGGGAGTGTAGAGACATGCTTCTAAGTTTTCTGTGGAGCTCTAGGGAGTGTGTAGACATTCTTCATTTCTATTATCCACTCTTTTTTTATAGGTATCTCTAGTACCTGTTAAGGCCTCATCTATGGGCCAAATATATCTAGGGTATGTATAGTTATTTACTAAGCTTAGCTTAGATGTGGCACAAGGCCAGAAGTGTGGGGCACCCAGCGAGAATCGAACTTACTAACAATGGTCGGCTAATCTAGCTTGCTAACCATTATACCACGTGAGGTGCCCAACCTGGGGTATGTATAGTTAGGCTTCTAATTTTTTTTTCTTCAGTGCCATTACGCGCAGACAACTCATTTTTGGTAGCTATATCTAGTACATATTAAAGCCCATCTATAAGCGAAATATATCTGGGGAGTGTGGAAAAAGAACCCTATTTTTTTATGTAACTCTAGGGAGTGTGTAGTCACTGTTTCATTTCTATTCCTGCCAGAGCCACTCTGTTTTGGTAACTATCTCTGGTACATGTTAAAGCCCATCTCTAAGGCAAATATATCTGGGGAGTGTGGAAAAAGAACCCTATTTTTTTATGGAACTCTAGTTAGTGTGTAGTCACTGTTTCATTTCTATTCATCCCAGAGCCACACTTTTTTGGTAGCTATCTCTAGTACATGTTAAAGCCTATCTATGGGCCAAATATATCTGGGGAGTGTGGAAAAAGAAAACTAATTTTTTTATGTAACTCTAGGGAGTGAGTAGTCACTGTTTCATTTCTATTCCTCCCAGAATCACTCTGTTTTTGTAGCTATATCTAGTACATGTTAAAGCCTATCTATGTGCCAAAAATATCTGGGGAGTATGGAGAGAAAACCCTGATATTTTTATGTAACTCTAGGGAGTGTGTAGTCACTGTTTCATTTCCATTCCTCCCGGAGTCACTCTTTTTTTTGATAGCTATCTCTGGTACATGTTACAGCCCATCTATGGGCCAAATTTATCTGGAGAGTGTGAAAAAAGAACTCTAATTTTTTATGGAACTCTTTTTAGTGTGTAGTCACTGTTTCATTTCTATTCCTCCCAGAGCCACTCTTTTTTGGTAGCTATCTCTAGTACATGTTAAAGCCTATCTATGTACCAAATATATCTGGGGAGTGTGGAGAAAGACCCCTAATTTTTTATGTAACTCTAGGGAATGTGTAGTCACTGCTTCATTGCTATTATTCTCAACACTACTTTTTTTGGTGGCAAACTGTTCTTAGTTAAAAGATTTTGCAAAAACTGGACTATTTTTCTTTTTAATAGATTTGCTATAACTACTAATTTCACAAAGAAAGTGAATAATCGGTCACCCTATACTAACAAAGCATTCATCAATTCTAATCAATAGACACTAATTAATTAAAGATATCTCATTGATTCGGTCAGCGTGAAGACTTTCGGTCAGATCGAATCTTTTGGAAACAATGGCATGGTTAGCTGTAAACCTTGCGGATAAAACCCCTGAGCAAAGTCGGATTCATTTGAATTGAGCAGACATGACAAGAACTGAAGAAACATATTTCTGATCAGCTTAACAAGAAACTGAATGATATATATTGATCTCAATTGAGCAGCAAACAGATGTGGGATACAAGCAGAATCAAATAAACTTGATCCTACTGAATCTTTTATTGAATTGATCGACACTTAAGAAACGAGGCTGGTCGAGTTTGCATGCAAAACGTCCAGCCTTGATTTAAATCCTCTGTCTCTCTGTCTGTCACTAACTTCAGCTAAACAGTTAGTGGGGAGGGTGTAGCTACCAGAGTGGTAGTACCTGTTAGAGTCCCATCTATTGGTTAAATAGAAAAGAAAAGTGTGAAAAAAAATGTGCTTAAAAAAATTTGAGTTTTAAAAGAATGAATAAAGCAAAAAAGTTTTCAGCATAAAATAACTCAACAAGGGTTGACATGCCATAAAATCCAACTAACCAAACCATATTCATTCTTCTATTGAATTGACCGACACTTAAGAAATGAGGACTGTTGAGTTTGCTTGCAAAACATCCAGCCTTGATTTAAATCCTCTGTCTCTCTGTCTGTCACTAACTTCAGCTACACAGTTAATAGGGAGGGTGTAACTACCAGAGTGGTAGTACCTGTTAGAGTCCCATCTATGGGTTAAATAGAAAAAATAAGAGCCTGAAAAAAAATGTGCTTTAAAATATTGAGTTTTAAAAGAATGAATAAAGCAAAAAGGTTTTCAGCATAAAATAACCCAACAAGGGTTGGCCTGCCATAAAATCTAACGAAACAAACCTTACTCATTCTTCTATTGAATTGACCAACACTTAAGAAATGAGGACTGTTGAGTTTGCTTGCAAAACATCCAGCCTTGATTTAAATCCTCTGTCTCTCTGTCTGTCACTAACTTCAGCTACACAGTTAATAGGGAGGGTGTAACTACCAGAGTGGTAGTACCTGTTAGAGTCCCATCTATAGGTTAAATTGGAAAAAAAAAAGAGTTTGAAAAATAATGTGCTTTAAAAAATTTGAGTTTTAAAAGAATGAATAAACCAAAAAAATTTTAAGCATAAAATAACCCCAAAAGGGTTGACCTGCCATAAAATCTAACAAAACAAACCTTACTCATTCTTCTATTGAATTGACTGACACTTAAGAAAAGAGGACTGTCAAGTTTGCATACAAAACATCCAGCCTTGATTTGTATCCTCTGTCTCTGTGTCCATCACTAACTTCAGCTACACAGTCATGGTAGCTACACGGCTTAGTTGGGTGGCTAGCATATGAAATAAAATTGTTATAATACCTACCAAGTAATTTTAAATCATATTCTTATTTTTCATTTAGAATCAAAACTCAAAGATTGTAAACTTAGCGGAAATATTTATTAATTGATTAATAAACTTGATTCTACTGAATTGAGCAACACTTAAGAAATGAGGACTGGAGTTTGCATACAAAACCTCCAGCCTTGATTTGAATCCTCTATCTCTCTCTCTCTCTCTCTCTCTCTCTGTTACTAACTTCAGCTACACAGTTAGTGGGAGGGTGAAACTACCAGAATGTTAGTAGCTGTTGGAGTCCCATCTATGGTTAAATAGAAAAAAAAATGAGTTTTAAAAAAATGTGCTTAAAAAATTTGAGTTTAAAAAAAAAATGTAATACCTATCAAGAATGAATAAAACAAAAAATCTTCAGCATAAAATAACCCAACATGGGTTGACATGCCATAAAATCCAACAAACCAGACCAAACTCAATTAGACTCTTCTGTCTCTCTGTCTGTCACTAAGTTCAGCTACACAGTTGGGTGGGGTAGCTAGCATATAAGATTTAGTCATTATAGTAGTAAAGTAAAGTAAAGTTGTTGGGGTGACCTAAAGTCAGTATTAGCCAGACAGCAAGGGCCGGTATCGAACCCAGAACCTTGTGGTTCCTAGTCTGATGCTCTACCAACTGAGCTAAACCAGCTATTTTAGTTGTTATGATATGTACTAAATAATTTTAAATTCATTCTTATTTTTCATTTATAATCAAAACTCAAAGATTGTAAACTTTGTGGAGATATTTACTAGTTGATTATTAAACTTGATTCTACTGAATTGAGCAACACTTAAGAAATGAGGACTTACCTTAACTTGACTCAGACCGGGGTCCAGTGTGCTTCGGCCACTGGATCAGGTTAAGTAATAAATAATAGTGTCGATCCCAGGGGGCCATCCCTACAGGCAATACCTGCCCCCTTACAAAACCTGCTTAAATAATGACTTACTGCCAAAATACACAATATATATATATATATATATATATATATATATAATCCAAAAGTCCAGAGAAGAAATCTTCCTTATGACATAGGAGTTTTTTTTAAATAACCTGTCAGAGTTTGAGAGTCACAGAGCAAATTTATAAGTAAAGAAATAACAGAATGCAAAATCTCTTAGTCTTTTGTTATTTCTTTACTTATATATATATATATATATATATATATATATATATATATATATATATATATATATATCCCTGAAAATTAACACAAAATAAAACAAACTTAACATTCAAAAATTGAGTTTCTTGTATTTCACACCTAATGCTTCCTACTAAATCCCAAACAATATATATTATAGACAGAGATATATATATATATATATATAAATACACATATATCAACTAAGAAACATAGGTGGACCCCACTACAACAACATATATATATTTAGAAAAAAAACAGAATCTGGATACCAAGACCAAAGCAAGTTTGTTTTATTTTTTTTTAATACAACTTTAGCGCTATAACATTCCATCGTGTGAACACGCTTCACGTTCATATAAACGCTAAACAAGCCACAGTTTAAAAAAAAGAAAAAAGAAAAAAAAATTAGTGTTATAACATTCCATCACGTGAACACACTTCACGTTTATATAAACGCTAAAAAACTACTGGTTTTTAAAATCTCAACCATTTGACTCTTGTCTGAGGATTGCGTAAACATGAAACTAATAGTAACAAGATAATAATACCTATAATATAATACATTATTGATTGTAAACCTGCTCTGCTATTTTAGCATTGAGCACCTTTTATTGCCAATACTTTTCTTTTCATTCTCTATTCTTTCTATATTTTATATATATAATATATATATATATATATATATATATATATTATACATGGGGGTAAAATCTGGATTTGAATCTGACAATATATATTTTAATTAATTTATTATGTTTATATGAAAGGGACGGGTTAGCTCAGTCGGTAGAGCGTTCGGCTAGAAACCACAAGGTTCCTAGTTTGATACCGGCCCTTGCCAACTCAGCGATCTCTGCAGTAAAGTATGGAGCTGATGGTAGGTGTGGCGCTCCACCTCAGACCCAAAAACAATCTCCTTGGTCTAGTACTAGTGAAAAGGGGATAGACTCCCTCGCTGATTGGCTTATACCAACTTTAGGCCTACCCGACGACTTTACTTTTTTTACTTTTATGTCGATGTTTAAATGTTTCGGTTCATATAAAACCTTCTTCAGAACAATAGGATAAAAAGAAGAGAAAAATATTTTTTGTTGTTCAAAAGGAGATGGATGTTTGTGGATGACTTGAGTTGGAGAAAAAATCTCATAACCGTTCATTAATCAGCGTTCATATTGAAAGTTTGTGACGTGATTGGTACATACTTCATATTATGATATTGTCCTGAAGAAGGTTTTATATAAACCGAAACATTTAAAAGTCGACATAAGCATGATAAATTCATCTTTTTTTGGAACATTTTGTTTTTCCTATTTATATATATATATACAAAGTGTGTCAAAAAGTATTGAGATTTCTTGTACTTTTTGGCACACCTTGTAATCTGAAAAATATAACATTCCATTCATTGTTCATTTCTATCTTGGTAAATATAGATTTAAACTTTTTACTTTTTTGACACACCTTGTATTCTGAGAAAAAATTGTATTCTGAGAAAAAATTAACATTTCATTCATTGTTCATTTCTATCTTGGTAAATAGCTTCAATCTTGATACATTTTTGACACACATTGTATATATATAATATATATATATATATATAATATATATATATATATAATCAAATATATTATATTATGGATATTATTATCTTGTTACTATTAGTAATTAGTTACTAATAGTAATGAGATAATAATATCCATATTTATTTTCTTAACTTTTTTTTCACTTTCCCTTTTCTTTTCTCTTCCTTCTCCCTCTTTTCTTTTTTTTTTGGTGTTTTTTCTTTTTTTTTTCCCCTTTGTTCTCTAATTAAATTTTTTTTTTTTTAGTAAATTAGTAAATAAAAGATTATCTTAAATTATGTATTAGTATTGATAGAAAAAATAAATAATTAAAAAAAATTTTTTTAAAGAAAATATCTTTTCTGATACTTTTTTCTCTTTTTCTTTTAAACTTTAAATAGATTAAATATTATATTAATTTTATTAAAAATATATAATAATTACATATTAGGATTGATGCAAAATTCAAAACATAAAACAAACCATTCAAGCAAATTACCAATTGCTTTTATATATGTATATATATTGGTCTTGGGAGTGGGACAAACTGAAAGGATCGTTTGAACAAATAGCAGTTTTTATATGTTTATTGAATGAAGCATACCTGTTTTATTGAATACAGCTAATTTACGTACAATATAAAGGTGTGTTCAAACTGGTCTATCTATGTAGGATATTATATATATATATATATATATATATATATATATATGTATATATTGTATATATGTAAATATGCCATGTTCATTTGTATATATAAATGCCAGATAAATTGAAAGCCTTCGTATACAGTAAACAATCTTGGCACTGTAAATTGATACGAGGAATAAAATCTGATCGATTTTCCCCGATGCAAGTTAAGGGTGATTAATTTGCTGCATCCAGTCCATTTTCAGATCCTAATCTCAATGATAAATTCCAAATCTGGATTAATAACCATAGCTGTCGTGATGCAGAAGAGAAGAGTATGCAGTATTAATCCGACTGTCTTGAATTTAATTTCCACCACAGAGTCTCGCTAACTTTTCTCGTGCTTTTGTCTCAATTTTATGTACAGAGCGTGCTCTGTGTAATGGTTATCATTGTGGAAAATGGAATTGGCGACCTTGGTTCAATCTGGTTGAAGCTTGGGAAAAGCATTAATCTTTCTGTTTGCTTTCCATCTAGGGTGTAAATGTAAAAAAGATTGGTTGTCTAGCCTTGGCAAGGCAACCAGTCTAGGAAAAGGAAAATTCTGAATTCAAACAACTCTGAGAATTGACCTTATGAAACTCAAAATGAGTCTAGACTCTTCAGATAGATTTTACAAATCTATCTGGATTGGCTTGACTTATTTTTCAGTTTCTGGTTGAAATAGAAATTTATAGTCTTATGACGAATTGTAAAAAATTTTCTTTTTTTGAAAGTTAAATATTGTATATGATTAATTTATTAGTTATTATAAATTGAGCTCTCTGAGGGATTTATTTAAAATCCTTGTATGAAATCTATAAGTTTGCACCTTCAAGAGCTACAGTATGGATGTACAATGAGATTTTGATGATCCCAAATAGAATCATCCCTTACTAAACTGTCAATTAGATCATCTTACACACACACACACACACACACACACACATATATATGTGTGTGTGGTGTATATATATATATTATCATAAAGGTCCAGTAATAACCAACTCGAGTTTCAGTTTGTAAATGCTTGATGGAGGTAGCTGAGGCTGTTAATGTCCTGGGTATGATGTTAAACTGTATCTAATGGTGAAGTTCCAATTTCAGAGCTTTAAGGAGTGTGGAGTACCCTTTATTGCCATTAGTCCAGGTCCACCCTGATCCACTTAATTAATCAAGATATTGATTAATTGCAGTCAATTTCATGTGTGTATTTTTTCGCGATAAACTGTTGATTATAGGTCTGCGGTCAGAGAACGCTGATTTAAAATTCAAAAAGAGCGGAAGCTGCATTTTTTTCAAAGGATCAAAATATAAACATTGTTAGAAATCCGCTTTGTGCTATTGTTTTAATAGTTTACGACAATGATGAGGATTGTCTATATTATTATAGAGTCTGTAGTGATTAAACTTGGATTTATTGATATATGTCTAAAGTTATTTATTTTGATTAAAGCCAACATTACCTTGTGTTTTAGTATTATTGAAATTTGAAATAGATATTTCTCCCGAATTTCTAAATTAAAATCTTATACAAGTGTAATCCCATCACTAAGGTGTCCAAATCATCAGGGACACAGTTTTACATAATTATTAGATTCTTGATATTTGTGTACGGCCTTGAAGGATGAGTGACAAGGCTTGACCTCATCCTGATCCTTTCCAGTAGATACCATGAGAATCGGTGGAGGAGACCCTCTTCCAGTTTAGATTAGAAATAGATTTTAGTCAGATCGGCCAAAGCCACAATGGCGGTAAGTCGTGTTATGCACGCTGCCGACTCAATCTGCGCAGGTAGTCTGGTGGGGATTTCAGAATAAAATATGATCTAAGTTAAATCGAAGTCTTGTGTTATTATCTAAAAACTACCAATGACACGGGGCTTCTGATAAAGAGAACTCCCCAATGGAAGACCAGACACGAAGTCCCCAAGATGAAGTCCAGACGTTAGAAGAAGACGTAAGATGTCAAAGACGCCAGAAGAAGAATAGAAGAAAGTAAAGAAAGGTATACAACAACAGGTACAACTGTTCATGCAGCTGTTGACAACACTGTTATGTTTGTTGTGCATACACCTGTGCCTGTGCCGGCTCCTGTGCTCACTTTGCTTACATACTCCATTTTAGCTTGTCAAACATTCCTGATAGACCTTGATGCTACCGTCAAGTGCAAAGTTTGTGCAGTTATCCAGTTTTTGAATGCAAAAGGCAGTAAACTGATTGAAATAATATTTAATAATATTAATTAAATACTCATAGATAACTTACTCAATTCCTGAGTGTATTGTGATGAAAAGCAGTGACATAGTTTTGATTACAGACAGACAGACAGTGAATCTTCATTATGATATATATATATATATGTAGTTTTATATATAGTTGTATTTTATATATATATAATATATATATAGTATATATCTATATAATATATATATATCAAACTACAAATGAATCAAGAAGCATTCAGTTTAATCTTTCTCTGTCCATCATTGCTTAAATCTTACTTGGCTAAATATAGTTTGAGACTTGAGACTAAATTAAATATGCTTTGATAAACTTACACAATTCCTGAGGGTATTGTGATGTAATCAGTGACATAGTTTTGATTACAGACAGACATATACTGAATCTCCATTATAGTTGCTGGGGTTGCCTAAAGTCGGTATCAGCCAGACAGCAAGGGAGTTGCCTAAAGTCGGTATCAGCCAGACAGCAAGGGAGTCTATCCCCTTTTTACTAACACTAGACCAAGGAAATGATTTGGGCATCTAAGGTGGAGCACCACACCTGCCATCAGCTCCTCACTTTACTGCACAGATCCCTGTCAGTTGGTGAGGGCTGGTATCGAACCCCAAACCTTTTGGTTCCTAGTTTGATGCTCTACGACTGAGCTAAATATATGTTATATATATCGGGTTCTCTCCTGGTCAGAAGTACTTGCTGTGTCTAGCCACACTGATGAGATGGGAATCATTTTTAAACACGGTGTCTATGGATGACTTTATTATATTATATATATAAGTTGTCGGGTGGGCCTAAAGTCGGTATCAGCCAATCGGCGAGGAAGTCTATCACTTTTCACTAGTGCTAGACCAAGGAGAATATTTTAGCGTCTGAGGTGGATGCGCCAACAAGCCTACACATCAGCTCCCTTACTTTACCGCACAGATCCCCTGTGTTTACTCATACGCGAGTTGGCGAGGGCTGGTATGCGAACTAGGAACCTTTCTGGTTTCTAGGCCGAAACACTCTACCGACTGAGCTAAACCTGTGCCTTACTAATATATTATATATATATATATATATAAATATATATATATAATATATATATATTATATATATATATAATATATATATTATATATATATATATATATATATATATATATATATATATTATATATATATATTATTATTATATATATATATATATATATATATATGTATGTATATATATATATAATATTATATATATTATCAATCCATCGTCCCTGAAGAAGGTTCCTAGTTCGATACCAGCCCTCGCCAACTCAGCGTAGAGTAACACAGGATCTGTGCGTAAGTAAGAGCTAATGGTGTAGGTGTGGCGCTCACCTCAGACGCTTAAATAACTCCTTGGTCTAGCACTAGTGAAAAGGTGATAGACTTCCCTGCCGATTGGCTGATAACCGACTTTAGGCCACGCCGACAAATAATAATATATTATATATAAAGTCATCCATAGACACAGTGTTTAAATGATCGCCATCTCATCAGTGTGGGCTAGACAACAGCAAGTAACTTCTGACACAGGGACGAAACCCGATATATATACATATATTTAGCTCAGTCGGTAGAGCATCAAACTAGGAACCAAAAGGTTTTGGGGTTCGATACCAGCCCTCACCAAACTGACAGGGATCTTGCAGTAAAGTGAAGGAGCTGATGGAGGTGTGGTGCTCACCTTAGATGCCCAAATCATTTCCTTGGTCTAGTGTTAGTAAAAAGGGGATAGAACTCCCTTGCTGTCTGCTGATACCGCTAGGCAACTCCCTTGCTGTCGGCTGATACCGATCTTAGGCACCCAGCAACTATAATGGAGAATGTCAGTAATGTCTGTCTGTAATCAAACTAGTCACTGATTACATCACAATACCTCAAAGGAATTGTGTAAGTTTATGCAAAAGCAAATTTAATTTAGTCTCAAGTCTCAACTATATTTAGCCAAGTAAGAATTTAAGCAATGATGGACAAGAAAGTTAAACTGAAATGCTTCTTGATTCATTTGTGTTTGATTATTATAATATATATATTATATATATTATATATTATATATATATATAAACTACATATATATATAAAACTACATATATATATATATATCATAATGAAGATATCACTGTCTGTCTGTCGTAATAAAACTATGTCACTGCTTTTCACACAATACACCTCAAGGAATTGAGTAGTTATCTAGAGTATTTAATTAATATTATTAAATATTTTTCAAATCAGTTTACTGCCTTTTGACATCAAAAAACCTGGATAACTGCACAAACTTTGCACTTGACCTGGTAGCATCAAGGTTCTATCAGGAATGTTGACAAAGCTAAATGGAGTATGTAAGAAAGTGAGCACAGGAGCCGGCACAGGCCCAGGTGTATGCACAACAAACATAACAGTGTGTCACAGCTGCATGAACGTTGTACCTGTTGTTTTGTATACCTTTCTTTACTTTCTCTATTCTTCTTCTGGCGTCTTTGACATCTTACGTCTCTCTAACGTCTGGACTTCATCTTGGGGACTTCGTGGTCTGGTCTCCATTGGGAGTTCTCTTATCAGAAAGCCCCGTGTCATGTGGTAGTTTTTTTAGATAATAACAAAGACTTCGATTTCACTTAGATCATATTTTATTCTGAAATCCACCAAGACTAACCTGCGCAAAGATTGAGTCGGCAGCGTGGCATACACGACTTACCGCCATTGTGGGCTTTTGGCCGGATCTGACTAAAATCTATTTCTAAATCTAAACTGGAAGAGGGTCTCTCCACGCGATTTCTCATGGTATCTACTGAAAGGGATCAGGATGAGGTCAAGCCTTGTCCTCATCTTCAAGGCCGTACACAAATATCAAGAATCTAATAATTATGTAATGTGTCCCTGATGATTTGGACACCTTAGTGATTGGGATTAACACTTGTAATAAGATTTTAATTTAGAAATTCGGGGAAGAATATCTAATTTCAATTTCAGATAATACTAAAACACAAGGTAATGTTGGCTTTAATCAAAATAAATAACTTAGACATATATCAATAAATCCAAGTTTAATCACCTAAGACTCTATATAATAATATGACAATCTCATCATTGGTCGTAAAACTATTAAAACAATAGCACAAAGCGGATTTTAACAATGTTTATTGTTTTGGATCCTTTGAAAATAAATGCTAGCTTCCGTCTTTTTTGATTTTAAATCAGCGGTTCCCTCTTTGGCCCCCCGCAAAGACCTATAATCAACAGTTTATCGCGAAAAATACACACGATGAAATATGACTGCAAATTAATCAATATCTTGAATTAATTGAAGTGATCAGGGTGGACCTGACTAATGGCAATAAAGGGGTACTCCACCTCCTTAAAGCTCTGAATTGGAACTTCACGCATTAGATACCAGTTTTTAACATCATACCCAGGACATTAACAGCCTCAGCTACTCCATCAAGCATTACAAACTGAAAACTCAGTTGGTTATTACTGTGTACCTTTTATGGATAATATATATATAATACACCAACACACACTATTATGTGTGTGTGTGTGTGTGTGTGTGTGTAAGATGAATCAATTGACAGTTTAAAGTAATGGGATGAATTCTAATTTGGGAAATCAATCTCATTGTACATCCATACTGTAGCTCTGAAGGTGCAACTTAATAGATTCATACAAGGTTGTTAAATATAAATCCCTCAGAGACTCAATTTATAATAACTAATAAATTAAATATATAACAATATTTAACTTTCAAAAAAGAAATTTTTTAACAATTCGTCATAAGACAAATTTCTATCAACCAGACAACTGAATAAGTCAAGCCAATTCCAGATAGATTTTGTAAAATCTATCTGAGAGTCCTACGACATTTAGTTCATAAGGTCAATTCTCAGAGTTTGTTTGAATCAGAAATTTTTCCTTTTCCTAGACTGTTTTGTTGCCTTTGCAAGGCTAGACAACCAATCTTTTTTACTAATTTACACCCTAGATGAAAGAGAACAGAAAGATTAATGCTTTCCCCAAAGCTTCAACCAGGAATTGAACCAAAGGTCGCCATTCCATTTTCCACCAATGATAACCATTACACAGAGCACGCCTCTGTACAATAAAATTGAGACAAAAGCACGAGAAAAGTTAGCGAGACTCTGTGGTGGAAATTAAATTCAAGACAGTCGGGGATTAAAATACTGCAGTACTTCTTGCTCTTCTGGCATCACGACAGCTATGGTTTATTAATCCAGATTGGAATATTTATCATTTGAGAATTAGGATCTGAAAATGGAATGGATCAGCAAATTAATCCCTTAACTTGCATCGGGGAAAAATCGATCAGATTTTGATTCCTCGTATCAATTTACATGTGCCAAGATGTTACTGTATACGAAGGCTTTCAATTTATCTGGCATTTATATATACAAATGAAACATGGGCCAATATTTCATATATACATTATACCATATATATATATATAGTATATAATATATATATATATAATATCCTACATAGATAGCCAGTTTTGAAACCCCCCTCCCTCCCCCCCCTCCCCCCCCCCACCTTTTATATTGTAACGTAAATTAGCTGTATTAAAATAAAACAGGTTAATGCCTTCATTCAATAAACAATATAAATAACTGCTAATTTGTTCAAAACGATCCTTTTCAGTTTGTCCATCCCAGACAATATATATACATATATAGAAAGCAATTGGTAATTTGCTTGAATGTTTGTTTTTATTGTTTTGAATTTTGCATCAATCCTAATATGTAATTATTATATGATATTTAATATATATTAATATAATATTTAATCTATTTAAAGTTAAAAGAAAAAGAGAAAAAAAGTACTCAGAAAAGATATTTCTTAAAAAAAATGTTGTTTTAAATTATTTAGTTTTTTTCTAATCAATCTAATACATAATTTAGATAATCTTTTATTTACTATTTACTAAAAAAAAAAAATTTAATTAGAGAACAAAGGGGAAAAAAAAGAAATAACACAAAAAAAAGAAAAGAGGGAGAAGGAAAGAGAAAAGAAAAGGGAAAGTGAAAAAAAGTTAAGAAATATAATATGGATATTATTATCTCATTACTATTCAGAACTAATTACTAATAGTAACAAGATAATAATATCCATAATTATAATATATTTAATTGAGTTATAATATATATATATATATATTAGTATATATATATATATATAAAAGAGCAATGTGTGTCAAAATGTATCAAGATTGAAGCTATTTACAAGATGAAATGAACAATGAATGAAATGTTAATTTTTTCTCAGAATACAATTTTTTCTCAGAATACAAAGGTGTGTCAAAAATAAAAAGTTTAAATCTATAGTTACCAAGATTAAGAAATGAACAATGAATGGAAATGTTATATTTTCAGATTACAAGGTGATGCCAAAAAGTACAAGAAATCTCAATACTTTTTGACAAGACACTTGTATATATATAAATAATAGGAAAAACAAAATGGTTCCAAAAAAAGATGAATTTTATCATGCTTATGTCGACTTAAATGTTTCGGTTTATATAAAACCTCTTCAGGACAATATTCTAATATGAAGTATGTAACCAATCACGTCAACAAACTTTGCATATGAATCGCTGATTAAATTGAAGCGGTTATGAGATTTTTCTCGCAA
>CM042165.1:41913701-41931162 GCA_023376005.1 Doryteuthis pealeii | reverse complement strand
ATCGTCTGGAAATGGCTACCAAAAAACTGGGATCTGCGAATTAGTGGCCAATAAAAGCTGTTAACTCCACACTCCCTAGAGCTCCCACCAAATAGTAATGAGTACTGATGAAAAAGAATAAGATTTTAAAAGCCATGGACTTCCCATATCCCAGCCTCATTTAACATGGACTCATATGGCGACAAAAAAAACAAAAAAAAACAAAGTGGCTCTGATAGTTATTTCTCTGAATTTATGGATAATTGGACAACATGGCATGTGAATAAAGCGGCATTGGTTTAAGAACAGTTCTAAGTGACAGATCTAAGTGATTATTCTTCGGTCAGCAGGTTCAATCCTGTTCCAAGGGCAATAGTAACATAGAATAATAAATAAAACAGCTTAACACCTGTACCCCAGCTATGTTAGCGGAATGAGAAACAGGATACCCTTCATGAACTTGAATAAAGGGTTGGGTTCAAAGTTCTGTGATAGATCCTAATTACATCCAAGAAGTTTTCCCGATTACAACCAAAAGGTCCCAAGTTCGAAAAGAAGGTTCCCAGTCCAACAAGAAATACATGAAGAAGGCCAGAGTGCACATTAGCCGAAAACATGCTAAAGCATTAACTAAAAAGATGAGGACAATAGGCCGAATAGTCAAATAATACTAATGGGTCTGATAGTAACTAAAATAAAATGTTGATCGAATAAACTAAGTTCAATCCAAATAAATGAACCATCCCTGTCGGCTGGGCTTAGAATGGCACCGACTTGCACCTCTGCAGAGGTAAGACTCCCCCAGTGAGGGCCACCTCTTGCGCGCTGGGTGGCGACCCTTGATGCTTAAAGCGATAGAACTCAGATGGATGAGCAGTTCATGACTTGCCAATATCCACTTTGGCCCTATTCTTGGGCTAGTACGGGTGGTCGGAGAGGCCCCCTCCAAATCAATCAGATTGATTCACATCAAGCCCTAGAACCTATATGATTTTCCCAACCCTATTGCCCTTATGCAAGTCCCAACCCCTTTTTGCATATCATATGGATGATAGAAGGTGGTGCTGAGGGTCTACATGTCCTGCGGAATGCATGTTAAACTACTATCAGAGTGGTGAGGTTCCAGTTTGGGAGGTAGCCGGGATGCATGGGAGCCACCCCTTCATCATCATTTGCTCCCTGGTCCACTCTGAGCCAGAGTGGTATACCTGTTAGGGTCCCATCTATGGGTTAAATAGAAAAATGTTTTATAAAAAAATGATTATCCATTAAAGAATTGATTTATTCAAAACTGTTATCGGCATTAAATGACCCACTGAGGTTGATATTGCCGTAAAACAAACAAACCAAAAACCAAATATGATCGCCCCTGGATCAACTGGCGGAAAAATAATTACACCAACTTGCATCTCAGCATAGGATTCAAGATCCCAACGAAATGGGGCTTCATGTTAGCGCCCATATAATGCGTGATCCGTAGATGCTTAGGATGACCCTGCGTGACTAAGCAGTATATGCATGCAACACTCAACTGTTGCCCTTACTTAAGCTAGACGGTGGTCAGAGAGGCCCCCTCCAATCAATGAAAACAAAGAAACTACAAAGCATAGGACTTGAAGTGACAAATATGTCTAAAATAATTCTGCCAAACAAGATAAATATGCCTTTTTATTATTTATTTATTTATAATACTCTTGGATACTCATACTATCAATATAACTCAAAATCTTTATATGTACGGCTTGAGTTTCTCAATTTGGTTGGAATCCTATCAAAGTAAAACCTTGATATGATCCACTTATATATAATATAATATATATAAATATATATATATATATATTATATAATATATACACATATAATATATATATAATACATATATATATATGATGAGTCTATTTTATGTGTATATATCATATCTATATCTATTAATATATTATGTGTGATGGTTATATATATATGTCTCTATTATAAGATTTATGTGAAAATAATGTTTGGGCGAGTTATTAGAAGCATGTTCCTAATAACCATTCTTCTAATGAACAACAAAAACTTCATATACATTTCTCAAAATACGATAATAATAGACATATATATATAAAGACTATATATATAATATAGTATATAATTATATATATTATTTCAACTGTAGTATGCCGTTTGGTACTAGTTATACTAGAAAAAGTAATAGTATCCAACGTTACAGTGTTTAGAGAGTGCTCAATATCCTGGACAGAGCGTTGATAGTCTGAATCATTTCAACTACTATATATACTAATATATAGCAGAGAGAGGACTACTAGAACTACTCATAGATATATAGATATAGATATAGATATGCATACTATACAGCTATAAAAATACGATTCGTCCAGATATATCCAAGAAGGAAGCATATGTTGGACTCCACAACACACACACATATATCATATATATATTAACTATATAATATATATATATATATACTAATACTATATATCATCATAACCAAATAAACAAACACCCCACCCAAAACACACACATTACACAACAGACAGGTTTGCGAAGAGCAATGAGACCATCACCAATGGAAGATCACGAACAACAACTTTCAGTTCTGGAGAATCTTCTGTAGAGAGATTCTTATCCAAAATATAAGGAATAAATTACATTTAATAAACACCCCATAGTTACCCTTCAAAACCAACTAAACAAACATATATATATATATATATATTAATCAACCACTATGTATGAGCAAGAGTAATAGATACAAAATCAACTTTCTACGCTGCGACTAGGGGAGCCACTAGGAGCCTGAGGGCAGATAAGGACATGCAAAGGACAGAGGCAGCTCTCAATGAGGAGCGCGACTTAATGCTACCCTGTAGGAGTTCAAACTGTAAGTACTAGCTATTATATAATTCATAGCAGCTTATTAACTAATTATGTACCCGTAGTTAGAATATTTTGAATTAGGGTAAGTAAGATTTAGAATAACAGTGTTCTTGAAAAATTAACTGACACTTATGGACAGTAAGTATCCTTTTTACTAGACCTTTGAAAAAACGCACCATACAGATATATGAAATACATATACAGCACAGATTCAGAGTGAGTGGACTCAAAGTTGCTCACTCGAGGGTCCAGTATCTCCCCTGTGGTGGAATCAATTATGGCATGATGTGAAAGTAAAGCTTTATTCAGAAAACAACCAAGATCTTATTGCTGAGTTTTAATATTAAAACATAACCATGAACCAGCCCAACACAAAGAAATCAACCCCCAGCAGAAAGCCCTGAAGAGAAGTCAGCCAACGAAATGGGGCTAATAGAATCATATATCATATATGATATATATATATATATATAATTTTACTGTATTCTGTTGCTATGTTGACGATCCACTATATATGTATATATACAACAGGATTGTATAATGATGACAATACATATGTTCCTCACCCGTAGTCGTTTTGAGCTCTCTTGAAAATGGATTTTTTGGTTGGCCGCAAATTATTGCTAAAATAGCCATAGCTCTCCTATAACATGAATTTGATAAACTTCCTAGTAACCCTTATATATTTATATAAGTAAATTTCCGATCTCAAAAGGAGGTCATGTAGGTGAGGCCAGCAGCGTATGAACAAATCGGTCGATTTTTTGATCCCAGGCAGGAAACAGCCTGCATGTCTAACTGAACTGATGAGACGTGATACATGAAACAGGACTGTATGCGGATGACAATTATATATTGTACTATATGCATATATATTTTGTCATCCACAGACACTGTGTTTCAACGTATCACATCACCTCAGTGTGGTTAGACATAGCAGGCTACCTCCATCTGGGATAGAAACCCAACTGATTTTTCATCATTCTGGCATCTTAACCACTTGGCCATCAGCCACCCGCAGGGAAGAGATAGATTTTGACTGAATAAATGTATACATAGGTATAGTTATTAACTAGCTTAGTTTAGATGTGGCACAAGGCCAGAAGTATGGGGTGCCCAATGTGAATCAAACTCTCTGGTCTGTGAATCTAGCTTGCTAACCATTATACCATATATATAATATATATATATATATATTATATATATATACTAGAATAAAACATCACCCATTGGGCTCTAGGTAGATAATTGGGATAGGGAAAAGTAAGTTTGCAAAGCAAATTAAAATTTTTTAAAATTGATAAATGCAGCTGGAGAATTAAAGAAGAACATTCTATTTCACACTCTCTAATCACTCTCTTTACGCAGACAGAAAAGCTAACACATATAAATAGGAGGTAATCAAAATATACATAGAGAGGGGAAAGTGACAGACAGAAAGTGAAGTGAGAGACAGGTCAGTTTTTGACTTAATTTGAAATTACGACCAATTAAAATGGATTGTTTTTCAAACATAACTCAATCCTAGAACTAAGGAGTATTTTGATATGAATTTTGTGTCATTAAACTATTATATTTAATTAGAAAGTTAATGAAACTAAATAAGAATGAAAATAAAAAGGTTTGAAACAGAACAACTAAAACTTACTCTTCCTTCACTCATGTCTTTCTCAGCTAAATTTTCCTAATTTAACTATTTTGTTAAAATAGGAAGTAAAGAATAAAATTACAGTTATTTCTTCTTGTTAATGGATTTCTTTTAAGATTTATCTCTGGGATTTTTGCTCATATTCATTAAGATAAAACCAAACAAATAGAAATCAATAATACTATGCCCATATTTATTAAAATCAAATCTTTAATATCAATATGGAAATTAGCCTTTCTCATTCACACTGTAAACCTCTATTTTGTTGTATATATAAATACAATTGCATGTTATTTGTATGTAGATATAGTCAACGCCAAGGGTCCAGTGGCTTTGACCCTGGATCTTTATAAGTTAATAGCGTCAATCCCAGGGGGCTGTCTCCCAGGCAATACGTGCCCCCTTGATTTAAAGGGACAGGGCTGGGTTTATTGCCTAGCGCCTGAGGCCCCCCTTTGAGGGGAATGCTGACGGGATCAACACACGGTTTTTTCCACCTTCCACCCATGAGTCTCCGCTTTTGGGTGGGCCCTCATAAAACGAAACCTTGTGTCCAACCCATATAAGTGGGTATGAGGTAAAATAAAATGTGGATAAAGCTAACAGTATTAAGAATGTAAAATTAATTTATTAATAATTGTAGTTTAGATGAGAATAAAATCATAGACAATGTGACGTCTATAACTAAGGGAATTGTGAATTGAGTAATAATATAGATTCGATTTCAAACACACAATCTCCATTATAATAAGATATATTCCAGCTGGAATACTTGAATGCATCTGACACAGTTGTATAGTCCAACAGCTGATCTATGATTTCTATACACTTTAACCAAGACTAATAGACTACATATTCATACATGATATCAACTGCATGGGATGAATGCTCTCATTCAAAAAATTCATTGACCACAGCAAACATCTTTAACTCTTTGTCAATGACCAACAATCAACTTCTAACAATCAGAGATCTCAAACCATTGTTATATATATATATATATATATATATATATATATATATATATATATATATATATATATATATGTATGAAGATTAAAACAATAGATAAATACATATAATCCATATATACGCATATCCACATATAATCATACATAAACACACACACATATATATATATATACATACACACACACATACATACACATACACACGAGTATACATATACATATATATACATACGTATACACACATATATATATACAAAATGTATACACGTATGCAAGGACGTATCATGTTATATTGTTATATAACATGATATATGTGTGTGTGTATGTATATAATAAATATATATGTATGTATGTGTGTGTATATATATATATATATAATATATATATATATATATATATATATATATATATATATTATAATCCAAAAGTCCAGAGAAGAAATCTTCCTTACAACACAATAGTTTTATTTAAAAAACTGTCGCAGTTTGAGAGCTCAATTTGTGCTCTTAATGTTAGAGTCACAGAGCAAATATATAAGTAAAGAAAAAACAAATGACTTAGAGATTGAGCTTATAGTCTATTTCAGGGAGCTTTCTAAGCTATAGTCTATTTCAGGGAGCTTTCTAAGCTCCCTGAAATAGACTATAATGCTCAATCTCTAAGTCTTTTGTTATTTCTTTACTTATATATATATATATATATATATACATATATGTCTATGTATGATTATATGTGGATATGTGCATATATGGATTATATGTATATATATATATATATATATATATATATATGCCAGTTGGTGAGTATGTACCCCTTTATCACAATTACTCTCATGTCCACCCTCACCTAGTAGTTGTACCTGTTAGGGTCCCATCTCTGTGGTATATAGATCAATAAATGAGTATTAAAAAATTTGTTTTAAAAAACTGAGTTTGAAAAAAGAAAATGAATACCCAACTGGGTTAGAGGGGGGAAACCTGGTGTATTGATTTATTTATTTTGAGACTTAAAGTAAAATTTCAATGCTATTTCTACACATATTTTGATTCTTAAATATCTTCAAATATAAATCAAATCTTCATCATTTTTGCACAAAAAGCAGGAACCTGAGATATTTAATGTGTATATATATTTACTTTTATTTTTGTACTTTCATCTGGACATACATACATACTCACCAACAGACATATATATATATATATATATATATATATATATTATATATATATATTTATATTGTATGAATGTGTTTAAGAAAATAAAAAAGAAATTATAAGGCTATTGACAATGCAATGGAAAAACGATAACTGAAGAAATTGATGTTTATTTACCTGATTCCTAAATTTTTGGGATAAAATCCCATCTTCAGAGGTTTCAGAATTATGTGTGTTTTTTAATACATATATTACAGCACTGCCGTGATATTTACCAGTGCTGTAATATATGTATTAAAAAACACACGTAACTCTGAAACCTCTGAAGATGGGATTTTATCCTGAAAATTTAGGAAACAGGTAAATAAACATCAATTTCATCACCTATCGTTTTTCCATTGCATTGTCAATAGCCTTCTAATTTCTTTTTTTCTCAACATATATACATTTATATATATATATATATATATTATATTATATATATATATATATATATATATATTGAGGCGCGTGTGGCTAGTGGTTAGAGTCGTGGAAAATAGACTCGTTGATTCGAGTTCAATTCCTAGACGAAGCTGTTGGCATTTCACATAGCGCTAATACCCTTGGGAAAGGTATGAATCCATATATTCTCCCTCTAGCTATGGGTTAAATAGTAGGGCAGGCTGGACCCTTCAGCCTTGGGTAGGTAACCAGTCTAGGAGAGAGATAACTCTGAATTCAAAATTCCTTAGGTCGGTCGTTGATTGGGTTTGTGGCAACCCTTGATGCACCAATTCTTTCCTATCGACTGTGCCAAAATGTGTGGATGGTCCAACACAAGCCTTCACCACAATAAACAAATCACTGTGTGGGTGTTCATTGTATGTATGAACCCTCATGCGTCGAAAATCGATGAGAGAGTCCATAATATATATATATATATATATATAGCCTGTAATTGTTAGAGATTTGGGACATATAATGTTATGAAATATATTGGGATCTGTGGGATTTTAAGGAAATACACCCAAGGCACAAAATTAATGGTTGACTGAAATTGGCTGCTGATACAAAAAAAAAAAAAGATGGAGCAGGGTAACTAAGACCTCTGAATGAGATTTTAATGAAGGGTCAACATCAAGCAAAACCCAAAAGGATACAGGACTTACACTCTACCACCTGCCTAATTGGTTCCTGGACTCTCAACACAACCCTCAAAGAACTTACATCAGAGTTTATTCAGAAATCGAAAAATATATAAAATCTCCCATGAATTCTGTTACCATTTCAATAAAATTAGTGGTCTGATGAAATTTATATGCATATACATATACATATGGATAGAAATAGATCTACAACTGCTAATATAACCACTTGTTAATCCTTTTTCTTCACCAAACATATATATATATATATATATATATATATATTCACCAAACCCTCCACACAAGCAGGATGCGATACAAGGTCAATTTCTTAAGTAGAGTTTAACTGGTTTGAATTCTGAGTTTTCCTTCTCCTAGACTGGTTACCTAGCTATGGTTAAAGAAATCAGTCTTTCCTGCTATTTACCCATAGCTGGAGAAAGAATTGGATTCATACCTTTCCCAAGGGTATTAGCGCTATGTGAAATGCAAACAGCTTTGTCCAGGAATTGAATTTGGGGCGATGAGACCATTTCCCATGACTAGATATGAATATATATATATATATATATATATATACATATATATGGTATTTGTGGAAAAGGTGACTTACCAGTGAAACAGGTCACAATGGTTAGTTGATGCAAGATTCACAATGATAAGGCAGCGATATAACAAATATAAAGTGCTCAATACATTGGTAGAGCATATTTATTATGATAATGGTGCACAGTAATCACCTACTCGTGTTTCCCCATAAGGATCTTCAGGGTTAAATCCACTGGATTAATCAAGATATTGATTAATTGCAGTTGATTGCACGTGTGTATCTGAAGATCCCTATGGTGAACCTCAAGTAGGTTATTACCGTGTACCATTATCATAATATATATATATATATATATATGAACTTTATTACTGCAAGTAGCATTAAACTCATCACTGACAATTACATGCTCTTTAAACCCATCTTGGGGAGAATCTATGGGAGAGTCATTAACGTACTGGACTGCGGCATTGTAGCAAGTGAGTTTAAACTCCCATCACACTATTATGTTCACTTTCAGACTAATACCATTGGGAAAGGTATGAACCCCCTAATCCACCAAGCTATGGGTTTAATAACCACTACTATTCTTCTTCAAGGATGGCTTTGGCAATAAATCTGAAAGTTGATATGCCAATGAACAGAAACCTACTCAAATCAAACCTTAGACCCATTTTTATCTTCACTACATTTAAACATTTCTGCACGGAAATACTGAAGTACTTTTTCGTCCTGGCTCTCAATAAGTGCTATTTCTGATTTGAGGCAGTAGAATACACTAACTGTACCTCTACTGAGCAAAAGACCCCACCCACAATTGGTCCACCTGTTGGTCATGAGTGGTGACCTGTGATTCTTAAGGACAGAATCCTCGTGGCTAAGCAGTACCTGATATGCAACACTCCACTTTAGTCCTTAGACTAGATGGTCAGTCAGAGAGACCCCCTCAAATCAATTGTCTCATCACGTCAAGACCCAGCGACTATATGATTGTCCTGACCAGATTACAGCAACCCCCAACCCCTTATTATTGGCTAGAAATCAGTGGCTGAAGGTCTTAGTGTCCTGGGTATGATGTTAAACTGCATCTAATGGGGAAGTTCCAATTCTGGAGATTTGGAGAGTGTAAGAGTGCCCCATCACTGCTATTGCTCCCCGTCCACCCTGAACCAGAGTGATATTACATGTTAGGGTCCCATCTATGGGTTAAATAGATGAAAAAAATGTGTTTAAAAAAAATTTGGTTTAAAAAAATATTGAGTTTAAAAAAAAAATTGTATACCCAACAAGAATTAATAAAACAAAACATCTCGGCATAAAATAACCCAACTGTTGACATGCCATAAAATCCAACCAACCCACCAACCAACCAGCAAGGACTCATTTTCAATTGTTTCTGAAAATTTCTCAGTCTGTTTTCATAAATACTGGTGGTTGACCCTCACCCACATCCTCCTAGCACCTATATGATAAATAGCAGAGGGCTTTTTGTCATAAGGGTAATATACAGAATATGGTTGGACAATCATATAGTTTATATATATATATATATATATATATATATATATATATATACCTGGAGGCACGTGTGTAATGTGTGAAATGGACTCAGTGACCCAAACTCATTTGCTGAATGATGCTGTTTGCATTTCCCATAAGGAATATCCAACTATTCTCCCTCCAGCTATTAATAAGTGGTAGAGTAGGCTGACCTCTTTGATCTCGGTTAGGCAAGTAGTCTAGGAGAAGGAAACTTTGAATTCAATGCATATATATATATATATATATATATATATATATATATATATATAGCCATGTCACCAGGGCTTCGGACTGTATCCTCTACAGAGGGTAAGACCTCCTAAAGAAGTGGTGTTTTGGGTATAAGATTAACCTGGTATGGATCCATTTCTGGACAAAAGTTTGGTGCATGCCGGAGGGTTCCATTCATGGGTCAAATTAATCTGTTTAAAATTATTTGTATTCGAGAGGACTGTGTGAAAAAAAGTCTTTAAAAAAAAAAGATTTTTGAGATGAGGTTTTGGTTTTGCTTGGTTTATTTGTTTTATGGCAAATCAACCCTTTTCGAGTCATTTCATGCCAAAGCAAGTAATTTAGATAAAAGTTTCTATGTTTCAAGTTCTTAATATCTTCAACATAGTATAGATCATTTTTATTAACTTCATTTGGTTTAGTTTGGTTTGTTTTGGTTTAATGGTATAATAACCCTGTGGGTTATTTAATGCCAAAAAAAAACTGTTAGTGTCAGATAAAAGTTGGCACTAAAGTTTATTTTTGTAGATGTATTTCTTGAAAGTATTTTTTATCTGATTCATAATTTTCAATATATTTTTATTTCTCTTAAAAAGGATAAAATGTCATTCATGTTAGTATTTTCAAATACAATAAAAGGAACAAATGAGAGTGGGAAGTACCCCTACATTATCATTACACCCAGGTCTATCAAAGTGATAGTACTTGTTAGGGCCAGGTCTATCAATGTGATAGTACTTGTTAGGCCAGATCTATCAAAGTGATAGACTTTGGCCAGGTCTATCAAAGTGATAGTACTTGTTAGTGCCAGGTCTAATCAATGTGATAGTACTTGTTAGGCCCAGCTCTATCAAAGTGATAGTACTTGTTAGGGCCAGGTCTATTAAAGTGATAGTACTTGTTAGGGCCAGGTCTATCAAAGTGATAGACTTGGGCCAGGTCTATCAAAGTGTTAAGGTCATATCAAAGTTAGGCCAGGTCTATCAATGTGTAGTACTTGTTAGGGCCAGGTCTATCAATGTGATAGTACTTGTTAGTCAAAGTGATAGTACTTGTTAGGGCAGGTCTATCAAAGTGATAGTACTTGTTAGGCCCAGCTCTATCAAAGTGATAGTACTTGTTAGGGCCAGGTCTATTAAATGTGATAGTACTTGTTAAGCCAGGTCTATCAAAGTGATAGTACTTGTTAGGGCCTAATATATGGGATAAATAGATCTCTTTACAAACTACTTCTTTTGGAATAGGAATATCAGAAACTTTGTAAGTACATGCAGCAAACAGATTATTAAGAAGTTGGTTGGTTGTATTTTAAGGCACGCCAATCTTTGTTGGGCTATTTTTATGCAAAGACATTTTGTTTTATCATTCTTGATAGGTACTCAAAAATCATTTTTTTAAACACATTTTTAATTCCTTTTTTTCTATTTAACCCATAGATGGGACCTTATCATGTATACCACTCTGGTCACAGTGGACCTGGAAGTAATGGTGATGAAGGGGTACTCCATATTCCCAGAGCTCCGAAATTGGAACTTCACCATTACATGCAGTTTAATGTCATGCTCAGTACACTAAGACTCACAGCCACTACCTTCTTGCACAAATATTGATTAAAAGGTTAGGGGTTTGAATAAGAGCAATAGAGTCAGGAAAATCATATAGCTACTAGGGATTGATGAGAAGGGGCTTCTCTGACTGCCCATCTAGCCTAAGTAAGGGCACCAAAAGTGGACTGTTGCATATCAAGGACTGCTCAGTCACCAGAGTTACAACCATCCTTAAGCATCACGGGTTACAAACAATGGCTAACAGGTCCGTCACAATTAAAGAATAATCAAGCTAAGTTCCAATTACTGTCGAATTGGTAAGACACGGCAACAAGCGGTTGTAACTTAATACAATCCCGTTCTGTTGCAATCCCACTGCAGACTGACAGGGTATTTATAAAACTCCACAATATCATATAAACCAAGCAGCCAATCAGAACTCAGGGAATGGAACCACCCAAATGCATGAATGACTATTCTTGATTTCTATTCTTGACCACTGCTTCAGTTGTGCTTAGCTAGTTGCTGTTATTCAAACCAACAGTAGACTAACTGACCTCAATAAACAACATGGGGGATTTTAACCCTCTGGCAGAGGTGTGCAGTAAGCATATTCTGCAGCCGAGTCGACGGGCGGACAAATTATTAAATAGAATTGTTACAAAAAGCAATATGATTATGTGATCAGAACTTTTAGAGAATAAACTTTTTTTTTTTTGGTACATTTTTTTTCTAAAAAAGTTTTTTATTAATATGATTTTAGACTTTGAAACTACAATACTTTATGAATTAGTAAAATTTATGATTTACTGATTCTATCCATAGCATATATAACTGTAGGTATGACTTCAATTTAGTACATATTCTCCCAAAAATTGTCAGCTATCACCATCCTACAAACAGATTGTTTGTTTACGTTCATAATGTCACCAAAAAAATGTAGTATATCTCAATTCAGAAACAAACGAGAAATCTGGAAAAAAACCCAAGCTAGTGTAATGATTAGAATCCCCACCTGTCAACCTGGCAGTTAGGGTTCGAATCACACACAGAGCAGTTTCTTGTCTATGACTCAGCCTATTAGGCATAATATGCCGAAATGTACATAACAGTGATTGACGTTTTCTCGATTTGTTTACCTTTTACATTTTGAACAGATATACCGCCTAATTCATTAATTATCAACTAATTAGTTTTCAGATCAGGTATGACTTCAATTAAGCACATATTTCCCAAAAATATATAACTGTGTATATATTATTCAGGCAACAGACATAGCAATGATAAAATTACAGAAATAAACACATATTTGTAGATCTATTGATTTATTTTTATTTTTTTATTTTATTTTTAAGAGCTTCTGGGGGTCAAATATTAAACTTAATTTACTTTGGTGCGTGCGGAGTACCTGATTCTTCTATTCTAATAAAAATTAATTTATTTTCTGTAATACTTAGACTTAAATCCTTTGGCATTAGATTGTCTGGAGAGAGACAAGAAGAATGAATCTTTAAAAAGCTCCATGTTGCGGATTACATCTCATTCTTCTATTCTAATAAAATTAATTATTTTCTGTAATACTAAATAAATACTAATAATAAAAAGGTGGAAAAATCATTTTTCTTAATTAAAGAACAATTGTTAGTAAATAATTTATAAATATATAAAAATCGATAAATGTACATAAAAATTTCTGAAATTATGTTGAGCCAAAATATAGACACTTCAACCACCGACTTCTAGCTACAATATACGTATAAAAAGGTGACGTAATAGCGATAAGGGCGTACTCCACACTCCCCAGAGCTTCCAGAATTGTAACTTTTATTATTAAATTTGTTAATGTCATAACCAGAACGATAAGACACTCAGGCACAGCCTTTTAGTATATATTGCGTTTAAAAATGGAATAATGGCTATGAAGGGTACTCCAACTCCCAGCAGCTCTAGAATTGGAACTTCACCATAAGATACAGTTTAAACACCCATACACAGCGACAGTAAGGCCATCAGCCACTGCCTTCTCTAGTACAAATATGATAAAAGGAATAATGCGCGATGAAGGGGTACCCCGCACACAAAACCCAGAGTTTTCAGAATGAAAGTTTCAATTAGATGGCGATGAAAAGGTACTCCACACTCCCAGAGCTCCAGAATTGCCGAACTTCACAATTAGATGCCAGTTTAACTCTTAACGATCTGTGAAAAATTTTCTAATCCAGAGCATTTCCTATAAGATATATAAAAAGCATGCTAAATTGACCTTTGCATCTAAAGTTACCCTGTTATTTCCCTTAAATCAAAGACTTCTAAATATGGTTTAAATTACATTTAAAACCACAAGGCTATCCGTTTTGGTGTGGAAGCTACCTTTTCATCCGCCATCTAATTGAAAAATTTTCAAATTCCTGAAACTCTGGGGTGTGCGGGGTACCCCCGTCATCCGCCATTATTCCTTCTTTATCATATTTGTACTAGAAGGCAGTGGCTGATGCCTACTGTCCTGTGTATTGGTGTTAAACGGTATCTTTTATGGTGAAGTTCCAATTCTAGAGCTCTGAGGGAGTGTGGAGTATGACCCCTTCATAGCCATTATTCCATTTTTTAACGCATTAATACTAAAAGGCTTGCTGCCTGAGTGTTCTTATCGTTCTGGGCTTATGACATTAAACCAAATTTATAATTAACAGTTCCAATTCTGAGCCTCTGGGGAGTGATGGAGTACCCCTCATCGCTATTACTCCCTTTTTTGTATCGTTATATGTACTAGGAAGTCGGGTGGTTTGAGTCTTATATTTCCTCCAACATATTCTCAGGAAATTTTTATGTAACATTTATCAGATTCTTTATATATTTATAAATTTAGTACTAAACAATTGTTCTTTAATTAAGAAAAATGATTTTTCCACCTTTTGATTATGTGAGTATTAAATTTAGTATATTACAGAAAATAAATGAATTTTATTAGAAATAGAAGAATGAGATGTAATCCAACATGGAGCTTTTAAAGGATTATTCTTCTTGCTCCCTCCAGACAAATCTAATGCCAAAGGATTAAAGTCTAGTATTACAGAAATAATTAAATTTTATTAGAATAGAAGAAATCACGGTACCACAAGCACCAAAAAGTAATATAAGTTTATATTTGACCCCAGAAGCTCTTTTTAAAAATAAAAATAAAAAAAAAAAAAATCAATAGATACAAATATGGTGTTTATTTCTGTAATTTATCATTGCTCTATGTCTGTTGCATCTGAATAATATATACACAGTTTATATTATTTTTGGTGAGAATATGTGCTTAATGAAGGTCATACCTGATCTGAAAACTAATTAGTTTTGATAATTAATGAATTAGGCCGAGTCTATATCTTGTTCAATATGTAAAGCGCTAAACCAAATCCGAGGGGAAAACGTCAATCACTGTATGTACATTATCGGGCATATTATGCCTAATCAGCTGAGTCATTAGACAGAAACTGCCTCTGTGTGTTGATTCGAACCCTAACTGCCAGAGTTGACAGGTGGGTATTCTAATGCAATTACACTAGCTGGTTTTCCAGATATTCTGTTCTTGTTCTGAATTGAGATATACTACATTTTTTGGTGCACATTATGAACGTAAACAAACAATCTGTTTGAGATCCGTGATAGCTGACCATTATTTGGCGAGAATATCTACTAAATTGAGAATCATACCTACAGTTATATAATGTATGGATAGAATCAGGTAAATCATAACATTTTATACTATTCATAAGTAATTGTTAGTTTCAAAGTCTAAAATCATTATTAATAAAACCTTTTTAGAAAAAAAGGATACAAAAAAAAAGAAGAAGGTTTATTCTCTAAAATCTGACACATAATCATATTGCTTTTTGCTAACAATTCTATTAATTATAGTTTGTCCGCCCAGTCGACTCGGGCTGCAGAATACTGCTTTTACTGCACCCTACTAGCAGAGGGTTAAAATTCCCCCATTGTTATTAGAGGTCAAGTTAGTCTACTGTGGGGTTGAATAACCAGCAAACTAGCTAAGCAACAACTGAAGCAGTGTCCCAAGATAGAAACCAAGGAATAGTCCATTCATGCATTTGGGTTGTTCCATTCCCTGAGTTCTGATTGGCCTGCTTGCGTTTATATGATATTGTGAGTTTTATAAATACCCTGTCAGTCGCAGTGGATTGCCAACAGACGGATTGATTAAGTTTACCAACCGGCTTGTTGCCCGTGTCTTACCAATTATTGCGACAGAATTGGAACTTTAGCCTTGATGTATTCTTAATTGTGACCACCTAGTTAAGCCATTGTTTGTAACCCGTGATGGCTTAAGGATGGAACTCTGCTGTGACTGAGCAGTCCTTGATAGGCAAACAGTCCACTTTGGCCTTACATTAGGCCTAGATGGGCAGTCAGAAAGCCCCTTCTCATCAAATCCCCTAGGTAGCTATATTGATTTTTCCTGACTCTATGCTCTATTGCAAACCCTAAACCTTTTAATCATATGTGTGCAAGAACGGTAGTGGCTGTGCAGTTCCTTAGTGTACTGAGCATGACATAAAACCTGCATTGTAATGGTTGAAGCTCTCAAAACAATTCGGAAGCTCTGGGCGAATATGGGAGTACCCCTTCCATTCACCATTACTTCCAGATCCACTGGACCCAGAGTGGTAGTACCATGATAAGGTCCCATCTTATGGCGTTTAAATAGAAAAAAAGATTAAAAAGTGTTTTAAAAAAAAAAATGATTTTTGAAGTACCTATCAAGATATGAATAAAAACAAAATGTCTTTGGCATAAAATCAGCCAACAAAGGAGAGGCGTGCCCCTTTAAAATACAACCACCCAACTTCTCTTAATAATCTGTTTGCTTGCATGTACTTACAAGTTATCTGAATATTCCTATTTCCAGAAGAAGTATGTACTGTTTTGTTAAGAGATCTACTTTATCCCATATATTAGCCCTAACCCAAGTACTATCACTTTGATAAGACCTGCCTTAACAAGTACTATCACTTTAATAGACCTGTTCCCTAACAAGTACTATCACTTGATAGAGCTGGGCCTAAACAAGTACTATCACTTTGATAGAACCTGGCCCTGAACAAGTACTATCACTTATGATTAGACCTTGCCCTAACCAAGGTTTACTATCAACATTGATAGACCTGGCCTAAACAAGTACTATCACTTGAAGACCTGGCCTAACAAGTACTATCACTTGATAGACCTGCGGACCTAACAAGAGTACTCATAAAACTTTGATTAGACCTGGCCCGATACAAAGTACTATCACTTGATAGCACCTGGCCCCCTAACATAGTACTATCACTTAATAGACCTGGCCCTAACCAAGTACTATCACTTTGATTAGAGGTGGCCTAACAAGTACACACATTGATAGACCCTGGCACTAACAAGTACTTATCCACTTTGATAGCCTGGCCCCAACAATATATCAACTTTGATAGATTCTGGGCCTAACAAGTACTATCACACTGATAGACCTGCGCCCTAACAAGTACTATCACTTTGATAGACCTGGGTTGTAATGATAATGTAGGCGCGTAACTTCCCAACTCTCATTGCTTCCTTTTATTGTATTTTGAAATACTAACATGAATGACATTTTATCCTTTTTAAGAGCAAATAAAAATATATTGAAAATTGATGAATCAGATAAAAAATACTTTCAAGAAATACATCTACAAAAATAAACTTTATGCCAACTTTTATCTGACACAACAGTTTTTGTTTGGCATTTAAAATAACCCACCAGGTTATTAACCATTAAACCCTAAAAACAAACCCAAAATCTAAACATAAGCAAGTTAATAA
>CM042165.1:41898701-41906201 GCA_023376005.1 Doryteuthis pealeii | reverse complement strand
AATTCATATCAAAATACTCCTTAGTTCTAGGATTGAGTTATGTTTGAAAAAACAATCCATTTTAATTGGTCGTAATTTCCAATTAAGTCAAAAACTGACCTGTCTCTCACTTCACTTTCTGTCTGTCACTTTCCCCCTCTCTATGTATATTTTGATTACCTCCTATTTATATGTGTTAGCTTTTCTGTCTGCGTAAAGAGAGTGATTTAGAGAGTGTGAAATAGAATGTTCTTCTTTAATTCTCCAGCTGCATTTATCAATTTAAAAAAATTTAATTTGCTTTGCAAACTTACTTTTCCCTAATCCCAATTATCTACCTAGAGCCCAATGGGTGATGTTTTATTCTAGTATATATATATATATATATATATATATATATATATATATGGTATAATGGTTAGCAAGCTAGATTCACAGACCAGAGAGTTTGATTCACATTGGGCACCCCATACTTCTGGCCTTGTGCCACATCTAAACTAAGCTTAGTTAATAACTATACCTATGTATACATTTATTCAGTCAAAATCTATCTCTTCCCTGCGGGTGGCTGATGGCCAAGTGGTTAAGATGCCAGAATGATGAAAAATCAGTTGGGTTTCTATCCCAGATGGAGGTAGCCTGCTATGTCTAACCACACTGAGGTGATGTGATACGTTGAAACACAGTGTCTGTGGATGACAAAATATATATGCATATATACATATATATTGTCATCCGCATACAGTCCTGTTTCAATGTATCACGTCTCATCAGTTCAGTTAGACATGCAGGCCTGTTCCTGGCTGGGATCAAAAATCGACCGATTTGTTCATACCTCTGCTCCACCTACATGACCTACTTTGAGATAGGAAATTTACTTATATAAATATATAAGGGTTACTAGGAAGTTATCAATTCATTTATTAGGAGAGCTATGCTATTTTAGCAAAATTTGCGGCCACCAAAAAATTCCATTTCAAGAGAGCTCAAACGACTACGGGTGAGGAACATATGTATTGTCATCCATATACAATCCTGTTATATATACATATATAGTGGATATACAAACATAGCAACAGAATACAGTAAATTATATATATATATATATATATATATATATATGATTCTAACTTAGCCCCCATTTCTCTGGGCTGACTTCTCTTCAGGGCTTTCTGCTGGGGGTTGATTTTCTTTGTGTTGGGCTGGTCATGGTTATGTTTTAATATTAAACTCAGCAAATAAGACTTGGTTGTTTTCTGATAAAGCTTTATTTCACAATCATGCCCATATTGATTCCACCACAGGGGAGATACTGACCCTCGGAGTGAGCAACTTTGAGTCCACTCACTCTGAAATCTGTGCTGTATATGTATTCTCATATATCTGTAATGGTGCGTTTTTCAAAGGGTCTAGTAAAAAGGATACTACCTGTCCATAAGTGTCAGTTAATTTTTCAAAGAACACTGTTATTCTAAATCTTACTTACCCTAATTCAAATATTCTAACTACGGGTACATACATAGTTAATAAGCTGCTATGAATTATATAATAGCTATATTAGTTTGAAACATCCTACAGGAGCATTAAGTCCCTCCTCATTTGAAGCTGCTCTGTCCTTTGCAATGTTCCTTATCTCCCTCAGGCTCCTAGTGCTCCTAGTCCAGCGTAGAAATTGATTTTGTATCATATCTTGCTCATACATAGTGGTTGATTAATATATATATATATATATTGGTTTGTTAGTTGGTTTTGAGGTAACTATGGGGTTGTTTATTAAATGTAATTTATTCTTAATATTTTGAGATAAAAATCTCTTCTACAGAAGATCTCCAGAACTGAAGTTGTGTTTTAGTGACTGTCCATTTGGTTATGTCTCATGCCTTTCAAACTCTGTCTGTGTGTATGTGTGTTTGGGGTGGGTTTTTTTTGGTTTAATATTATATAATAATATATATATATATATATATATATATATATATATATATATGTGGTGTGTTGGTGGAGTCCACATATGCTTCTTTCTTGATATATCTGATGAATCTATATTTTATATGTATATATCATATCTATATCTATATCTATATATCTTATATATCTATATCTCTCTCTCTATATATATATATATAGTTGAAATATTCAACTATCAACGCTCTATCACAGATATTGAGCACTCTTCTAATAACACTGTACGTTGGATTACTATTACTTTTTCTAGTATACTAGTACCAACCATACACATTAATATATATATATATATATATATATATATATATAATCTTATATATATATGTCTATATTATGTATTTATGAGAAATGTATATGATGTTTTGGTTGTTATTAGAAGAATGGTTATTAGAACATGCTTCTAATAACTCCCAAAACATTATTTTCACATAAATATATAATATAGACATATATATATAACACACACACATATATATATAGATATAGATATGATATATACACATAAAAATAGACTCATCATATATATATATGTATATATATATATATATATGTGTATATATATATATATATATATATATATATATATATTATATATATATATATATAAGTGGATCATATCAAGTTTTACTTTGATAGGATTCAACCAAAATTGAGAACTCAAGCGTACATATAAAGATTTGAGTATATATTTATATATATCCAGAGTATTATAAATAAATAAATAAATAAAAGGATATTTATCTTGTTTTGGACATGAATTATTTCGACATATTGTCACTTCAGTCCTATCTTTGTAGTTTCTTTGTTTCATTGATTGGAGGGGGCCTCTCTGACCACCTGTCTAGCTTAAGTAAGGGCCAAAGTTGAGTGTTGCATGTCATATACTGCTTAGTCACCAGGGTTCCATCCTTAAGCATCACGGATCACCATATATGGCCAACATGAAGCCCCATTGTTGGGATCTTAATCCTCTGCTGAGATGCAGTTGGTGTATTATTTTTCCCCAGTTGACAGGGCGATTCATATTTGGTTTTTGGTTTGGTTTGTTTTACGGCATATCAACCTCAGTGGGTCATTTAATGCCGATAAAGTTTTGAAATAAATCAATTCTTAATGGATAATACAATTTTTTTATAAAAACATTTTTCTATTTAACCCATAGATGGGACCCTAACAGGTACTACCACTCTGGCTCAGAGTGGACCAGGGAGCAATGATGATGAAGGGGTGCTCCACATTCCCCGAACCTCCAAAACTGGAACCTCACCATCTGATAGAGTTTAACATCATTCCCAGGACATGTAGACCCTCAGTCACCACCTTCTATCATCCATATGATCAAAAGGGGTTGGGACTTGCCATAAGGGCAATAGGGTTGGGAAAATCATATAGGTTCTAGGGCTTGATGTGATCAACTGATTGATTGGAGGGGGCCTCTCCGACCACCCGTCTAGCCCAAGATAGGGCCAAAGTGGAGTATTGCAAGTCATGAACTGCTCATCCATCTGAGTTCTATCCTTAAGCATCAAGGGTCGCCACCCACGGCCAAGAGGTGGCCCCACTGGGGGAGTCTTACCCCTCTGCAGAGGTGCAGTCGGTGCATTCTAACGCCCCAGCCGACAGGGAGGTTCATATTTGGATTGAACTTAGTTTATTCGATCAAACATTTATTTTAGTTACTATCAGACCCATTAGTATTATTTGGACTATTCGGACTATTGTCCTCATCTTTATTGTTATCTTTACAATGTTTCGGCTAATGTGCCCTCTGGCCTTCTTCATGTATTTCTTGTTGGACTTGGGAACCTTCTTTTCGAACTTGGGAACCTTCTTGTTGTAATCGGGAAACTTCTTGATGTAATTAGGATCTATCACAGAACTTTGAACCCAACCCTTTATTCAATTCATGAGGGTATCCTGTTCTCATTCCGCTAACCATAGCTGGGGTACAGGTGTTAAGCTGTTTTAATTATTATTCTATGTTACTATTGCCCTTGACCAGGATTGAACCTGCTGACCCGAGATAATCACTTAGATCTGTCACTTAGAACTGTCTTAAACCAATGCCTTTATTCACTATGCCATGTGTCCAATTATCCATAAATTCAGAGAAATACTATCAGAGCCACTTTGTTTTTTTTTTGTTTTTTTTGTAGCCATCACTAGTCCATGTTAAATGAGGCTGGGGAATGGGAAGTCAGGCTTTAAAATCTTATTATTTCATCAGTACCTCATTACTATTTGGTGGAGCTCTAGGGAGTGTGGAGTTAACACTTTATTGCCACTAATTCCAGATCCCAGTTTTTTGGTAGCCATTTCCAGTACGTGTTAAGACCCCATCTACAGGTTAAATAGACCTGGGGAATGGGAGGTCAGGTTTCTAGCTTTTTTTTGTAGAGCTCTAGGGAATGTGTAGTCAACTCTTTATAGCCATTACTCCCAGATCCACATTTTTTTGGTAGCTATGTCAAGTACATATTAAGACCACATTTATGGGCCAAATATACTTAAGGGGATTAAATCAAACTTAACTTAAAATTCCACCATCGTATGTCACCCTGCCAAAAGAAAAAAAAAACCAAAAATCAGGGAATTAACTGATTTTAATAAAATTTTCAGTGTAGATATACTAATGAATAAAAGATATAATTTACAAGTTATTTTATTTTAAAACTTATACATTTTTTCAGGTCAGTTAACTTTGAACCATGTACCTTTGAGAATCTGTATTATACCTCAAAGATATGTGGTTCAAAGTTAACTGACCTGAAAAATGTAAAAGTTTTTAAATAAAATAATGGGTGCATTATATATTTTATTTATTAATATATCAACACTGAAAAGTTCCTTAAATTCCGTTGATTTCCTGATTTTTGGTATTTTTGCCTTTTGGCAGGGTGACATACGATGGTGGAATTTAGGTTGGTTAAGTTTGATTTAACCCTAAGAGTGTGGGACAGGCTTCCAAGTTTTTTTGTGGAGCTCTAGGAAGTGTGTAGTCACCTCTTCATTTCTATTACTCCCAGATCCAGTCTTTTTTTGGTTGCCATATCTAGTCTCATCTATGGGCCAAATAGACCTGGGGAGTGTAGAGACATGCTTCTAAGTTTTCTGTGGAGCTCTAGGGAGTGTGTAGACATTCTTCATTTCTATTATCCACTCTTTTTTTATAGGTATCTCTAGTACCTGTTAAGGCCTCATCTATGGGCCAAATATATCTGGGGTATGTATAGTTATTTACTAAGCTTAGCTTAGATGTGGCACAAGGCCAGAAGTGTAGGGCACCCAGCGAGAATCGAACTCACTAACAATGGTCGGCTAATCTAGCTTGCTAACCATTATACCGTGTGAGGCACCCAACCTGGGGTATGTATAGTTAGGCTTCTAATTTTTTTTTCTTCAGTGCCATTACGTGCAGATCGACTCTTTTTTGGTAGCTATATCTAGTACATATTAAAGCCCATCTATAAGCAAAATATATCTGGGGAGTGTGGAAAAAGAACCCTATTTTTTTATGTAACTCTAGGGAGTGTGTAGTTACTGTTTCATTTCTATTCCTCCCAGAGCCACTCTTTTTTTGGTAGCTATCTCTGGTACATGTTAAAGCCCATCTATGAGGCTAAATATATCTGGGGAGTGTGGAGAAAAAACCCTGATTTTTTTATGTAACTCTAGGGAGTGTGTAGTCACTGCTTCATTTCCATTCCTCCCAGAGCCACTCTGTTTTGGTAGCTATATCTAGTACATGTTAAAGCTTATCTATGGGCCAAATATATCTGGGGAGTGTGGAGAAAGAACCATGCTTTTTAATTAACTCTAGGGAGTGTGTAGTCACTCTTTCATTTCTATTCCTCCCAGAGCCCCTATTTTTTGGTAGCTATCTCTGGTACATGTTAAAGCCCATCTATGGGCCAAATATATCTGGGGAGTGTGGAAAAAGAACTCTAATTTTTTATGGAACTCTAGTTAGTGTGTAGTCACTGTTTCATTTCTATTCCTCCCAGAGCCACTCTGTTTTGGTAGCAGTCTCTAGTACATGTTAAAGCCCATCTATGAGGAAAATATATCTAGGGAGTGTGAAGAAAGACCCCTAATTTTTTAATGTAACTCTAGGGAATGTGTAGTCACTGCTTCATTGCTATTATTCTCACCACTACTTTTGGTGGAAAACTGTTCTTAGTTAAAAGATTTTGCAAAAACTGGACTATTTTTCTTTTTAATAGATTTGCTATAACTACTAATTTCACAAAGAAAGTGAATAATCGGTCACCCTATACTAACAAAGCATTCATCAATTCTAATCAATAGACACTAATTAATTAAAGATATCTCATTGATTCGGTCAGCGTGAAGACTTTCGGTCAGATCGAATCTTTTGGAAACAATGGCATGGTTAGCTGTAAACCTTGCGGATAAAACCCCTGAGCAAAGTCGGATTCATTTGAATTGAGCAGACATGACAAGAACTGAAGAAACATATTTCTGATCAGCTTAACAAGAAACTGAATGATATATATTGATCTCAATTGAGCAGCAAAACAGATGTGGGATACAAGCAGAATCAAATAAACTTGATCCTACTGAATCTTTTATTGAATTGATCGACACTTATGAAACGAGGCTGGTCGAGTTTGCATGCAAAACGTCCAGCCTTGATTTAAATCCTCTGTCTCTCTGTCTGTCACTAACTTCAGCTACACAGTTAGTGGGGAGGGCATAACTACCAGAGTGGTAGTACCTGTTAGAGTCCCATCTATGGGTTAAATAGGAAAAAAAAAGACTTTGAAAAAAAATGTGCTTAAAAAAATTTGAGTTTTAAAAGAATGAATAAAGCAAAAAAAGTTTTCAGCATAGAATAAACCAACAAGGGTTGACATGCCATAAAATCCAACTAACCAAACCATACTAAAAAAAATGTGCTTAAAAAATTTGAGTTTTAAAAGAATGAATAGAGCAAAAAATTTTTTTTACCTGAGTGGTAGTACCTGTTAGAGTCCCTTCTATGGGTTAAATAGATGAAAAAAAAAGAGTCTGAAAAAAATGTGCTTAAAAAAATTTGAGTTTTAAAAGAATGTATAAAGCAAAAAAGTTTTCAGCATAAAATAACCCAACAAGGGTTGTTGACATGCCATAAAATCCAACTAACGAAACCATACTCATTCTTCTATTAAATTGACCGACACTTAAGAAATGAGGACTGTCAAGTTTGCATACAAAACATCCAGCCTTGATTTGTATCCTCTGTCTCTGTGTCCATCACTAACTTCAGCTACACAGTCACGGTAGCTACACGGGTTAGTGGGGCGGCTAGCATATGAAATAAAATTGTTATAATACCTACTAAGTAATTTTAAATTATATTCTTATTTTTCCTTTAGAATCAAAACTCAAAGATTGTAAACTTAGCGGAAATATTTACTAATTGATTAATAAACTTGATTCTACTGAATTGAGCAACACTTAAGAAATGAGGACTGTGGAGTTTGCATACAAAACCTCCAGCCTTGATTTGAATCCTCTATCTCTCTCTATCTCTGTTACTAACTTCAACTACAC
>CM042165.1:41878701-41893701 GCA_023376005.1 Doryteuthis pealeii | reverse complement strand
TATTTCTTTTTTTCCCCTTTGTTCTCTAATTTGAATTTTCTTTTTAGTAAATAAAAGATTATCTTAAATTATGTATTAGTATTAATAGAAAAAATAGATAATTTTTTTTTTTTTTAAGAAAATATCTTTTATGAGTACTTTTTTCTCTTTTTCTTTTAAACTTTAAATAGATTAAATATTATATTAATTATATATTAAAATATCATATAATAATTACATATTAGGATTGATGCAAAATTCAAAACAATAAAACAAACCATTCAAGCAAATTACCAATTGCTTTTATATATGTATATATATTGATCTTGGGAGTGGGACAAATTGAAAGGATCATTTGAACAAATAGCAGTTTTTATATGTTTATTGAATGAAGCATACCTGTTTTATTGAATACAGCTAATTTACGTACAATATAGAGGTGTGTTCAAACTGGTCTATCTATGAAGGATATTATTTATATATATATATATATATATATATATATATGTATATATGTAAATATGCCCATGTTCATTTGTATATATAAATGCCAGATAAATTGAAAGCCTTCGTATACAGTAACAATCTTGGCACTGTAAATTGATACGAGGAATAAAATCTGATCGATTTTCCCCCGATGCAAGTTAAGGTGATTAATTTGCTGCATCCAGTCCATTTTCAGATCCTAATCTCAAATGATAAATTCCAAATCTGGATTAATAACCATAGCTGTCGTGATGCCAGAAGAGAAGAAGTATGCAGTATTAATCCCGACTGTCTTGAATTTAATTTCCACCACAGAGTCTCGCTAACTTTTCTCGTGCTTTTGTCTCACTTTATGTACAGAGGCGTGCTTTGTGTAATGGTTATCATTGTGGAAAATGGAATTGGCGACCTTGGTTCAATTCCTGGTTGAGGCTTGGGAAAAGCATTAATCTTTCTGTTCTGCTTTCATCTAGGGTGTAAATAGTAAGAAAGATTGGGTTGTCTAGCCTTGGCAAGGCAACCAGTCTAGGAAAAGGAAAATTCTGAATTCAAACAACTCTGAGAATTGACCTTATGAAACTCAAAACGAGTCTAGACTCTTCAGATAGATTTTACAAAATCTATCTGGATTGGCTTGACTTATTTTCAGTTTCTGGTTGAAATAGAATATTATAGTCTTATGACGGATTGTAAAAAATTTTCTTTTTTTGAAAGTTAAATATTGTATATGATTAATTTATTAGTTATTATAAATTGAGCTCTCTGAGGGATTTATAAAAATCCTTGTATGAATCTATAAGTTTGCACCTTCAAGAGCTAACAGTATGGATGTACAATGAGATTTTGATGATCCCAAATAGAATCATCCCTTACTAAACTGTCAATTAGATCATCTTACACACACACACACACACACACACACATATATATATGTGTGTGTGTGTGTGTATATATATATTATCATAAAGGTACACAGTAATAACCAACTCGAGTTTCAGTTTGTAAATGCTTGATGGAGGTAGCTGAGGCTGTTAATGTCCTGGGTATGATGTTAAACTGTATCCAATGGTGAAGTTCCAATTTCAGAGCTTTAAGGAGTGTGGAGTACCCCTTTATTGCCATTAGTCCCAGGTCCACCCTGATCCACTGAATTAATCAAGATATTGATTAATTGCAGTCGATTTCACATGTGTATTTTTTCGCGATAAACTGTTGATTATAGGTCTGCGGTCAAAGAACGCTCATTTAAAATTCAAAAATTCAAAAAGAGCGGAAGCTGCATTTTTTTCAAAAGATCAAAATATAAACATTGTTAGAAATCCGCTTTGTGCTATTGTTTTAATGGTTTATGACAATTATGAGGATTGTCTATATTATTATAGAGTCTGTAGTGATTAAACTTGGATTTATTGATATATGTCTAAAGTTATTTATTTTGATTAAAGCCAACATTACCTTGTGTTTTAGTATTATTGAAATTTGAAATAGATATTTCTCCCGAATTTCTAAATTAAAATCTTATATAAGTGTAATCCCATTACTAAGGTGTCCAAAGCATCAGGGACACAGTGTTACATAATTATTAGATTCTTAATATTTGTGTACAGTAGTGTAGAAATCAAAATGGCTGTTATAAGTTGCAGCCAGTGGCCTTGAAGGATGAGTGACAAGGCTTGACCTCATCCTGATCCTTTCCGGCGGATGCTGTGAGAATCGGTGGAGAAGACCCTCTTCCGGTTTAGATTAGAAATAGATTTTAGTCAGATTGGCCAAAGCCACGATGGTGGTATGTCGGGTTATGCATGTGATCGACTCGATCTGCGCAGGTAGTCTGGTGGGGATTTTGAAATAAAAAATGAAAAATAAAGTAAGATCAAAGTAAATCGAAGTCTTGTGTCATTATCTAAAAACTACCAATGACATGGGGCTTTTGATAAAGAGAACTCCCCAATGGAAGACCAGACACGAAGTCCCCAAGATGAAGTCCAGACGTTAGAAGAAGATGTAAGATGTCAAAGACGCCAGAAGAAGAATAGAAGAAAGTAAAGAAGGGTATACAACAACAGGTACAACTGTTCATGCAGCTGTTGACAACACTGTTATGTTTGTTGTGCATACACCTGTGCCTGCTCCTCTAATCACTTTGCATACATACTCAGTTTTAGCTTGTCAAACATTCCTGATCGACCTTGATGCTACCGTCAAGTGCGAAGTTTGTGCAGTTATCCAGTTTTTGAATGCAAAAGGCAGTAAACTGATTGAAATGATATTTAATAATATTAATTAAATACTCATAGATAACTTACTCAATTCCTGAGTGTATTGTGATGAAAAGCAGGGACATAGTTTTGATTACAGACAGACAGTAAATCTTCATTATGATATATATATATATATATATATATATATGTAGTTTTATATATACATATATATATATATATATATATATATATATATATATATATATATATATATCACACTACAAATGAATCAAGAAGCATTCAGTTTAATCTTTCTCAGACCATCATTGCTTGAATCTTGCTTGGCTAAATATAGTTTGAGACTTGAGACTAAATTAAATATGCTTTGATAAACTTACACAATTCCTGAGGGAATTGTGATGTAATCAGTGACATAGTTTTGATTACAGACAGACATATACTGAATCTCCATTATAGTTGCTGGGGTGGCCTAAAGTCAGTATCAGCCAGACAGCAAGGGAGTCTATCCCCTTTTTACTAACACTAGACCAAGGAAATGATTTGGGCATCTGAGGTGGAGCACCACACCTGCCATCAGCTCCTGAATTTACTGCACAGATCCCTGTGAGTTGGTGAGGGCTGCTATTGAACCCCAAACCTTTTGGTTCCTAGTTTGATGCTCTACTGACTGAGCTAAATATATATATATATATCGGGTTTCTCTCCTGGTCAGAAGTAGTTGCTGTGTCTAGTCACACTGATGAGATGGGATGGGAATCATTTAAACACGGTGTCTATGGATGACTTTATATATATATTATATAAGTTGTCGGGGTGGCCTAAAGTTGGTATCAGCCAATCGGTGAGGGTGTCTATCCCCTTTTCACTAGCGCTAGACCAAGGAGATTATTTAAGCGTCTGAGGTGAAGCACCACACCTACCATCAGCTCCTTACTTTACCGCACAGATCCCTGTGCTACTCATACGCTGAGTTGGCGAGGGCTGGTATCGAACTAGGAACCTTCTGGTTTCTAGCCGAATACTCTACCGACTGAGCTAACCCGACCCCTATATATATATATATATATATATATATATATATATATATATATATATATATATATATATATATATATATGTATATATATATATATGTATATGTATATATATATATATATATATGTAGTTTTATATATATATATATATATATATATATATATATATACTAGCAAATATATGCACCCTCCGGGTGCAAGTATTTAAGTTTTAATATAATAAAATATCATGTTAAATTAGAAAGGCTAATGAAACTGAATAAGAATTCAGATAAAAATATTTGGAACAGAGGGGGTATAATCGGAAAATAGAACAACTTTGAAACTAACTGTTCCACCATTTTCCCTTACTCCCGTCTTTCAGTGGTAAATTTCCCTAATTTAACTATTTAGTTAAAATAGAAAGAAAAGAATAAAATTACAGTTATTTCTTTCTGTTAATAGATTTCTGTTAAGATTTATCCCCGAGATTTTTGCTCATATTTATTAAGATAAAACCAAACAATTAGAAATCAATAATACTAAGCATATATTTATTAAAATCAAATTTTTAAGATCAATATGCAAATTAGCCTTCCCATTCACACTGTAAACCGCTATTTCGTTGAATATATAAATATAATTACATGTTATTAGTATGTAGATATTGTTAACAGTCTTAATGATGTAAAACAATTTTACTAATAATTGAGGTTTAAATAAATAAAAAATCATGGAGAATGTGTGTAAATAACAAAGGGAATTGTGACTTGTGTAGTTTCGGTTACAGACAGACAAACCCACAATCTCCATTATAATAAGATATATATATGTAGTTTTATTTATATATATATATATATATATATATATATATATATATATATATATATATATGTGTGTGTGTGAGAAATAAGAGGAAATTAATCCGACAATATAACTCACCAGTATGAGAATGACATCCGTTGAAGCAAGAACTCAATCCATCGTCCTGAAGAAGATGTAACAGACCTAAACATTATAACATCGACATCACTACTTACAATATACATACATCTTGTACAATATTCTGTATTTGTCTGTCTTTCTCCCCCCCCATATATATATATATATATATATATATATATATCAAACTTCAAATGAATCAAGAAGCGTTCAGTTTAATCTTTCTCAGCCCATCACTGATTAAATCTTGCTCGGCTAAATATAGTTTGAGACTTGAGACTCGGATCTGCCTCGAATCATTTCTCAGCTAAGTAAGTTGTTCGTCACTTCAATATAGATCCATCAAGTTCAACTCGATTTTACTCTGCTTACGTGTCGGCTGTCGGGTGCTGATCAATCAGTTATGATTACCACTAATTGATTGGACAATACTGTCATATTTGTTAAGCCTCGATCCGCCTGTTATGGTTCCTCGGATTAAAATTGATCTTTAAATGATCACGTATCGATTCGGCTGGATCCGTTTTCCAAAACCACGGGTATATGTCATTGACCATGATGGGAAAAGGGGGTACCGGGAGAGTTAGGTATAATGCTGTATATTGGACTAGAAGTGGCTACCCAGCGTCCCCTGGGTAGAGGGGTGACTTGATAAAAGTTAATCTTGCAGATCCATTATTACTGAATCGCGAGTTGAATCCTCACTAGATGCCTCATTAAAACCCCTATGTAAAAACGACTTGTGGGGCGTCAAAAAAAAAAATAGTGCATAGACTTTGGCATAAAATAACCCAACAAGAGTTGACTTGTTGTAAAACAAAGCTTACAGGCTAGTAACTAATAGGCTAATCTTGCAGTAGGCTCAATGAGAGGTCGGAGAAGACTCCTCTGATCAATCGGCTGGTCACCTCGAGCTCTATATGATTCTCCAGATTGTACTGCTCCTTATGGTAAACCCCCAGTCCTTTTTATTGTACATGCTAGATGGTGGTGTTGCATACCCTTTCTTAAATTCTTATCTCTGGTCGTATTTTCTTCTGGCCGGCTTTGGTTCTATCTTCTAACATCTTGACTTGGTCTGGTCTAGCGTCTCGGATCTCCTAAGGTCTGGTTTTCTTTTGCTATGTTCCTGCTGGCTGGTCGTCCTGGATTCATTTGTTACCAAGACATTCATCAATCACCAGAACATATTACTTATACAAACTTTTATTTCCTTAACTATACATTTCATGTAACTAAATATCTGACTAACATAGCGCGCGTGAGTTCTAGTTTTAGGCAGGACCTAAAATGGTCGACTTCTCTGCCTGACGTCTAACTGAAAACTCGGGACCAAACAGGTCCCACGTGACTTCACGTATTTTGGATCCGGCCATGGTATGAAAAGGGTCATCTCCTCAGAATTACAGAGGATTGACAATAATATTATGCAACCGCATAGATTATTTAACAGCAATAGCTGAGGCTGTTAATGTCCTGGGTATGATGTTAAACTGTATCTAATGGTGAAGTTCAAATTTCAGAACTTTAAAGAGTGTGGAGTACCCTTTCATTGCCATTAGTCACAGGTCCACCCTGACCCGGAGTGGTAGTACCTGTTAGAGTCTCATCTATGATTTAAATAGAAGAAAATGAGTTAAGAAAATGTGTTTAAAAAATGACCTTTAAAAAAACTTTCAGTAACCATCAAGAATGAATAAAACAATATCTTTGGCATAAAATAATCCAAGGGTTTACATGATATAAAATCTAACCAACCAACCAACCAGCCAACCATTCTTTTTTCTTTTGGTGGGAGTCTCCATGGTGTAGTGGTTAACGTGCTTAGTTATTAACCCAGGAAGAGAAATTCTGGTCTTTTAGGACTTTTCTTTTGCTTTTGGATCAGCTAAAAGAATTCCATTTATGCTGGGTGGTTGTTTGATTCATGATATACAGGGAATTTTCCCTTTTCCCTATTTATCCGCGGTTTGAGTCGAGTTCTTCTGTGAGCAATTTCCGAAATAGCTACATCCTAAAAATGGTGTGAAAAGAGACAGACACTAAATGGGGCTTGACTATAATGAAAGAAGAAGAAGAAGAAGAAGAAGAAGAAGAAGAAGAAGAAGAAGAAGAAGAAGAAGAAGAAGAAGAAGAAGTAGTAGTAGTAGTAGTAGTAATAGAAGAAGAAGTAAAAAAAGTAAAGTCGACGGGGCGGCCTAAAGTCGGTATCAGCCAGTCAGCGAGGGAGTCTATCCCCTTTTCAATAGCGCTAGACCAAGGAGATTGCTTTAGCATCTGAGGTGGAGCGCCACACCTACCATCAGCTCCTTAATTTACTGCACAGATCCCTGTGCTACTTATACGCTGAGTTGGCGGGGACCGGTATCGAACTAGGAACCTTGTGGTTTCTAGCCGAACGCTCTACCGACTGAGATAACCCGGAAGAAGAAGTAATAGAAAAAGAAGAAGCTAATATTGCATTTCATAATTCTCATTTTTAACTCCTTTTTATTTTTGGCATAGTGGTTAATGTGCATAGTAGTTAACCCATGAAGGTTGATATGCCATTAAGACAAAGAAACCAAATGAAAAGTGCTATTCCGTTTTTTTTTTTGGAAGAAGATCATGGCATGAGAGAGCGGTGATGATCGTTTGCCAATAATTATGTCTTTCTCTTAGCAGAATGCAGATGGAATTAAAAAGAAGAAAAAACAATGAATTCAAGCAAACAATAAGAGATTTTATAAATAGATAGACTCAAATGAAATCTTAATGCGTGCAGACCCCACAGGGTTAAAATGATTGCCAAGGAATCAATAAATTTTTACTGACCATGGCCAAGATTTTGGCAACCCACAACAAGACCAAGTTCCAAATCTCATCGGAGGAGAAGATTTTCTCATTTTTTATCTTTGTCTCTCTCTCTCATATGCTTATATACAGGTAGTCCATATATATATATATAATATATATATATATATATATATATATATATATGGACTACCTGTATATATATATATATATAAAATACACATATATATAATAAATACATATATATATATATATATATATATATATATATATATATATACGTAATATAGTGAACAATTTAGCACAACACAGGTTCAAATAAAATGAGTGATATTTATTCAGCCAACGCAGCAGTGTTTCATTCTGTTTAGTAGATCTTCTTCAGGGCTTTTGTTGATATAAGGAAAAGTCAAATTTATCACAGAATAATAAGGATACTGTGATGGTTTTTGTTGATCAGTTTGTTTAAAAATGTTTTGAATGGACAATTAGCACTCTTAGAATAGTTTGAAGTTTATGAACGCTGGGATAAATGGTTTTGAAAGATGACATCAACATTCTCTTACATTGTGTGTGTGTGTCAGTTTATTATTATACAAGAAGTTAATGAAAATTATTTCAACCAGTTTATTAATATTCATGAAGTTATTGAAAATTATTTCAACCAGATCAAACAAAAATATTTACCTACACAGTGATGCTGATAGCTTTTTGATTTATTGCATCCTGGGATGCACATATTTGCTTTGAATGAGTCCCAGGGAAAATTTATATGTCCCTACAAAAGTTTATTCATAAATTGTAGGGGTTTTATTTATGATTTGGGGAAACAACTAAAGCCATTTAACTCCTATTTTGTAACCTATCCAGTGAAATTCATTTCTAAGAAACTATCAAAATTTACAATTAACTTGAAAAGGCGAGGGAAGAAAAAAGAAAAACACTGGGACATATAGATTTGATATTACTGCATCCTTTTAAATTTTTGTGAGTCAAAGACGCAGGATGCGTACCTATCAGTATTTGTGCTTACAAACTATTTCAAGTTAATTAAAATTATTTCTACCATTTTATTGATCCACATGAAATTAATGAAAAATCTAAAATAAAAATTATTAAAATTAAATCATTCACAGTGAATAGAGCATATCTTTAAGAGAGAAAAGAAACAACGGCTAAATATGCCATTTTGACGGATACAGATTTTGATTATAAAATTCTCCCGTTTAAAAACTGTAAAACAAATAATGTTTTATCCTACCTCTTACTACAGTTTAATTCGTTTTTTTTTTTGGTGTTGAATTTTAATTCATTGTGGGATAAAAAAAAAAAACATGCGAAATTATTGCACCTCTTACCCCCAGTTATAGGTAAATAATTGGGTAGTCTAGGAGAAAGAATACGGTAATTCAAACCAGCATTACTCCTCTTAAAAATCAAATAATAATAATAATAATAATAATAATAATAATAATGAGAAGAAGAAGAAGAAGAAGAAGAAGAAGAAGAAGAAGAAGAAGAAGAAGAAGGAGGAGGAGGAGGAGGAGGAGGAAAGTTCTTGCATAAAAATAATTTTTTTTAAATACACATGAAGTTATTTCTTCTAATTTACTGATATGCATTAAGTTAATGTAAAGCGTATAAAAACGTTACCAAATCCCGATAAATATATTCTGTTTCAGAATATGATAAGTGGGATATATATATATAGAGAGATCGGTCCTTATGCTTGTACATGGGTTCAAGATAGCGATATCAGTTGTATTGACGAGATAAGGGTGCAAAAATTAAAATCCTTTGAAATTGATATCGTGTATTTAATAATTGCAGCGATGATAGACCGCGCCGATTTGTCCCCATTGCCTTCAGATATACTAAGAATTGTAATTACTTGGAATGACACTCCGCTGATCTAATAGCTTATGAGAAACATCCACACAAAATTTAAAGTACAATTCTGTTACAGAAATAGTAAATATGTAGTTTTATTTTATTTATTTGCCTATGTAAAGTTAGTGAGCTTAATGAGATTGCGAAAAGAGGTTAATGGATTAACGAAACACACCAATTTTATAAGCATTTGCAAATAAATTTTATATTTAGTAACTGAAATCTCCAGCGAGTATGTAGTCAATATTTAGATCACATCTCTGTATTTTGCAAGATCAGGTATAATCTAACATATAAACAGTAGAGGGGTCGGTTTAGCTCGGGTTAGTTAATTAAGTTTGTTATAAAATGTCTTTGTCATGAAATAAACTAACAAGGATTGACATGCTAAAAAAACCAACCAACCAACCAACCAACCTACATGAAATTATATAAGTGTGTTCTATAGATTGTGCAGTAGGTGTTCTCGTGGGTGTGGGGAATTTTGCTATGGGGTACTTAATATTACACAATAACAACCTCATGCCTATATTTGGGTATTGTGAAAATTGGTAAATTGGTGTCACTGTGACATATTGTATACTGATTTATGTAAAGTACCATGTAAAGTACCACATCTGTTCCTCTTGTTCCCTTGGGGCATCCTTTCTGTTCTTCTAAAAATAGTCCACAATGTTCAAATGAATATTATATATCTTCCTTTATCTGTGCCTTTAGAATTTTCCACATTATAGTAGACATGTTATTGGCCTATAGTTGCTGGGAATAGTTCATTTTTGGGAGTCTTTCTGAATCAGGGTAATTTTCCCTTTTTCATCCATTCAGGAATTGTAGGCATTTACTCTTAATAATCATTTGTTTGCAGAGTTATATGGTATCAAGTATTCCTATCTTATACAAATAATTTGCACACAGATATATGATATCAAGTTTTCCTATCTTATACAAATATACATACCAAGTATTCCTATCTTATACATAATATACACAGTTATATGGTATCAAGTATTCCTATTTAATACAAATAATTTGCACTCAGTAATATGGTTTCAAGTATTCTTATCTAATACAAATAACTGCACACAGTTATATGGTATCAAGTATTCCTATTTAATACAAATAATTTGCACTCAGTTATATGGTTTCAAGTATTCTTATCTAATACAAATAACTGCACACAGTTATATGGTTTCAAGTATTCCTATTTAACACTAATAATTTTCAAAGTTATATTGTTTCAACTATTTCTATCTAATACAAATAATTTACACATCGGGTAATTCCATGTTAAATCATCTAGGCCATGTCACCCACACACTTCAATTTTTCTGAAATTTTGTCTGGGTGTGGATTATGTCACAATTAGACAATCCCCAAAATTTGAGCTACCAATTCCAAAAATTCGTGGAGTTATGTCAATCTTTAGCTCTCCAAATTTGGTGGTGTTTGCAAAAAATGGCGACTTTTTGTAATCTATTTTTTTCGGAAAAAACAAGTTCTAGAGCTTCCCTACTTCTAAAAATTGGTTTATAAAAGCATTTTTGCTCAGGAAACCTACAAATGCTATTAAAATTCTTAAAGTCGACCAATTTTAAGTTATTGGGGTTTTCTGATTTCTTTATAGCAAGATCAATATCCCGATGTGACAGGCATCTCGGTTATATGGTAAGGTTTAAAAACTCAATGAGCTTCAAATTAATACTGTTGTATACCCTTTCTTTACCAGCACTTAATAGGTATATGTTATATACTTCTCTTACTTCTTATTCTGGTCGTCTACTCTTCTGGCCGGCTTGGTTCTTCTATCATCTATCTTGGTCTGGTCTTGTCGTGGTGTTTCTTGGGGACTTCGGGTCTGGTTTCTGTTGGGGATCATTCCTTATCAGAAGCCCTGCGTCATTGTTGGTTTTTAGTAATAAACACAAGACTTTGATTTACGATGATGTTACTTTATTCGTAGATCCCCAGACCAGACATCTGCGCAGTGAGACTCACATCTTGCTAGCTTCGCTTCTAAGTTCTAACTCTAACTAACTGAGTTGCTTACCCCTTAAACCGGAAGGGGCTTCTATCGGGGTTCCCGATTCTCACGGTTTATCCCGCAAGGCAAGGTCAGAGTGAGATCAAGCGCCGTCACTCACCCTCAAGGCCATCAGCTGCACTAATATGATTTCTACACTATTGTCATAATCATTAGGTTTCCAATGATTATGTAACAATACAAAGATAATCTTACTACCTATTAAACTAAATTAATTTTTTTTATATTACCATATTATTCAGTTTAGTGCTATTTTAGTGTACACAATAAGCCCTTAATTTCATGTCACTAGCCAGCTGTACTCTGCTAAAAAAATGACTAACCTAGTGTCTTATCCTGTCCATGGCAGAGGGGTTGGGTAAATACATACAACAGAGCATTTGGTCATCTATAGAGGACAGACTGACACTCTCTTACCCAAATTATTGATATAGATTGGTGTTTGTTAAAAGGTAATACATTTGTCTTAGCACAAGTGGCTTATCGGTGAATGTCTAGGAAAAAAAAGACGAATTTTGTTATCGGGATGTTCATCCAATTTTGATTTCATCCAAATTAAATCAAATTTGATAAAAATCAAACAACCAAAACAGATTCAGCAGAAATGGATTGAAAGATATCAACAACTTTTTCACATTATTAACTGAATGACTAATGAATTTCACTTCATAGATGTGTGATTATCTATCTATCTATCTATCTATCTATCTATCTATCTCTGTCTCTATTGTTCAGTTTATATCTCTCTCTCTTTCCTTCTCTCTCTCTCTCTCTCTCTCTCTCTCTCTCTCTCTATATATATATTATATATATATATATATATATATGTATGTATGTATGTATGTGTGTGTGGCTTGTTGATATCTATCTATCTATCTCCTGTTCAATTCTATCACTATCTTTCTCTTTCTTTCTATTTCTCACTATATCTATCTATCTATGTATCTTTGTCTCTCTCTGTCTGTCTGTCTGTCTGTCTGTCTCTCTCTATATATATATATATATATACACGAGCATGCGAACATGTGTTTGAATTTCACTTCATAGATGTGTGATTATCTATCTATCTATCTATCTATCTATCTATCTCTGTCTTATTGTTCAGTTCTATCTCTCTCTCTTTCCTTCTCTCTCTCTCTCTCTCTCTCTCTCTATATATATATATATATATATATATATATATATGTGTGTGTGTGTGTGTGTGTGTGTGAGTGTGTGACTTGTTGATATCTATCTATCTATGTATCTCCTGTTCAATTCTATCACTTTATCTTTCTCTTTATTTCTCTCTCTCTCTCTCTGTCTCTGTCTCGCTGTCTCTGTCTCTGTCTCTCTCTATATATATATACAACTTTTTCATATTATTAACTGCATGACTAATGAATTTCACTTCATAGATGTGTGATTATCTATCTATCTATCTATCTCTGTCTCTATTGTTCAGTTCTCTCTCTCTCTCTCTCTCTCTCTCTATATATATATATATATATATATATATATATATGTGTGTGTGTGTGTGTGTGTGTGTGAGTGTGTGACTTGTTGATATCTATCTATCTATGTATCTCCTGTTCAATTCTATCGCTATCGTTCTCTTTCTTTCTATTTCTCACTATATCTATATATCTATGTATCTTTTCTCTCTGTCTGTCTCTGTCTGTCTGTCTGTCTCTCTCTCTCTCTCTATATATATATATATACACACACGAGCATGCGAACATGTGTTTGGGTGTGTGTTCCCCTTGCTGAAATCTATCTATCTCTCAATCTATCTGTGCTACTCTTGTTCAAATGTCTGTCTTTCTGTTCTCTCTCTCTGTCTCTCTGTTTCTCTCTCTGTGTCTGTGTCTCTCTCTCTTCTCTCTGTCCGTCATTCTCTGTGTCTTTCTCTCTCTCTCTCCCTCTCTCTCTCTCTCTATATATATATATTCCTCCCGTTCATATCTATCTATATATCTATCTATCTATCTATCTATCGATCGATCGATCTAACGGACGGCTGTCTCTTATATGTACATATATTTATTTAACACAACCAAGTACTGTACAAGGTTATTCCTAATTCTCAAATACACACGTTTTTATCACCAAAATTTCTGAAGTGTATAAGTTATACACTTAAGAAATTTAGTGATGAAAACGTGTGTATTTTTAGTCTTCAATGTTATACTATAATATTGAAGACTAAAAATGTATGTTCTTGAATGCTCCGGAATATATATATATATATATATATATATATATATATATATATATATATATATACTCACGTTCCTTAATTGTACAACAGTTATCATCTTGCGACACCCCCAGGTTAAAAATGAGACCGTCAAAATCGTCCAAGATGAAAGCCAAAAATGTAAATCCCGTGTTGCTTATCCGCCGAATTTTTATTTCTTAAATGTGTCATCAGTTAAGTCAAGATTGTTAACCCTTTACATATTGAACTATTTTAAAGTTGTAATAATTAAATCACTATCAGGACCTGTGGATATACAACAGTAGGATAATTTAATTACTACAATGTGTGATTGGTTTACTTAAAAGTTATTGCAAATTATTTCAATATGTAAAACGTATAATAAAGTTGATTAAATCTCTCTCAATCCTCTTTTTTTTTCTCCTTCTTTTCGTCTTTACATTTGATCGTCTGTGTGCTTACCCCTCTCTCTATCTTTTCCCCAATCTCAATCTTTCTTATTTATTATATTTTTTCTGTATTGCATGTCCTTTTCCTTTCCTTTCTTTCTTTATAATAAAAACGGAATAGTCTATTATTTACATGAGGTGACGACAGTCATAAGAAATAAGAATTCGACGAATAAGCGATCCCAGATAATCAAGATTTACATTTTTGAATTTCATCTTAGACAATTTAGACGGTCTGATTTTTAACCAGAGTGTGTTGCAGGATGATAACGGTCAGAAGAGTAAGGAACAACACTATCAAGATCATACTGTGGAATATCCACAAGTCCTGCTAGTATATATATATATATATATATATATATATATAAGTAAAGTCGGGGCGGCCTAATGTCGGTATCAGGCAATCAGCGAGGGAGTCTATCCCCTTTTCAATAGCGCTATACCAAGGAGATTGTTTTTGCATCTGAAGTGGAGCGCCACACCTACCATCAGCTCCTTACTTTACCGTACACATCCCTGTGCTACTTATAACGCTGAGTTGGCGAGGACCGGTATCGAACTAAGAACCTTGTGATTTCTAGCCGAACGCTCTACCGACTGAGCTAACCGTAATGAGTAAGAAATCACCTTACTTTATTTATTTATTTCACAAAGAATATTCGTTTTCTAATCTCACTTTTCCTTAATCCGAATTATCTACCCAGAGCTCAATGGGTGACCCAACGGGCCACGTTTTGTCTAGTATATATATATATATATATATATATATATATATATATATATATATATATACAGCTTTATAGCTTTGATTTACTTTCGCATTGCTGATTTTATATTCTGCGTATTTACTTTTGAAGAACTGGAATCTGGAATCGCACCTAAAATGCCATTTTTCTTGTGCCGTCGCCAAAATAGAATCAAAAGACATTACAGAAGAAGAAGAAGAAGAAGAAGAAGAAGAAGAAGAAGAAGAAGAAGAAGAAGA
>CM042165.1:41858701-41873701 GCA_023376005.1 Doryteuthis pealeii | reverse complement strand
ATTTCTACACTATTGCACATGAATATTAGGTATCTAATAATTATGTAACACACAGACACCCTGAAAAGAAAAATCAGTGTCTCCTATTAAAAATATTAAATGCAAAAAAAAAGAAAAAAAAAAAAGGACTATCCATGTTGTTACTATATAAATTTTATCTTTTAATTATCTTCACCAATGTAAATAAAATCTTCATTATTTTTGCTCAAATTCTGGTGATAGTGAATGTGTGTATATAATTACATTGTAGTTAATTGTTTTATTTTCGTAGTTTCCTCCGGACATACATACATACATATAGAAAGACAGACACATGCCCTTTAAATACCTGTATATAGAAGAATAAGTGTCACTAAATGCAGATGTCATTGGATGACATTATGCATAATGAGAATACTTGGAAATGACTCTAATGTCGTCGCATTCAGTGTAAGATACATGAAGAGAAGTTAGTGAGTAAACAAAATGTCTCGCACTGGGAACTGAGCAGGAATATGTTGCGTTGTTTTCGTTTACGTCATATCAATCCTTTCCGAGTAATCTAATGTCAAATCAAGGCATTTTGATAAACAAAAGACTCATGTTGCATACAGAACCTGCTGTTGCTTAAGTGGTCACCCAGTTAAGTATTGAACGGAAACATCGCTACTTAACTTTGGTGATCTTGCGGAAACCGTTCAACGTGACTTGACCGTAATATTTAGTTGTATGTATGTATGTATGTAAGTTTATTCATACGTGTCTATGGTTTGGTGGTTTCACGGTATATTAACCACCGTTCAGGTTATTTAATACTGAATCAAGTTATTTTGATAAACAAATGACTCATGCTGCTTACAGAACCTTTTGTTGCTTAAATGGTCACCCAATTAAACAGGATCATCGCTGCTTAACTTCAGTAATCTAGCACAAGCCGATGCTTTTAGATAAAAAGGGATGGGGATTGCTATATCTTTATAAGTATATGTACCCTCCGGTCTTCTTCAAATGTTTCTTATCGAACTCGGAATATTCTAATCAAACTCGGGAACCATCACATCGTAATCAGGAGAGTTCACAGAACTTCGAACCGAACCCTTTATTTAATCAATTGGCATGTCATTTACCATGACTGTGTTACGCTATGTTTAGTATTCTATGTTAATTTCGCCTGTAGTCAGAATTGAACCTGCAAAATCCAGATGATTGTAACTTAGATTTATTTAACTCTACTGTTATTTTTAACAAGAATATTAACTTATAATTACTAGCAACTATATGCACCCTTCCGGTGCAAGTATTTAAGTTTTATTGTAATAAAAAAATATTTGAAACAAAGGGGGTAGAATAAAAAATAGAACAGCTGAAAACTTATTCTTCCAACATACCCATCTTTCATTGCTAAGTTTTCTTAATTTAACAATTTAGCTAAAATAGGAAGTAAAGAATAAAATTACAGTTATTTCTTCTTGTTAATGGATTTCTTTTAAGATTTATCCCAGAGATTTTTGCTCATATTCATTAAGATAAAACCAAACAATTAGAAATCAATAATACTAAGCACGTATTTATTAAAATCAAATTTTCAGTATCAATATGCTAATTAGCTTTTCAGTTCACACTGTAAACCGCTATTTTGTTGTATATATAAATACAATTGCATGTTATTAGTATGTAGATATGGCCAACACTATTAACAACAATTTTATTAATAATTGAGGTTTAAATAAAAATAAAATCATGTAGAATGTGACGTAAATAACAAAGGGAATTGTGACTTGAGTAGTGATATAGTTTCGGTTACAGACAGAAAAACACACAATCTCCATCATAGTAAGATGTACGATTTTTTGACTTTATTCATATCGCGATTATTTTAAAAATGATAATCACATTTAGCCTTTTTAATTACTGTTTCCCATATTATGTTCGTCTTCATACTTGGTCAACTCAAGAGGTCAAATATGCGCTGCTTCTTTGGGACATCTTCTCCAATGTTCTTCCCTATCTATTCAGTCGCCCAATAAGGGCAGATGGTTTCCATTTTCTTTCCAAATATGGTCAGCCATACCCGTTTTTTCGATATCCTTGTACCATGTCTTTTTGGTGTTCATCTAGTCTACTTTCAGTGGACGACATGACTCGCCTTTGTATATTTCTAATTACTTTACTTATCCGGTCTTCGAGACCTGTATCCAGTGACTTCAGTCATAGGACCGGTAAGATATTTAATATCAGCGTGAATCCCAGAAGTCTATACCCCCAGGCAATACCTGCTTCTCGATTTAAAAGGGCAGTTCTGAGTTTATACCACAGTGCCTGAGGCGCCGCAAAGGAGGAATGCCGACGGGATACAGGCAATTTTAAATACTGGCCGCAGCAGAAGCTTCTTTTTGTAAGTGGCTCACTACGTTAATGGAGCATTGTATTTAGCTAACATGGTTGTTGTCGGCACCCTTCTCTTTTTCCTTCCGTCTACCAGAGACAATGAAGAGGTGTCCAAATGTTTTTGGAACTACATAGCCTGGGCTGGTTTATATGGAGGATGAGCTGTTGCCGAAGCATCAAATCCCCCTCCCCACACAGCCGCTGTGATCCAAAGGAAAGTTAAGGAACCGGTGCAGTTTTGACAGCGGTAGTGCACAGGAGTTGCTGAGTAGCATTGGATTTCAGAATTACACCACTTTAGGGGGTCTGGCTCGTGATTTGTTTTCGGGGTTTACTCCGATATATATATATATATATATATATATATATATATATATATATATATATATATATGAATATGATATAATGAAAAAACAAAAGATGTTTACAACTAAATAGGCTTATCAGGAGAGAAGTGTGCAAAACTGTTTCGGGGCCAATCTCTAGACGGTTTAAAAAGCAACACCGGCACATCCTCACTAATATGAGGACCCTTCGCATTATAATGCATCGACCGCACGTGGGTCGGTCATCAACAAAAATAAGACGGGAAAATGACCGTTAGTAAAACAGAACGCTGCTAGTCAGACGTTGGAATTAATCAAAAAATGCGCTGTCTATATTAAAAAATAATATGAATTTTATTTAAAAATAAAATGAATTTTATTTAAAAATAAAATGAATCTCATTATTAATTTTAAAAATAATCAGAAGCATTATAGTTATAAATAAATAAATATATATATATATATATATATATATATAATATATTGATATTGATAATTGAATTATATTACCATGACCAGACAACTCGGCAAACACCATTTGCGACATCCGGGGCACCACTAGACAGCTGTTTCGACCTCCTTTGGTCTCATCAGCAGTGCGTACCACAATCTCCGCCACTAGAGATTGAACCAATGGACCGCAGAGTGTAGAGTCTCCGCTCTTCATTCTGTGGTCCACTGGTGTTTGCCGAGTTGTCTGGTCATGGTAATATAATTCAATTATCAATATCAATTATGTAATTCCTCTATCTATGAAATTTAATATATATATATATATATATATATATATATATATATATAAGTTATCCACGTACACGTGTTTTGAAGTTTACTTCTCACCAGTGTGGCTTTAGTTTTAACAGCTTCCTCTAGCCGGGATCGAACCTGACTGAATTTTCATCTGCCAAGTCTCTTACCCATGCGGCTATTAGCGGCTGTCGATTTTAAGTGAACAATTAATTGATACATCCCTACACGGCATGATTTTATTAACACCAGAGGCCTCTTAGACATTTGTAAACAAGTCGAGTTTCAGCTATACGCCAAGCGGTGAAATTTCAATTAATTTCCCTTCTACAGAGCTCTACCGAGTGGGAGCATATACATATATCTTCTATATATAATGGAGATAGACTGCATTTTGTCTGAAGCCGAAACTATATACTACTCAAGTCACAATTCCTTTAATTATTTACGTCAAATTCTCCATGATTTCATTCTTTTAAACCTTCAGTTATTAATAAAAATTGTTTTACATTATTAATACTGTGATCATATCTACGTACTAATAACATGCAATTGTATTTATTATACAACAAAATAGCGATTTACAGTTTGAACGAGAAGGCTAATTGCATATTGATATTTAAAATTTTATTTTAATAAATATGTGCTTGGTATTATTGATTTCTAATTGTTTGGTTTTATCTTAAGAAATATAAACAAAAATCTCGTAGATAAATCTTAAAAGAAATTTATTTACAAGAAGAAATAACTGTAATATTATCCTTTACTTCCTATTTTAACTAAATAGTTAAATTAGAAAATTTACCAATGAAACAGGGAGTAGTGGAAAATGATGGAATAGTTAGTTTCAAAGTTGTTCTATTTTTTCGATTATACCCCCTCTGTTGCAGATCTTTTTATCTGCATTCTTAGTCAGTTTCATTAGCCTTTCTAATTTAATATGATATTTATTATATTAAACTTAAATACTTGCACCCGGAGGGCATATATTTGCTAGTATATATAAATAAGTTATCCACAACATCTCTCTCCCTCTCCGTCTCCCCCCCTCTCTCTCTCTCTCTCTCTCTCTCTCTCTCTCTGTTTTGTGTGTGTGGGTGGGATGTCAGTAAATAAAACTACTTTACTGAACGGGACAACTAAAACGAAAAAAAAAAATTATCAAGTTTCATATAAAAATATTCTAAGTCCAAATGTATTTTATAGATTAGTCACCTTCCTTGTTATCATAGAAAGAGCATTATATACCGAAAATCTCAGATCTAAAATTCACCTAATAATGACACATCAGCTGACAGTTCTATAGATCGATTCATCCTGCATGTGTCTTTGAGATACTCATCCGCAAAACAATGAAGAAATCTACAGAGTATATTCCTGGAAGTGGTTGGAAATCTAACCAAACAATATCTTAAATGTATTTTTTTTTCATTTCTAAGTGTTTGAGCGCGTAGCAGATGATTCTTGTGATGTAAATGGATTATTCTTAGTTCGTCATAGAAAACTGTATGCTCCCTATTTTTTTTTTTTTTAAAGCTTCTTTTTTTTTAATATTTCAAAACGAATAAAAATTATAGGGCCAAGGTTCATACTGTCTTTAAACGTAGTGAGTTCTTGAAGAGAAAGAAGAAAGAAAGAAAGAAAGAAGGAATGTTTGAGATCTGAAACGAATAACTAAATTTTAAACGAGTGATGCATTTAGGTAATTAATATCACCAGGTTTCTGGATAGGGACGGGTTGGTGTGTGGGCAGGTGAAAAGCTTTTAAAACTCAACGGAAGAGTGACGCTGATGACAATGAGGGAAGATGTGAAATGGGGTTGGGGAGGTGTGGGGAGAGAGCTGACATATTCAACACAAAGGGAGGGGGTGGAAGAAAAGAAAGAGAAATAAGAAGAAAAGAAAGAAAGAAAGAAAGAAAGAAAGAAAGAAAGAATAGAAGAAATGATAAAGGGAGGTGAAGGAGAGAGAAACGATGTGAGGAAAGTGAAAAAAAGAAGAAAAAAAAAAGAGATTCTGGTTAAAAAAGTTGTGAACGTTTTTCGATTTTAAGAGAAAATAAAAGAAACCATTATTATAAAAGTCGTGTTTAGTGTAATTATTAAAGAACTAGCAGCACCCGTGGATATACTACAGTAAGATAATTTCATTATTACAACGTTTGGTGTGTTTACTTAAGAGCTATTGCGTTTAGCTCAACATGTAAGAAAGTAAGCAAGTAAAGTCATCGGGGCGGCCTAATGTCGGTATCAGCCATACAGCGAGGGAGTCTATCCCCCTTTCAATAGCGCTAGACAAAGGAGATTGTTTTTTGCATCTGAGATGGAGCGCCAAACCTACCACCAGCTCCTTACTTTACCACACAGATCCCTGTGCTACTCATACGCTGAGTTAGCGAGGGCGGGTATCGAACTAAGAACTTGCGGTTTCTAGCCGAACGCTCTACCGACTGAACTCTCAATCACTTTCTTCTTTCTTTCCTTCTTTTCATCTTTTCATTATGTCCAATTGAAACATCTTAGCGTTATCGCTTCTGCGAGCTTACCACCTCTCTATATTTCGCCTACTCTCTTTCTTTCTTTCTTTCTTTCTTTCTTTCTTTCTTTCTTTCTTTATTATCATATTTTTCTGTGTAGTACGGGCTTTTTCTCCCCTTTATTCATTACGATAAAAATGGAATGGCCCATTAGTTAGCTGAGGTGACGACCCTCATAAGAAATAAGAATTTGGTGGATAAGCAACATCAGGTCATTAAGATTTACATTTTTGCGTTTCATCTTGGATGAGGACGGTTTGGTTTTTAGCCCTAGGGTGTTGCAAGATGATAACGATCTGAAGATTAAGGAACAAGAGTATTGATATATAGATAACATTTAACATTATGATTATATCCACTCCTTTCCATCGGTGTGCTTCGGCCACTGGACCGGTGTGTTCAATTAATAGCGTCGGTCCCAGGGGGCTAATCCCCCAGGCAATACCTGCCCCCTTGGGGGCAGGGCTGGGTTTATTGCCCAGCGGCTGAGGCGCCCCCTTGAGGGGGAATGCCGAAGGGATCGACGCAATTTTTGTTCCTTCCCACCCATGAGCTTCGGCTTGTGGGTGGGCCCACGTAAAATGTCCTTGTGTCAAGCCCTCATAAGTGGGGTGAGAGACAAATACCCACTCCTTTCCACCTAAGGAGATGTAGCGAATAAATCAAGTTTTTTCTTCAGTATATCATTTAAGGAAAATAACATAGGAAGAGTATTATGTATTTACCCAACCCCTTCACGCGATCAGGATGCGACACAGTCAATTTCTCAGAGTTTCTTATCTCCTAGACCGGTTGCCATACCAAGACTAAAGAGCCCAGTCTGCTCAACTACTTACACCCAGCTGAAGGGTATATTTGGATTCATACCTTTCCCAAGAGACCTATTGTTCTTATGGCAAGTCTCTAACCCTTTTTATTATATATTTGTTAGTGTTCTCGGTGTGATGTTTAACTTAATCTAATGGTGAAGTTCCAATTCCGGAACTCTGGGAGTATGGAATACCCTGTTACAATCTTATGGGCCATCCTTTAATCTTTGAGCAAGAGCGCTTGTCCAGAGCAAATCCTTGGTAATCCTCTGGTAAAGAATTCCCAGTATTGGAAGTTCCTTCGTCAATGGTTTTTAAATGGACCATGAAAGTATCAGTGTTTAAGTAGTGAATCAGCCACGCATTATGGCTGTTGATTGGCTAGAGGAATAAACCACATTACCTCGCCCAGTCGATAAATCTAGATGGGGAATTGTAGCACACCTTATATACAGAAATATTCTAACATACCCTTTCATCATCATTAATCCAAGGTTTCTGTTTTTTTTTTACATTTCCAAACAAGTAGTGTTACATCTTCTACTCCAAAATGTCTCATCAAGCCCTAGCACGGATATGATTGTCCCAACCCTATTGCCGTTATGACAAACCCAACCTTTTTTATCAAATGTTCTAGAAGGCAGTGATTGAGGGTCTTAGTATCGTGGCTATGACGTTAAATTCTATCTGAAGTTCCAGTTCTGGAGCACAGGAGAATGAGGAGAACACTTCATTACGATTACTCCCAGTCCCACTCTGACCCGGAGTGGTAGTATCTGTTAAGATCCCGCCTATGGGTTAAATAGAAAAAAAATGATTTTGAAAAATATCTAAAAAAGGGAGTTAAAAAAATGTTGGGTCCCCATCAAGAATGAATAAAAAAAACGTATTTGGCTTAAAATGACCCAATAAGGGTTGGCATGCCGTAAAACCAAACCAACAAACCAACCAATCAAAATATAACCAATTTGGTCCAGATTTCATTACAGAGCTTATCATTTCGACCAATGACATTCGCAGTGTGGTTCGTAGCATTAACATTCTTCTTCATTCGCCTAGGTCTCTTATTACTGGGTGGAACGACATGTTCATAACGAAATTGAACTTATACAATATCCAGCTTTTGAAATTGAATTTATAGAATATCCAGCTTTTGCTCCGTGATAAGACTCCTAGGTCGACTTTTTCCCGAAACTTGTCACAGATTCGAAAAATTGTTTATCCACAGTTTAATCCATTTGAAATGTTTTAATTATAAATATTTATCTTAAATCATTTTTACTATAAAATTTATTGCAAATGATTTTTTACTATAAAAATCAATTGGAAATGATTTTCACAAGACAAATGTATTAGAAATTATTTTTACTATAAAAATCAGTTAGGAATGATTTTAATATAAAACTGCAGTGGAAATGATTTTTACTATAAAAATACTTTGGAAATAATGTTTACTATGAAAATGCATTGGAATGATTTTTACTATAAAATGTATTGGACAATGATTTCTACTATAAAAATGCATTAGACAAGTATTTTTACTATAAAAATGCATTGGAAATCAATTTTACAAAAAAAAAAAAATGAATTGAAAAATCCTAGACAAGGCTGTTTGCGTTTAATTTCAGTCTAAAAGGCATTGATGCTTCTTTGCTTCCTCCAGCTATATGTGAATAGAGTGTTAGATTGGCCTCTTTAATCTTGGAAATAAGGTTGGGTTATATATATATATATATATTCTGAATTTAGGCCAACTGTACTCCTCTTTAAACTTTACATTGTGTCGCATGCTCTCCACATACATACATACATACATACATATATATATATATATATATATATATATATATATATATATATATATATATATATATATATATATACAGAGATACTGATAGGTACGCGTCCTGCGTCATTGACGCATAAACATCTAATAAGACGCAGTAAAATCTTATCAATGCGTCCCTGTTTTTTTCTCCCCCCACCATTTCCAGCTAAGTGTAAATACATTTCAATATTTTCTTGGAAGCGAATTACACTGTATGGGGTACATGGTAAGGATTATACGACTTTAGTTATTCTTAGATTTAAAAAAAACTCTGCAATTTATTAAGAAACTTTAGTTGGGACACCTCAAATTTCCTGGGGACTCATTCAAATCAAATCCATACGTCCAAGGACGCACTAAATTAAAAATCTATCTGCATCACTATATATATATATATATATATATATATATATATATATATATATGAAATTTTTAAAGGAAATTATCTGAAGATGAAATACTTCTTGCCTTTTGGTTCAATGTTTTTGAATGGTCTGTTTTGCTTTTGTTTTTTGCAGTGAGCAAGGTTGAGAGAGAATAATTGAGAGAGGGAGAAAGAGAGAGAAAGAGAATTGAAGAGAGAGAGGAAAAGGAAAGAGAAAGAAAAAGATGATGAAAGGAGTGGATAACAAAGAAAGAAAGAAAAGAGAAGAAAAGAGAGATAGAATGAAAGAAAGAAAAAGAAAAAGAAGATGGAATGGAGGATAGAAAGGAAAGGAAAAAAGTGAAGAAAAGAGAGAGGATGAAAGAAAGATAAAGAAAACGATGGAAGGAAAATAGGAAGAAAAGAGAAGAAAAGTGAGGGAATGAAAGAACGAGAAAGAAAAAAAAAGATAGGAAGGAAACCAAGAAAGAAAGGTGGAGAAGAAAAGATAAACGTAAAAAAGAAAGAGAGAAGAGGAAATAGAAGTGTTCGAGAGAAGTGAGAAGGATTAAAAAAGAAAAGAAGAAGACTATAGTGAAAGAAAGAGACATTTGGAGTATTAAAAGAAAGAGAGAGAAAGAAAGAAAGAAGGAAAGAAAAAGGGAAAAGATAAGATATAAAAAGAGTTGTATAAACAAAAGTGAATAAGAATTAAAAACGAAAAGGCATAAGAAAGAAAAATGATTAAAGAAGAGGATAGGAAAGAAAGGAAGGAAAAAGGAAAAAGATAATGAAAGAAAGAAAAAGAAAAACATGGAATAATGATAGGAAAGAAAGGAAGAAAGGATAAAATATAGAGAATGAGATAAAGAAAAAGAAAAAAGATGACGGGAAGAGAAGGTAGAAAGAGAAGGAAGAAAAGCGAAGAAAAGTGAGAGAATAAAAGAAAGAAAAATAAAAAGGAAAAGTAGGAAGGAAAGGTGGAAAGAAGAAGAAAAGAGAAAAGTACAAGAAGAAGAGACAAGAGGGAATATAAATGTTTGAGATTTAAAAAAAAGGAGTATATAAGGAAAAAAAGAGACACTTGGAATATTAAAAGAAAGAAAGAGAAAGAAAGAAAGGAAAAAGATATGTATAAATAAATGAGAATCTGAATAAAAATTAAAAACGAAGATGAATAAGAAAGATAGAGATGATGGTAAAAGTGTAAAGGAAGAAAAAAAAAAGTGAGGGAATGAAAAAAGATTGAAGGAGAGGATAGGAAGGAATGGAATAAAAGAGAAAAAAAGCGAGGGAATGAAAAAAGACAATGAAAAAGATTGAAGGAGAGGATAGAAAGAAAAGGATAGAAAAGAGAAAAAAGTGAGGAATGAAGAAAGAAAAAGAAAAAGATTGAAGGAGAGGATAGGAAGAAAAGGATAGAAAAGAGAAAAAGGTGAGGGAATGAAGAAAGAAAAAGAAAAAGATTGAAGGAGAGGATAGGAAGGAATGGAAGAAAAGAGAAAAAAGCGAGGGAATGAAAAAAGACAAGAAAAAGATTGAAGGAGAGGATAGAAAGAAAAGGATAGAAAAGAGAAAAAAGTGAGGGAATGAAGAAAGAAAAAGAAAAAGATTGAAGGAGAGGATAGAAAGAAAGGATAGAAAAGAGAAAAAGTGAGGGAATGAAGAAAGAAAAAAAGAGAGGAAGAAAGCAAGACCGAAAGGAGAAGAAGAAAAGAGAAAAGCAATATAGGAAGAGAGAAAAAGAAATGGAAATGTTTGAGATAAAGGGGTTAAAAATGAAGAATATAGAAAAAAAAGACACACTTGAAATATTAAAAGAAAGAAAGAAGAAAAAAGAAAGAAAGAAAAAGACATGCATTCACAAAAGAGAAACTGAATAAGAATTAAAAAAGAAAATGAAAAAGAAAGAAAAAGATGAGGAAAGGAGAGGATAGGAAGGAAAGAAAGAAAAGCGAAGAAACGAGGGAATGAAAGAAAGAAAAAGAAAAAGAGGGCGGAAGGAGGATAGGAAGGAAAGGAAGAAAAGAGAAGAACTGGGAGAGAATGAAAGAAATAGAAATAAAAAGAAGATATGAAAGAAAGGAAAAAAGAAAAGAGAAAAGCGAAAGAGAAAATAGAAAATTTTGGGAGAAGCGAGGAGTAAAAATGAAAAAAAAAGTAAAGAAGAAGAATATGGAGAAAAACAAAACAAAACGTGAATAATAAAAGATAAATAAATAAATAAAGAAATAAAGAAAGAAAAATAAAGAAAGAAAGAAAAAAAGAAAGGCCAAAGATAATATAGAAAAATATCAAAATAAAAACTAAGTAAGAATAAAAAGAAAGAAAAAAGAAAAAGGATAAAGAAAGAAAAATGATGAACGAATGAATAAAGAACATATATTAATGAACGAGTATGAGAAAAGGATATATAAAATGTTTCAAAGAATGAAAAAGAATGAAAGAAAAAAGAATGAGAAAAAAGAATGTTTGGGAAGGAAAGAGTAGCAGGATAGAATTAAAAAAGGAAGGAGATTTGAGAAGGAAAGAAACATAGAAAATGAAGAATGAATAAGCCTACCAAACCTACATCCTCATGTCGCGCTAGTAGCACAGATATTCATTTATGATAATTTCTCGCCAACCGTCCCTGTCATCTATTTCTCTCGGGAGGCCCTCTGCTCAACATCCAGTATCCATACAGAGCTGGTCAATGTACGTCTTTACTGGACGGCTCGCACTGGCGTGCCCATGTGCTGGTTTCCATAGGATAAAATCACTTATAGCAGCTATCTCAAGCAAAGTACAAAAACAAAAACTGATGGTTAGTTTTTAATTGAGCAAAAGGAAAAAAACTGATGGTTAGTTTTAATTGAGCAAAAGGACAAAAACTGATGGTTAGTTTTAAATTGAGCAAAGGATAAGGAAAACTGATGGTTAGTTTTAATTGAGCAAAAAGACAAAAAACTGATGGTTAGTTTTAATTGAGCAAAAAAGGAAAAACTGATGGTTAGTTTTAATTGAGCAAAAGACAAGAAAAACTGATGGTTAGTTTTAATTGAGCAAAAGGAAAAGAAAAACTGATGGTTAGTTTAATTGAGCAAAAGGAAAAGAAAAACTGATGGTTAGTTTTAAAAAACTTTAGTTTTATTGAGCAAAAGGACAAGAAAAACTGATGGTTAGTTTTAATTGAGCAAAAGGACAAGAAAAAAATGGTTAGTTTTAATTGAGCAAAAGGACAAAAAACTGATGGTTAGTTTTTAAGACAAAAACTGATGGTTAGTTTTAATTGAGCAAAGGACAAGGAAAACTGATGGTTAGTTTTAATTGAGCAAAAGGAAAAAAACTGATGGTTAGTTTTAATTGAGCAAAGACAAGAAAAACTGATGGTTAGTTTTAATTGAGCAAAAGGACAAGAAAAACTGATGGTTAGTTTTCATTGAGCGAAAGGACAATGAAAACTGATGGTTAGTTTTAATTGAGCAAAAGGACAAAACTGATGGTTAGTTTTTAATTGAGCAAAAGGAAAAACTGATGGTTAGTTTTTAATTGAGCAAAAGACAAGAAAAACTGATGGTTAGTTTTAATTGAGCAAAAGGACAAGAAAAACTGATGGTTAGTTTTTAATTGAGCAAAAGGAAAAGAAAACTGATGGTTAGTTTTAATTGAGCAAAAGGACAAGCAAAACTGATGGTTAGTTTTAATTGAGCAAAAGGACAATGAAAACTGATGGTTAGTTTTAATTGAGCAAAAGAAAAGAAAAACTGATGGTTAGTTTTAATTGAGCAAAAGGACAAGAAACTGATGGTTAGTTTAATTGAGAAAACTGATGGTTAGTTTTAATTGAGCAAAAGGACAATGAAAACTGATGGTTAGTTTTAATTGAGCAAAAGGAAAAGAAAAACTGATGGTTAGTTTTAATTGAGCAAAAGGACAAGAAAACTGATGGTTAGTTTTAATTGAGCAAAAGGACAAGAAAAACTGATGGTTAGTTTTAATTAAAGGACAAGAAAAACTGATGGTTAGTTTTAATTGAGCAAAAGACAAGAAAAACAATTGAGCAAAAAAAAACTGATGGTTAGTTTTAATTGAGCAAAAGGACAAAAACTGATGGTTAGTTTTAATTGAGCAAAAGGACAAGAAAAACTGATGGTTAGTTTAATTGAGCAAAAGGACTCAGATTACAATAATAATAGGACTATTTGAATAGAATGAGTTCTGTGAAGAATAGATAGTGAACTTTGAAATATCTCATCATACAGGTAAAATATACCAAGAAAAATTGGTATAGCTTATTAATTCATCGTTACTACTCCAGCATGTCTTGTTCGTCTCACTCGGATGGTTTCTGTAAGTGGGACAGATAACCGTACAGCTGCTTCCTTGTAGGGCGTTGTTCCCACGATTTGTATATGATCGCACGCAACATTCTTGTGCAGCTACCATCTAACTTATTCTCTAGGCGCTTCGTTAGGGTCGAAGTGGTGCAGCCATACTCTAGCACTTCTACAACGGCTTGGAAGAATTGTCACTTTAACTTATCATTGAGTTTTGATTTCCATATGACTACATACAGGATTACAGAACAGTGTTATGATTAGAAAGAAGAAAGAAAGAAGGAATAAAAGATAGAACAAGCAATTATAAAGGGAGAGTAACATAAGAAAAGAAATAAAATTTGAAAAAAAAGATATAATAAATAAGGAGAAGAAGGAAAATAAAGAAAAAAAGCGAAACTTTGAATATTAAAGAAAAATAATTGAAGGAAAGAACAAGGATAGAAAAAGGAAGAATTAAAAAAAAGAGAAATTGAATAAGAATCTAAAAAGAAAAGAAATAATGAAAGAAAAAAAAGAATGAAAGAAAAATGATGAATGAATAAAAGAAAAATGAGAATTAAAGAAAAAAAACAAATTACTGAAAGAAAAAATAAAGAAAAGTGTGGCGGAATTTGAAAAAAAAATGATCAAATATGAATAAAATAAAATAAAACATTAATAAGAATGACAAAAGAAGAAGAATGAAAAAAGAAAAAAGAATGAAAACTGATTAAAGAATCAATGAATAAAAACACGATAATAAAATCGAGGAAGGAAGAAAGAAAAATGAACCAATAAAAGAAGGAATACATGAATGAAAGGATACAAGAAAAAGAAAAAATGTAAGAAAATAAGGAGAAATGATAAATAAAATGAATGATTAATAGGAATGAAAATGAGAAAGAATATAGGAAAATAAATACATTGAATGAAAGAAGAATGTTGATGAATAATGAAACTTTAATGCAAACAATTTTGATAAGCAAGGAAGGAACACATTACTGAATGGAATAATGAAAAACGAAGAAGGCTGAATACAATTGAATGAATGAAAGAATGAATAAAAGAATGAATGAAAGAAATAATGAATAAGGTACAATTGAAAAGAAAGAACGAGAAAAGAAGGTTTAATACAATTAAAAGCAAAAAACAAAAGGAAGAAAGAAAGAATGAAAGAAAGAAAAAGGTTGAATAAAATGAAAAGAAAGAAAGAAAAAAGAAAAGAAAGAAAGAATGAAAGTAATAAAATAAATAATAAATAAAAGAAGCAGGCTGAATAAAATCAAAAAGAAAGAAAGAAAGAAAGAACGATAATAGAAAAAGGTTGAATACAATTAAACTGAAAGAAAGAAAAAAGAAAGAAAGAAAACAAGGAGGCTGAATAGAATTTAAAAAAAAATAAAGAATGAATGAATGAAAGTGATGAAAGGAATAACAAATAAACGAAAAAAGCTCAATATAATCTAAAAGTTAAAATAAATGTAAGAAAATAAAGAAATTTGAATGATAGTAAAGCAGAAGAAAATAACAAAATGATTAAGATAAGTGTGAATGAAAATAGAAATTAAAAGAAATATATATAAAAAATATATATAAATATATATATATAATATATATATATATATATATTATATATATAGTCGGGCGGCCTAAAATCGGTATCAGCCAGTCAGCGAGGGAGTCTATCCCCTTTTCACTTGCACTAGACCAAGGAGATTGTTT
>CM042165.1:41846201-41848701 GCA_023376005.1 Doryteuthis pealeii | reverse complement strand
TATATATATATATATATATATATATATATATATATATGAGTAAAGAAATAACCAAGAAATAACAAAGACAATAGTCTAAATCTCCCGACTCATCAGATGTGAATGAGATCATTCGCATCTGATGAGTCGGGAGATTTAGACTATTTGTCTAATCTCCCTGAAATGCTAAATCTCTAAGTCTTTTGTTATTTCTTTACTCATATATTTGGTCTGTGACTCTAACATTGAGCTCTCAAACTGCGACTTGGTTTTGTTTAAATAAAACTCTTGTGTCGTAAGGAAGATTTCTTCTCTGGACTTTTGGATTATATATATATATATATATAATATATATATATATATATATATATTATATATTACTGTAAACATACTTTTTACCAGAATTCTCATTGTTGACCATGTTATGGTGCTTTAAAATGTTTCTTTACTCGATTTAACCGCAAAGAATATGATGTCCGATTTTAGAAAATATATACCGTATTTTTCGGACGATAAGGCGCACCGGATTATAAGACGCAGTATCAGTGAACGGATCTATTTTCATATATAAGGCGCACCGGAGTATAAGGCGAATAAAGCAGAACAAATCAGTTGGATAGGTCAGATTTATTCAAGTCACTAAAAATAACTATCAATATTGTTCACTTGTAACACACAAAGAACAGAAAAATACGCTCACTTTTTCAATTATTCCTCTTCTACAAATCCGTCAAATTCTTCATCTTCGGTGTCGGAGTTTAACAGTTGGGCGATTGCAGCATCAACCAAACCTGAATCCCTTTCGTCATCCTCTGAGCCAGTCTCATTGCTGTTCGAGGTCCCATGACCAAAGTACAACCAGGATTCATACATAAGGCGCACCGGATTATAGGGCGCACTCCCGATTTTTAAAGAAATATAAGAATTTAAAGTGCGCCTATAGTCCGAAAAATACGGTAATTAAACTTAAGAAATTGACCTTGTTTAATATCCTGCTAGTACGGAGGAGTTGGTATATATATATATATATATATATATATATATATATATATATATATATTTAAAAAGATGTCTCAATAAAATCGCTCTTTTGCTATCAATTCTAGACAACGTGTCACATCCTATATTCATGAAATATATTGGGAGTGTGTTTTACACCACACACTGCGATCAAAGGTCGTGTTTGGGTAGTCAGTGAATTTGAACTTTTCAAACTGCTTGTCAGCGTCATTCAACTGTTTCTAAACTTTAAAAAAATCATTTGCGTCAAATCCTGTTCAGGAGTCTGTTCTACTTTTAGGAAATCCAACAAACATTTTTCACCGCTCTTTTAGGAACCTCAAAGAAGTTTTATTGTTTTCTTTGTGAATGTTACATCTGATAACTAGATGATTATTATCAGGCCTGACACAACTGTCTAATAAGCTGCGATGACAAAAAAATGCAATTCATTTGAAAGAATGGTGACGTAGTTTCGGTTACAAACAGATAAACACACAATCTCCATTATAGTATGTTATAGATTTTTAACTAATGTTAGTTAAAAATCTATAACATACTATAATGGAGATTGTGTCTTTATCTCTGTATAATCGAAACTACGTCACCACCACCGTCAGCGTTCCCTTATGTATTTACGATATGTTCTCTATGGTTATTAAATCATCATTATTTAACCCTAATCAGCTTTTTATTCGTTAACAATGTCCCTATTAAGGTCTAGCTGAGATAGATTTGCCTTAGACAACCCGTATCATTAATATGTTTAAAGTTCTGTGATGTGTGTTATATATCATTAATAAATAAATGTTTATGTAGTATATGCTGTGAATAATTTGCATACCGGTTTGAACAAAACTATGTTTGATAAATAATTACTTGGTGTTATTAATTTCTGATATTATTGTTTTATTCTCAAACGTATTAAAAGCAATCACATGTTTAATTTTGTATTGAAATCAATTAGAATAATATAAAAATAAGTGTAATCTTTTTGTGTTCATATTTAATTTCAGTTGTATTTCTAATTCAGTATAAGATCTAATTATATCAAGATATAAATACATGTGCCTGGAGGGCACATTTTTTGCTAGTATATATAAAAAGATATATTCTGTATGTATGTATGTCTATCTTTGTACAAAAAAACTTCGATTCTAAATTGATTCCACAAGGGTAAATTACAGATTGAAGTTAAGTAAAAGACAAAAACAAATTTGAATTTAAAACAGTGAACAAATAAAAACACACATGACCTGGACATTTCCCGAAATTTAGAAGCAATTAAGATAGTTTACCTTATTTAAAAATATACAAATTGATTGTTAAGTCTTCTTCAACATATCAGAAAACTTGAACAGTCATAACATGTGCTTCAGTTGTCCGGTGCTACTACCAGGGGGAAGGAAATGTTGAAGAATGAATGACTAAGCCATAGGGTAGTAGTTCTTACTTTACGAGGAAAGTATGTCCTGGGAATGACGTTAAACTTTCTGATGGTGAGGTTCCAGTTCTGGAGGTT
>CM042165.1:41818701-41831201 GCA_023376005.1 Doryteuthis pealeii | reverse complement strand
TTTAGAATATGACTACTATATTCAAAATCTTATTGTTGAGAAATTTGTAATATAAGGTGTGTGCTAGACGCCCGCTCCTATTTATAGACTCGGCGATAACCATATGATTACACTCTTGGCCAATCACTGACAGTACTCTGCTACTGAGACAATACTTAAACTGAGCATACTAAGCATACTGGCTATAACTGCTTTGAACATTCGTGGACGACGGACATAGGATTGAATCACTGGACCTTTAACAATACGCAGGATAGGACTTATTCACTTGCCAGAGGATTCTATAACTCAGGACATGCTTACTTTAAGCCCTTTTCAACTGGCCAAGGATGGTATTTAAAAACTTAACACTTATTCATTCTTATTTATTTAAGAAATCTGACCAGAAAACTTGAAAAGGTAAAAAAGGGACAGATGTATTTGAGTTTGTTCCTGGTTCTATTTGAACAGGAAATGCGGTTAAACGAAAGATTAGAAGTGGAAGTAAGTAAGAGGCGGAACTCACAGAAATTATATGAAAGGGTATATGAATTAGGAGGAGATGAATTGGCAGGAAATGAGTAATAGCCATTTTAGAATAGGGCCGGGTTAGCTCAGTCGGTAGAGCGTTCGGCTAGAAATCACAAGGTTCCTAGTTCGATACCGGTCCTCGCCAACTCAGCGTTATGAATAGTACAGGGATCTGTGTGGTAAAGTAAGGAGCTGATGGTAGGTGTAGCGCTCCACCTCAGACGCCAAAAACAATCTCCTTGGTCTAGCGCTATTAAAAATGGGATAGACTCCCTCGCTGATTGGCTGATACCGACATTAGGCCGCCCCGACGACTTTACTTTTACTATATTCAAAATCTTATTTATTCTTATTTATTTAAGAAATTTGACCAGAAAACTTGAAGAGGTAAAAAAGGACCTCCTTAGACAAGGAATGGCCGTCTTGTCTTGTTCAACACCGTATGCATTATAAAAGAAAGAGGAAAATTAGGAAAAAAAAAAGATAAAATTACTTTAACGAATACGGCAACATTAAGAAACTCTAAAAATGGTTCACTATCTTTATTCTCTTTTTATTCTTTTATTTTCTTATTTTTTTAATTATTTTATTTTTATCTATTTTATTTCAAAAAAATTTCAATTTCAATTTTTTAACCAGAGGGTGATGCAAAATAATAACGGTCGTACAATTAGGAAGCAAGTATATTAATATATAGATTCATCTTGGATGATTTGGACGATTTCATCTTTAACCAGAGGGTGTTGAAAAATTATAACGGTCGAAATATTAAGGAACAAGCGTATTAATATATAGATGTATTTAACTATATCAATTAGGCTGTTTATTTGATTAGTAGCAAAAAAGATTTCTGAGAACCGAGAAAATGTTCTGTCAAAATTACATCATTCAGCCCTTCGTTATTTCGCTGTTATTCAGTAAGCTTTGTCTTAGTCTGGTAAACAGGATCGCTTACAGCAATAATTTTAAAACTGTGGTCGGAGGACCACAGGGTTTCCACAACATCAGCAGCAGGAGACTGGAGACGCTGGAGGGATTTCTTGAAAGTTTATATTATCCAATTATTATTTCAATTGATATTTCGTCACACAAATTGAATGGGAACGCTATCGTTATGCAACGTTTTGAATTGCATCTTTTCTTACATTTCAAGTATCGACTAAGGTCTTTAAACATCGCAAACAAAGTCTCACAAGCTGTTGCTTGTCCACAGTTTTCCTTTTATATTATTAATGATGGTGTAAATAAAACTGTTGATGATTTTAATAAAACCGAAACACTATAGCGTCGGCTTCAAAAATGTCAATTTTCGACTTATTTGATATTTTTTCACAAATTTTCTTACATTATCCAATTAGAGATAGAACCCCGAATTCGTATTTCTAGATTAGAGTTCATCGTACAGACCTAATAAAATTGAACGGTGTCCCATTGGGGTGTAATAGTTAGTAACCTAGTCTCTCGGATCTATTATTAATAGTAAGTTTGATCCTCCCCAGATTCCTTATCCTTGTGACCTTGCACGTGGTTAGAAAATCGACCCAGCGACCATAGTTCAAATCGTGGAATAGGCTGTTTGAATTTCACACATAGTGCTAATACCCCTAGGAAAGGTATGCATCCAATTACTCTCCCTCCAGCTATGGGTAAATAGTAGGAAAGACTGAACATTTTAACATGGACTAGGTAAGCAGATTGGGAGAAGGAAAACTAAATTCAAACGTGTCACGCCTCTCTTAAGAAACTGACCTTGTGTCGCATTCTGTTCGTGTGGAGGGGTTGGTAAATACATATATATTTGCTACCTTGTGTAACGTCTTACCCGTGACGAACGTGTTAGGTACAGAGTGCGTTCAATTGTGGTGTAATGGTTAGTAAGCTAGTCTCGCAGATATATTATTACTGAATAGTAACTTCGATCTATGCTGGATGTCTGACGACGACGAAGTTAGATGAAGTAAGATTCAAAGTTAATAATTGAACAACAGCCCCGACGCGTTGTGAGACAAAACATTTAATAGGTGTACAGCACATGGTAACGATAAGATACATAAAGTACATAGATACATAAGATACAAATAAGATATAAGAGTAGAGATAAAAGGACACATTCATGAATGGTAAATACAAGATACAATATTTAGGTATAAACGAGATACCCAAATGTACATAAAATATAAATTTTACAGACATGGAAATAAAGGATAGTCCATGCTGTATAAAAGACTTACAGTAATATAAGGGGGTCCAAAGTCCCACCGAGAAGAGGGTAGACATAAGTCTAACCCATGTGCTCGTTCAGAGGCAGTAAGGAAAGAGAGAGGGAAGCATTTGAATCAGCCGCTTATATACCAGAGGTCCCCTGGTGACCACAAACCACAACACAGCGGGAAGAAGAAGAAGAAGAAGAAGAAGAAGAAGAAGAAGAAGAAAGAAGAAGTCGATGTTTGCAAAGAGAAAGTTTAACCTGTGAGAAGGCGTTGGACTCACTTCTCTTTGGCCCCACCTCAACAAAAACTTGTTCAGTTAAATCTTTATTTTCCCGCTCTATTTTTTCTCTCCCTATATAAAGATATACAGCTCATTCAACTGTGGAATATGGAAATCTAATAGATTGCAATGGAGTTATAAGAATAATAATTAAGTAAAATAATTATGTTTATTCTGTTATTTTCTAAAAGAACTAAAATGGTTAAAAAATACTAATAGTACCATGTACTCGCTTGGTTACTTCATTTCAGGAATTAAGCCACCCCTTTAGCCGTAGAGAACCGCATGGGCAGAGAGGGCGTTCTATTGTGGTTTAATGGTTAGTAATATAATGTGGCGAACGTGTTTGGAAAATACCTACACCTATGAAAATTCAACAATCACTCTCATTTTTCTCCTTAGCATGGCTTATGAGTAACAATTGGTATCACGTAAATCCCTACCACCTATATGATTGTCTCAACCCTATTGCCCTTATGGCAAGCCCCAATCGTTTTTATCATATATATATTCACCATACTCTCCACACGAGCAGGATGTGACACAAAGGTCAATTTCTTAAGCTGAGTTTAACAGGTTTGAATTACGAGTCTCCCTTCTTCCAGACTTGTTACCTAGCCATGGTTAAAGAGCCCAGTTTGCCTTGCTATTTGCCCATAGCTGGAGAGAGAATTGGATTCATACATTTCCCAAGGGTATTAGCGCTATGTGAAATGCAAACAGCTTCGGCCAGGAATTGAACTCGGGTAGACAAGTACGTTTCCTATGATTCTAACCATTAGACCACGCGCTTGGTTCTTATCATATATATGAGCTAGAAAGGCACTGGCTGTGGGTTTGCATGTCCTTGGTATGACGTTAAATCTGATGGTGAGGTTCCAGTGTTGTATACTCTTCTTTTTTTACTTCTATTCTTCTAGCCTCTCTTCTAGCGTCTTTTCTAGCGTCTGGACTTCGTCTTGGGGACTTCGTGTCTGGTCTTCCATTGGGGATTTCTCCTTGTCAGAAGCCCTGTGTCATTGGTAGTCTTTAGATAATAACACAAGACTTCGATTTACTTAGATCCTATTTCATTTTGAAATCCCCACCAGACTACCTGCGCATATTGAGCCGGCAGCGTGCATAACACGACTTACCACCGTCGTGGTCTTGGCCGATCTGACTAAAATCTCTTTCTAATCTAAACCGGAAGAGGTTCTTCTCCATCGATTCTCACGGTAACCACCGGAAGGATCAGGATGAGGTCAAGCCTTCATTCAATCCTTCAAGGCCGTGGGCTGCAACTTATAACAGCCATTTTGGTTTCTACAATACTGTACATAAGTATTAGGAATCTAATGATTATGTAACACCATGTCTGAGGAATGTGGAGCATCCCTTCATCACTATTACTCCCAGGTCCACTCTGACCCTGATTGGTAGTTCTAGTAGGGTCACATCTATGTGTCAAGTAGAAACAACCGTGTTCTGAGTTCGAATCGCACTAATATCTTACGTAAACGACATAATACAACGGAAGTGGATAACGATGTACAATCTACTGGAGAAAACAAAGAAACAAACAAAAAATCTAAAAATACACATTCCAAACAGATTCATCCAGACCCCCACGTGATATAGAGTTTGCTAGTAATTTCTTTTTAATATGGATATTTTAAAAATCCTCTGTCATTCTGTTTTGAGTTTAATGGCTGGGGGGGGGGGAGAGGAGTGGTCTGAAAAATGGATCCATCGTACTTACTAGACACAAAAACCGACAAGAATAATCTAATTTTAAAAATATTGACATGTCGCGACTAAAACACACACACACACAAACACACATATACGCACACACACATATACATACACACATACCTACACACGCACACACATACACAAAGGTATATATATATATATATATATATATATATATATATATATATATATATATATATATATATATGTGTATACATATATATCATTTAAGTTTACGCGTATGCTTCTAAGTTATTTAGTTGAAAATGAAAAATCCTTTCCAAGGGACCTCTCTCAAAAGTATTTAAAAAAAGTGTTTTAATACTTTTAAGAAGGGTCCCTTGGAAAGGATTTTTCATTTACCCCCCTCATTTCATTCATTTTTATTTCATCCATTCATTCATTGTACCATTAATTTTTAACTATATATATATATATATATATATATATATATATATATATATATATATATTTGGGAGAATATGTGCTTAATTGAAGTTGTACCTAATTTTGAAAGTTAATTAATTAATAATTAATAATTAATTAACTTTCAAAATTAGGTACGACTTCAATTAAGCACATATTCTCCCAAAAATTGTCGGCTAAAAAAGCCATATCAAAACACGTCGATTGTGTATTTACTTCTCATATATATATTATATATATATATATATATATATATATTATATATATACATATATATATATATATATATATATATATGTGTGTGTATAAATCATCAATAAAATATTATGCTATTATTTTTTCCCTAACTATAGTTTCATGCGTACTATGAAATCTTCGGACGGTATAATGAAAAAGTAGCTTGTCTTGTTTATATAACGTGAAGCGTGTATATATATATATATATATATATATATATATATATATATATATAAACACAGAATGTGAAACAAGATCAATTTCGTAAGCGGTGTGTAACAGGTTCGAATTAAGAGTTCACCTTTTCCTAGACTGGTTATCTAGCCATGGTTAAATACTCCAGTCTGCTCTACTGTTTACCCATAGCTGGAGGGAGAATGGTTGGATACATACCGTTCCAATTTCTGAATGTAATGAAAATTCTCAGGAAATAAAAACCAAGCTAAATTAGCTGGATTCATAACTTTACCATGGGTATTAACACTATGTGAAATGCAAACACTCTCGTTCAGTATTTGATCTCGGGGAACCGCGACCATTTCCCACGAATCTATCCTTTAGACCTTTCACTTCCTAATTTAATATATTTACCCACCCCTCCGCGACACAGGATGCGACACAAGGTCAATTTCTTACGTGGAGTTTAACAGGTTTGAATTCAGAGTTTTCCTTCTCCAAGACTGGTTACCTAGCCATGGTTAAAGAGTCCAGTTTGCTCTGCTATTTATCTATAGCTGGAGGGAGAATTGGATTCATACCTTTCCCAATGGTATTAGCGCCATGTGAAATGCCAACGGCTTTGTCCAAGTCCTAATACCTATATATGAGTGTAAAATTGTGGCTAGCTTTAATTGTTTATGTTCTGATAAAATATGAGACTACACGAGGAACTAAGAAAATATTATATACATATATATATATTATTTACTGGACTTCCTAAAGTTAAGTATAACACTGCTATACGAGTGTATACCGATTTACAGGAAAGTTCTACTGTTTGCGTTCTCTATTTTTGCATTTTGGTCGCTTCATGTTAACTAATTGTAAGTAAAGTCTCGGGGTGGCCTAAAGTCGTTATCGGCCAGACAGCGTGTCTATCCCCTTTTCGCTAGCAAGGATATTGTTTTTTTAGCGTCTGGGGCGGTGCGCCACATCTACCATCAGCTCCTAACTTTACCGCATAGTTCCCTGTGCTACACATACGCTGAGTTGGCAAGGGTGGTATCTAACCAGGAACCTTGACGTTTCCAGCGACACTCTACCGACTGTGTTAAACCGATCCTCTCCCATTCAGCGTATGATTAGCACAGGGATCTGTGCGGTAAAGTGAGGATCTGATGGTAGGTGTAGTACTCCACCTCAGACGCCAAAAACAATCTTCTTGGTTTAGCGCTAATACCGACTTTCCACCACCCTGATGACTAATTCACGAGGGCATACTGTCATAAAAGGTAGTGGTTCCATACTCTACATGTGTATAGGGCGGAAGATGGCAGGAATCTGCCGACGTTCTACTTTTTAGGGCGAGTCTGGCTTCACAGATTGGTTATACATATTTACCAAACTCAGGGTCAATTTATTAAGCAGAGTTTAAAGTAAAGTCGTCGGGGTAGCCTAAAGTCGGTATCAGTCAGTCAGCGAGGCAGTCTATTCGCTAGACCAAGGAGATTGTTTCTGCGTCTGAGGTTTAGTGCTACACCTACCATCATCTCCTTACTTTACCGCACAGATCTCTGTGCTACTCATACGCTGAGTTAGCGAGGACCGAGTTTCGAGCTAGGAACCTTGCGATTTCTAGCCGAACGCTCTACCGACTGAGCTAACCCGGCCCATGTAGACATGTTTAGTTAAAGACCATGGAGCTGTTCCCTTTATGAGTTATTTGTTCTTTTTTCTCAAGTTTTCTTGCTATTTTTCTTGGGTCGGGGTCCAGTTGGTAGGGGAGGTGCCCTTAATTCTGTTCCTAAGACATTTCGATCGTATCCATCGATCCTCTTAGGGATTATCATTTTTAGTAGATATAGAGTGTTTTTGTTTAATTTCGGTGTAAATGTTGACCGAGTATCGAGCTAGGAACCTTGTGTTTTCTAGCCGAACGCTCTATCATCTGAGCTAAAACCGATTTGCCCATATTACACACGGATTTCAAGGTGGTCATTTATTTATTTATTCATAACAAACAATCATATCATTTCGCAAATCTAATATGAATGGTTTTATCATGAAAGAACTTTTGGATAGACGACATTATATCAGATTGCGAAGTGTTTTGACATTTTGGTTAGGAACCGCAGCCTTCTGGGAGTCGCAGAGCTGTCGTTGACTGTAAAGCGCTGACCGTCTAAGCGGAAGTCAAATATTAGGTTGGTTTGGCTGGCTGGTTGGCTGGCTGGTTGGCTGGCTGGTTGGCTGGCTGGTTTGTTGGTTTTACACCATGTCAACACATTGGGTTGTTTTTGTTTTATTCATTCTTGAAGCATACTCAGTTTTTTAAACACATTTCTGTTAAACTCATGTTTTTCTATTCAACCCATAGATGGGACCCTAACAGATACTACCACTCCAGTTTAGCATGAACCCGGTAGTAATAGTGATGAAGGGGTACGCTACATTCTCCAGAGTTTCAAAATTACAACTTCATCATTTTGCATATCTACTGTAAATAATCTTTTTTTAAAAATTTGTTAATGTCAATTTTCAACCCCTAAAATTGAACTTTAGACCCCACTACTCCCTTCTGATCTCCAGGCATTTATCAACCCCTTGGATAATTCCAGCAACTTTAGAGTTAAAGTAATCTTATTGTTGTTAGTATAGCATTTATTCTAAGGCTAACAACAACAAATAGATTAAATAAACTTAGTTCAACTCTAAAGGTTTATTACAAACAAAACAAATGACTAATAAATGTCCTTCTTATATATAGAGTCAAGTTTGAGAGACCTACCAGTCTGTAGAGAGGGAAATTAAGGATAACTGGTATCATCTATTTGAGTCGATCCTCTCAGAGATATGTGGTTTAACTTGTCATGAAACTGGTCCATAGGTGCCAAAACTTCTAGGTGCATCACATGATTGTCACAGAAAGGCTCTCCTCACTTAACTCCATATACAGAAGTACATATATTTCATTGACCCAAAAGCCTAAAGGAATATAACAAGAAAAAATAATTTGTATATAAAATAATAATTCTACAATTAAACTATTTGTTTTTTATATGAAATTTGATCATAATATCTTGACAATCAATTTGAAATTAGGATTCTAATAATGATTTATCAAATTTTGGGATGGTGGGGGCATATACTGATTGAATTTGATGGTCAACGTCATATGTTGCATACCCTCTTCATTACTTACTTTTTCTTACTCTATTCTTCTGGCCGTCTTTGGTATTTCTAACATCTTGTCTTGGTCTGGAAACTTCTAAGGTCTGGACTTCTCTTGGGGACTTCGGGTCTGGTCTTCTATTGGGGATTTCTCTTATCAGAAGCCCTGTGTCATTGTTAGTTTTTAGAGGTAATAAACACAAGACTCCGATTTGCTTTGATCTTACTTTATTTTTTTAAATCCCCAACCAGACATCTGCGCAGATTAAGACGGGAACGCGTGTAACGCGACTTACCCTTCCGTCGATCTCGGCTGCTAGTCTCTAACTGACTGAAACTTACTTACTATCTAAACCGGAAAAGAGGGTCATCTCTACCGGTTCTCACGGCTATTCCCGGAAGATAGGGTTAGGACTGAGGTCAAGCTTGTCACTCAATCTTCAAGGCCGTGAGCTGCACTTAAAACGCCATCTTGTTTTCTACACTATTGTACATAAATATTAGGTAACTAATAATTATGTAACACATACCCAGGACATGAAGTCCCTCAGCCTCCGCCTTCTAGCACATATATGATAGAAAGGGTTGGAGGTCTGCCACAATAGGATTGGGACAATCATATAGTTGTTACACTTGACCACTTCGACTGCACTTCTAACCTTTGACTAGTATTAAAGAATTAGAATTAAAAAGACGAAGGACGATACTAGACAGAATTAATAAGAAACCTATAGAGATTTATGTTAAAAAATAGGTAATGCCTGTGCTTTAATTAGTTAAAATTGGTGTTAGGCTGTGTCTAATTAGGTCCAATGGCAAATTCCGCACTAAACCGTTGAACTGCAAGTAGTGAGGCAGGCCAGCATTGTTAAGATCGGATAGAATACTTCTTTGGATTTTAACTCGTTTCCTCCTTTATTTTTTTTAAACACTGATTCTTATTTAACTTATTTTTACTTTTTGTATATTTTTCTATCTTAGGGGAATGAGCCGATTGGTTATGTCTTTGACGTAAGATTTGTGAGCAATTACTCCTATTATTCCCAGAGAACTGAGGAGACTTGCTGTCTCTCAGACTTCAGTGAAAGACCACCATTTAAAACTATTTCTCTGATTTGTTTAGATGAAGCTTGATAATTAGTAGTATTTGGATTATTCGGACTATTGTCCTCATCTTTATTGTTATCTGTACAACGATTCGCTCGATGTACCCTCCGGCCTTCTTCAGGTATTATCTTTTGTCGAACTCGGGAACCTTCTTTTTGAACTCGGGAACCTTCTTGTCGTAATTGAGAACCTTCTTGTCGTAATCGGGAGCCATCGCGGAACGTTGCACCCAACTCTTTAGTCAGTCCACAAGGGTATCCTGTTCTTATTCCGCTAATCATAGCTGGGGTAAAGGTGTTAAGCTGTGTTAATTGTTATTCTCTGTTACTCACGCCCTTGAGCGGGATTGAACCTTCAGCCTATAGATAACTGTCACTTAGAACTGTCTAAACTTAACACCTTTATCCACTAGGCCATGTGTCCAATTGATAATACCTGAAGAAGGCTGGAGATGATCACTGGCCAAGGATGGCATTTAAAAACTTTACCTGACCACTTAAGTAACAAAAGTACTTTTAAACAATACAAGTATTGGTATAAGATATATGAAGATAAGTGGTACGATGGTTAAAGTCATGGGAAATGGACTCGTCGCCGCGAGTTCAAATCCTAGATGTGATAATTGCATTTCACTTTGCGCTAATACCCTTGGGAAAGGTGTGAATCCTACTCTCCCTCCAGCTATGGATAAATAGTAGAGCAGAGTGGGCTCTTTAACCTTGGTTAGGCAACCAGTCTAGGAGAAGGAAAACTCTGAATTCAAACCTGTTGAACTTCGCTTAAGAAATTGACCTTGTGTCGCATCCTGCTCGTGCGGAGGGCTTGGTAAATATATATATATGAAGATACTTTCTTTAGATAACTACTCAGAATATGAGGAGGGGGTCTGCCTTTAAAACTCAACTTGTTGGGTTCCATGTAATTTGTAAAGTTCTGTAAGAAACTTAGTGATGCTGCCAATCATACAACATTTTCTTATGACTGCCATTAATTTCATTGAATCAAGTTATCTATCTTATTATAATAGTGATTGTGTGTCTGTCTGTAACCGAAACTACGTCACTAACGTTACACTTCCCTTAGTTATTCTTCTGAATGTTTATTAAATACTATTTGTATTAATTTTTTTTAGATAAGGTTTGATAATTGTAAGACTACATCATCCTATTATTATCTGTACAATGTTTCGGTCGATGTGTCCTCCGGGCTTCTTCTGGTATTTTCTTGTCAGAATCGGGAGCTTTCTCGAACTCTGGAACCTTCTTCCCGGAATCACGGAACTTTAAACAAGTCTTTATTCAATCCACGGGGTATCCTGTTCTCATTCCGCTAATCATAGCTGGGCAGAAGTGTTATTCTGTGTTAATAACTACGTTACTGTCGCCCTTGATAAGGATTGAATCTGTAGCCTAGATAACTGTCACTTAGAACTTAACCCAACACATATATCCCCTACGAAATTTAGTGTGAATTTTGGGAACTTATAAACCTAATGTTTCGGTCGATGTGTCCTCCGGGCTTCTGGTAATTCTTGTCAGAATCGGGAGCTTTCTCGAATTCTGGAACCTTTATCCACTAGGCTATGTGTCCAAGTGATAATACCTGAAGAAGGCCGGAGATGACATCCACCGAAACGTTGTACAGATAACAATAAAGATGAGGACAATAGTCCGAATAATCCAAATAATCCAAATAATGCCATTTAAAACTAGTGTGAAAATAACTTCTGACAAGGTTGGTTGGCTGGTTGGTTGGCTGGATTTTATGACATGTCAACCCTTGGGTTAATTTTGGCAGTTACTCCTCTTATTCAAGGATACCATTTAAAACTAGTGTAAAAATAACTTTGACTAATATTAAAGAAATTGAAATTAAAACTATGAAGAAAGATACTAGAGAAAAATTGATGAGAAAGAATTGATAGAGATTTTTGTTAAAAAATAGGTAATGCCTGCGCACTCATCTGAGTACCTCATTAGTTAAAATTGGTTGTGCTATGTCTAATTAGGTCCAATGGCAAATTCAGCACTAAACCATTGAAGTGTAAGTGGTGAGGCAGGCCGACTAAGCACGCTGCAACAATGCAGGTGCCTTTGTTCATCAAGCGTCACTATTTTGATGTTCGTCTAATGAAACTTAGGCAAGTAGAAGAAAAAATAATTTGAAATTTCTCTTTGGAACAAATCGATTGATTTTAGTATTGATTCGGGAACCTATCGATCATTTAAACGCTCTTAGCTGGATGGGTTTGATTGAGACAAAAGCGATAGGCACGGAGGATTATACAATGTTTTTGGTTTGGTTTTAGAATCTAAAAATGTACAGGAAGCTGTTGTTAGAACACCTCGAAGACAATTCAAGCAACTTTCTTCTTCGTTCGTAGATTAGTGTATTTGTATGTGATCGGATGAATATTGGAAAATTAATATTGATAGACAGAGAGATGGGATGAGAAGGAGTGAGAAAGATTTGGTAAAAAATATGTGGAGAGGAGAAAGGGAAAAGATAAGAAAAAGACGAGAGAGAGATAGAGAGAGAGGAGAGGGTGCAAGCAGTATGAATAGTGAATAAGAAAACGAAAGGAAAGAAAAGAAAAAAGAAAGAAAGACAAAGGCCAGGATCTATACTAAAGTGCAAGAGAAAGAAAGAAGATTGAGAGATCC